>BTPG01000005.1:79848339-79930272 GCA_036245525.1 Semisulcospira habei
TAAGTAACATTTTCTTTCGGTCGCGCAGAGCGGAA
Source organism: Semisulcospira habei (assembly GCA_036245525.1). Classification (NCBI taxonomy): domain Eukaryota; kingdom Metazoa; phylum Mollusca; class Gastropoda; family Semisulcospiridae; genus Semisulcospira; species Semisulcospira habei. The sequence continues at coordinate 79,848,375 of BTPG01000005.1, forward strand.
TTCACTTCGTTTTGATACGTTTAGTCCAGAACGTTCTAGAAAGGTCGCACTGTCTAGTGACCTCGTATGTGTGACGTCGGTAAATTCGCGACATTTCGCAACATTTTGTTTTTCTGTGCGCGTGAATTGAGCAGCCTTTTGTTTTGTGAAAGGTCGCGAATCTTCTAGAGCGGATATGCAAGGTCGTGATAGGGCTACCATACTTTTATGTGACTTCATTACACATTAGGATTTAGAGCTGAAATGAGCAGCCCGAGTTTTTGTAGCCTATTTTAGTGATTCCAGAAAATTCTTATTTATGAGTTTCAGTTAAGTGTTTCGTTCTGATTGGTTGCGTTGTATGATTTTCGTAGATGATTCTGGTAATTTGGTAGTATATAAAAAGAGGGCGCTAGGTGAGGAAAGCACGTTCGTACATTGTCTTGCATTTGTCAGTTGTAGAGACACACAGTTATCGTAGGTACGTGGCCCGTATAGGGTGTACATCGTGAGAGAAACAAGCGTAACAGTGTGGTGTACGTTGTAGAGAGACTTTGTGTCGGCAGTGTGGACGTTTGCAGAAGAGACTTTGTATCAGTGTTTGTGCATTTGGAAATGCATTGTCAGTGTGGAGATCGCATCGCTGAATTAAAATATTGTTGGAACTGTTACTCCAGTATTGTCTACATCCTTAAGCCACGTGTGACGGATTGCAGCTGAATGAATTTTATGCAAAAGAACCTTACGTGCGTGCGTCTGGTGTGTTTATCATACGACTAACAGGGTTTCCCCTCTATTCTGGGGCATATGTTTCCGTCTACCCTTGGTCCATTCACCTGTATTTTCCTTTTTTAAACTCTCCTTACTGTCTGCGCTGCCTGTAGTTCCTGATATTGGATGTGCGTTGCTAAATGGTCTTAGGTTTATTTAGCGTATTAGACTGGCTGGCGACATACATTCAATATTCTGTTTATTTTTTTTCCCAAGCAGTGCAGGCACGTCCTGAGAAAGTCTTGTCCCTGTCGGGACGTTAAGCAATGTATAACCAACCAATGCACTCCGTTCTAGAAATACAACGCTATCGGTGCTAGACACAGCTAAAAATAGATTGACACGCTAACGGCAGCGCAGAATAAATAAGTGCAATTACGCGTGTGCTTTTGCTGCATGTCCAAGCTGCTGTTAAAGTTCATTAGGTGTGTCGACAAGGCATAACAAACAGAAAATTAATGGCTCTGAAATGTCTTCAGATTTGGTTGGTTGGTTAGTTCGGGTTTAACGTCCACAGCACCGAGGTGATCACGGACGGCCCTGACGGGCTGGTTACGGGGGACAGGGAAATCTATTGCCTATGGAGTACGACCTGAACACTGATCAACTCAGGCGCACTCCTTCTGTGCCACTTTGATTTACCAGGACCTTTCAACGGAAATGCTATTGAACAATTCCGTTTTTACCCCTGGATTCTTCAGATTTATGCGTAGTGGTACTTTAGAACCATAGCATACTCACAGTTGGATAACGCCGCTTTCATAAGGGAATGAAATGCCGTCGCGAACAGATATAAAGGGGAGGGGGTAGTGGTAATTGCCTTTTTTCTGAGCTGTTTTCGATTTGACAACTGTTGATTCGATGTGCTGAGACAGATCACGACTATTATAATAAAATGTACGTTTTCTTGTTTCAAAGTAGCGGAAATGAATGGGGTTAGTCAACATGCCAAGATTGGTAGGTTGTATTGACTGACTGATAATCAGATTGCTTGACCGACCGACGGACCGACAGAGTGATCAGTTAATTGACCATGTGCTTGAATGTGTAGATAGACAGCTTACTTGATGAGTCGATCTCTCAGTAGTTATTGTTACCCTTTTCACTGACCCATTTAATGCTAGTGGACGTATATTGTCCTTTTGAAAACTTTAACTGATCGATTTAAATCATGTTGCAGACAAAAGAAATGTCTGATTTTGTCAACGGCGAAGGACTGGCGGCTCTGTTCAACAATAACCATGGGGACAGTCTGCGGGCAAAGTGCGCTCTCTGCCATGGAGACCTGCAGTCCGACTATCACTATGTACTCACCAACAACCAGCACAAACTCTGCTCCTTCTGCCTCCAGTCTCACGACGACAGTCATCTAGAAACTGTAAGAACTCTGGACTACGAGGACAAGACGCTGGAAAAAGCCGTGATCTGTCTGACTACAGCTCAGGCTCTCTGTTATCAATTTCTAGACGAGAGGGAGCGTTTTGAAGAACATAGCAAGTCTGTGTATGATAGCATGCAGGACCGGAAAACAGAAGCCGAGGTTAAGATTTTGGACTGTTTCAGAGACTGTTTCAGGCGTCTACAGTACGCCTCGAGTCTGTCTCGGCTCCATTTTGATCAGGAGATGTCAGAGGCCAAACACTACGAGGCTAGACTGTGGAATCTTCTAGCATCTCTCGACGGTGATCAGCGGACCTCGGCACAAAAGAAACAGAAGAAGAAAGCAAAAAGGCAGCTCGAGGAGCTGGTAAACGGCAATGCATTCCAGGGATTTCAGGACTACCTCACTAAAGACAGACACCCGTCAGATTTCTTTTCGTACAGTCACAGCAGACCTGAGTTACTGTATGAACTTATTCCAGGTTACCTCGACAAAGTCACGCTCGGCAAAGCCCTTATGTTTGACCAAGAAATGCAAGGGAAATCGCTAGCAAAGAAACACGCGTCACAGACTTGTGCGTGTACTGGGAAGGAAGCATCTGAAAATAAGCCTCAAAGCCATGATCAACAGGGGAAGGAGACCGTACAAGATAAGCATACTTCCTGTGCAAGTTCCTCTGCTGAGCTCGTACAAGATAAGCATACTTCCAGTGCAAGTTCCTCTGCTGAGCTCAGTTTTATGTCAATGAGCTCTTCAGAAAAACTTCCAGAGAAATGTCGGAAAGATTTGACCTCGTCAGAGAAAGTTCCAGAAAAATGTCTTTCAGAACTAAGGTCACCACAGGCAATTTCTGGACCGTGCTCACGGCAGGACTCGTTAAAGGAAAGTCCAGAGCAAATCATTATGGCTTCAGTGTCACCACCCCGTTCTTTCCGGGCTTCAGGGCAAGGTCAGCCAGACAATATCGAAATGTCCTATAATTCAGCAAAAGTCGCAGAAAACTCTATAGACGGTTCAACAGCCCTGCGAGATCAGCCTCCAACAGAGAAGAAAGATGCACTTTTAGTAAATTGTAATGTCCGTCGCCAACAGCAAAAACTGCAACTAGTTCCAGCGAATACAGAGACGCCAGACTGTGTAACACAAGTTACACCGGGCAGCTGGAAGGAAGTTTTCGAGCACATGCAGCTTGAGACTAAATTCCGACAAAGCGTTTCAACGGCAGTTTTAACAGATACTGCTGTTTGTCTACGAAACCAAAAACGCAATTCAGAGAATTGCGTTGTTGGTTTCGTAGACAAACAGAAGAAAGAAGCACAGACTGGTTCACCGTCAGTGTCACCAGACAGTTCTGTTATTTTCCCAGAGCAACATCAGTCATCGCCAATTTCCCCAGACAGTCCCGAAGCAGAAAGTGTCGATAGCGGACAGGCTTACAGCAATCATTCCCGAGACAGCGAGACTACAACTATACATCAGAAGACAGGCGACCACTTCTGCCAAGCAACTTGCCACGCTGAGGCAATGTATGGTAAGAACGTGTACTGCCTGCTGCAGAAGACAGAAGAACAGCTGACGGTGATGAAACAAGTGCTAGAGAAAATGTCCGCCGAGAAACAGATGTTGAAAGAATACGAGAAGGAAATAGAGGACAGGTTGTTGCGGCTCAAGAGTGACATCGACTCGCGTTTCATGGCTATTTTCACAATGTGTTGCCACAAAGTTTGGGAGAAAGCCAACAACGTGTCCCTGTGTGTCCTGGAGGAGGAGATGGCGGCAGCAGTGAGTGCCGAGACCAGGCTGCTCCTTTTCTTCATGCAGGATACGGAGGAGGCTGTCAAACCTAAAATAGCATCCTCTGGCCTCTTGCTAAGTGATGGCGACTTTAAGAGATTACACGGCTACTTAAACAAAAGTGTTCGCAGGCTGCCGTCGGAATTCTTCACTTACAGTCCTAGCGAGAAAACGAAAACACAACTGCTCCGCCAGATTCCAATGGTTGTGGGAGAGATAATGTTAGGGCAACAACTGTTGGGCACTTCCATGCGGACATCTGAAGAATGGGCGAATAGAGCAAAGGATGACCGCGCACCATTAACAGAAGACTGCCCTTCAGAGAAGGCCCCACAGACCGACTTTCACACAAAACACAGCAGCAAGGCAGGGAAGTTGGACCATAGAGCTGTACATCGATGGCAAGCAACACAGGATCTGTCGGTACAAACATCACGATTTGGGGCTTGTGAGAAAAAGTGTCACACGAAGGATCAGATGTCGGAAATAGCTGAAGGTACGATTATGCCGTATGAAGACATAGGAGGGAAGGTTGAAGACTTGACAAAGAAGTTTTCTAAGGTGGAATTGCTGGCCGCCAGTTTCCAGAACGAGCAGACCGTACTTTTCCAGGACGTCATCTCACTGTGGGGAAACAAGGATGCGCTGGCTGCAGAGATAGATTATTTGCACAAACAGTCAGCAGCACTTATCGCGAAAGTAGACTCTGCGACGAGCGTGAATAATGGCATCTCTAAGGGCATTTTCTCCCTTGAATCTAAATATAAAAACCTACAGGAGATTGTGGCTGGTATCCAGAATAGACACAAGCAGCTCAACCAGGATTTATCAGCAATAAAAGGTGACAAGGACAAAGTCCACAAAGACATCGCTGCTGTCCAGAAAAACAACACCAAACATTACGAGAGGCTGGGGTCACTTCAGACAAACATCAGTACATTACAAAAAGACCTAGCAACTGTTCAACAGAAGGACACGCAGGTGGACAAAGCTATTACAAAACTCAAGGCGGAGGTGTCCAGAATACAGCAACATTTTCTAGATGTCCAGAAAGACCACTCCGAAATGCTCCAAGATCTTGCCATCGTTCAGGCGGACACGACCAAGCTACATCAGGGCAAAGTAGACGCTGACAAGCAGAACATCCAAATACACGAGGGACTGGGAGCGGTGCGGAAAGACAACATCGAAGTACGGCAGAACTTAAAACAACTTCGAGAAGAGTTTTTCAGAATGAAGCAAAAGTCTGACGCTTTTACCTCCGACATCCAAAAAGCAGTTGTACAAGAGAACACAAAGGTACACCAAGGACTGCTCGCTGCGCAGCAAGAAATCACGAAACTAAGTCAGTCTTTGGCATCAGTTCGGGAGGACAGCGCCATACTGCGGCAGGATCTGATCACCGTGCGGCAGATGGAGAAAGGCTCACACCAAAGGGGAACAGATTTTGCACCAGTTCGGACAGAGTTGAACAAACTGCAGCATGAACTTGGTCAGCTCCAGACCACATTCGCTAAGTTTCAAATGGAGAGCAGGAGTCGACATAAAAATGTAGAAACCCTTCCAGAGAAGTTTGCCGCACTGAAAGCAGAAAACGACAGAATAAGTAAAGAGCTACAGGCCCTGAGGACGGAGACAGAGAAAATGGCTTCACTACAATCTGAGCATGCCAAAATCACGAAGGCGCTGAAATCAGTCCGCGCAGAAAACGAAAGGACTTTAGCTCTGTTTCAGGCGGAGAAGAATAAAATCTTACAGAAACTTGAAAAGCCCGAAAACAAAACTGATATAGAATACTTCAAGAAGGACAGGGAAAGGCTCAGTGCAGACATTGCAGCATTACAGAAGAACACGTGGCAGGTCCATTCCTACTTGTCTTGGCTTGAGGCAGACCTGAGGAACTGCATCACGCAAGCACACGTCCACAAGAGTGTCACCGATTCAGCAGCGCCAGAGCAAATGACTTAGACGTGCAGTCAGGTACAGTATCAAGTGTCTTTGATATAATGTTCCTAGGAGGAAAAAGAAAATCGGGGCGACGTCGGCTCGCGCACAGTTGTACGTGGGCCCACTGCGGCCGACGTCGGCCCGAGGATTATGCTTACTGTGTTGGAGACATGTCTTAAATATATGTGTGCACGTGCCGATACACTGGCGCTATTGCAAATGTCTCTTTATGCGATCTCATTGCCCGATACAGAAAACGTACAATATACGTCATTTTCACATTTCTCTACTTCTGTCACACAGCCAAGCCAGCCACTCTCTTAGCTGATGCATTTCACGCCAAACTTGATGCCGACGTCTGGTCCAACACCCCAAAGACTGATTCTGAAACGCGTTGTCACCAACCTCGGTGAAGCCTACAGTGCTGATACAGGAGTCTTCATAGCCCCCGTAAGCGGAGTGTACGCGATTTTGACCGCCTCCGGCCCTGTGGGCTGCAGAGACAAAACTAGACTGGCTCTCATGCGTGACGGTGAGAGGATGGGGAGTCAGGACTGCAGAGGAAATGCAACAAAAGATACGTGTCGCTGTGTTGTGAACTTGACTGCCGGCCAGGAGGTGTCTACGGCAAAAGAAGATTGCAGCTACAGCTATGTTGTGACTCATTTTAGCGGGTTTTTACTTCATGCCGAGTGAGATGATTTTATTTTATTTTTTCTTTTAGAATTATCGAGGTGTGTGTGTGTGCGCGTGAGTACGTGTGTGTGTGTGTGTGTTCGCGCGCGCCTGTGTGCTTATATGGGTGTGCACGGTGTATGTGTGTGCATATGCGCGCGGAAGTAAGTTAACATCACTTGCTGACATGTAGGTCTGTAGTTTCTCGTTTTTTACTGCACGCTTTTATATTTATCATGCAATTATATTTACGGCTTCGGAACACTTTGATTGAAAATAAGCAGTTTAACCACTTGGCTGTTGATGGCACTTTTTGTCGAGGTGATTCCTGCAAGAGTCACCTCGACAAAAAGCACTACCAGTAGTCAAAGGGCTTAATGCCCCTTTGTGCATTACACGTTTTCGTGCATTCAGCAAATGGTGCTGTAAACAGCACGGAAGGCAGCAAGCGCAGGGGGTGGGGGGGGGGGGGGGTGGTGGTGGTAGTGGTAATACATGTTAAGAGTTCTTAGTTTGTATGATCAGTGTATTGTTGGTCAAATAATCAGATGGGTTAATGTAAATTCTATAAGACCTTAAACCGAATAAATCTCCCACCTCAAAATATGAAAATAGACGTGTTATGCGTGTTTGTGTGTGTGCGCGCGCGCACTTATGTGCGTGTATGAGGTCTGTTAATGTTTATATAATTATGACGATAACAATATTAAAAAATAGTCTTTTACAACACACACACACACACTAACACAAATCGCATTGTTCTTCTTATGAAGAGTGTATTTATTACGAATGTTTTCAAAGACCTCCTTCAGTTGCCACATTCCTTCTGCCATTGAAGATAAGTAGCGGCTAATCTCTATGTTTGTTTGTTTGTCTATTTTGACAAAGGGTATTTACCCGAAATATTAATAAATTGTGTTGTACCCGTCTTTTCTAAGCGTGTTTCTTTCTCCGTTGGGTACTTCTTTGCATATTACACGCTTGGCAGTCACCTTTTTGGTCTGGATTGATTTATTCAAAGACCAGTGTTACAAAGTCTTATTATCGTGATGTAAGTAATAGATTCAAGCGGAATCGGTGCACACAAATCAGGACTGCATTGTTGGCTTAAAAATGGCTCCAAAATGAAAAAAGTTCACCAGATTCTGTGTACTGCATGTCCACCTCTTGTGTGTCAGGGCTTAATGGGTTGTATTCAATGTGACAATTTGGAAATTTTGTTCTATTAATCGAACCGCTAGATAGGCTGACCAAAGGAATGGAAACCAAGGACCTTCTCAGCTTGGTCTCACATCGCGCGTAAGGTTTAAGACATCTAGCCCTGACACACTGAATAGTAAGATATGGATTGACCAAGATTGCTCAAGGGTGGTGCCAGAATGGCTCGGCGCCTTTAAGCGCACAGCTACTCTTGCACCACTCTAGCTATCATGGTCAATCAGTCTCCTGTAGTTCTCGGTGAACAACTCCCAAAGTAGGAAGGTTCTACCATTAAAGGCTGAATGTGTCAGGCTTACGTGCTGCCAAGATCAAGCTGCAAAATATCAACGATTTTCGTATCCTTTGTTATGTTTTTGTCTGCAGTTACATTTTCACCTTATTTCAATTACGTCAACAGGTATAAACACATATACATTACTATTACTTTAAAAGCAGGAACGATATAATCACAAGTCGTATTTGTAAAACTAGGTCGTGATCATTTCTTCTGAATACCGCAGTGTGTGATCTGAGAGCACAGTCTGCAGTAGACAGAAAAAGAGTAGAAATATGTTCATGTCAACAGGTCACTGTGTTCGCACGGTTGTAAAGGCAGGATGGACAAAACAAAAATAGCATCAAAAATAAGTTTCAATTATAACCGGACAGTTGAAAAAAATGCGAATTACATTTATAGATAGATAAGATAGTTTATTGCCATATGTTTCCATGTAAAAAAAAAAAAAAACATTGGAATTTGTCTTGATGTCAGTTACTAAGATTAAAATATTACACGCACGCACGCACGCACTCACGCACGCACACACACACACACACACACACACACAAAACTTTAAAATATTATTTTCATGCTAAATACTAAGCAAATACTGGTATTAAACACGGCGAACGGGCACGCCTCTCTGATTCAGTTATAAGCTGACTGTACACATTCCGACACGTTCGCACTCGCCGCTCGCGCTCTCTCCAATCAGTCCAGCTGATCAGAGAGAGCGCGAACAGCCAGAGGGAAAAAACTGTTGCGGAATCTGCTGGTCCTGGTACCGATGGACCTGTACCTACGCCCTGATGGTAAAAGTTGGAAAAGCTCATTGTCAGGGTGGGTGGAATCATTCGAGATAGAGATGACTTGCTCTACGTAAGAGACGCTGCTGGTGCAGTGAGTCCAGGCTAGGAAGATCTCTGCCTATGATTTTTGAAGCGGTCTTGACCACCCTGCGCAGTCTGATTTTCTCTTTAGCCGTGATGGAACCATACCAAACCGTGATCGAAAAGGTGAGCACGCACTCAATCACAGCTCGGTAAAATTGCATCAACATGTGGGCACTGAAACCGAAACTTTTCAGACGTCGCAGGAAGAACAAGCGCTGCTGTGCTGTTTGGACGTGGGGGCGAGTGTTTTCCTCCCACATAAGGTCACTTGACAGGGTAGTGCCAACTGAAGAAACTTAAAGTTCTGGACAGTTTCAATGATTTCACTATTGATCACAAGAGGTGGAGGGGACTGTTTCTTTCTGAAGTCCACAATCATTTGTTTTGTTTTGCCAGTGTGCAGTTAAGGTGGTGGTTATTACACCAGCTAATTAGAGTCTCAACCTGACTTCGGTAGGCGGATTCTTCTGTGTTTGTAATGCACCCCTCCACTGTGGTGTCATATAAATAAACAACATATAAACAAATACATACAAAGGACTAAAAGGAAAATTAATCGCAGTCATACAATGCATGCAGTAGAATATTTATGCTCGCAACAAGCCATGGAAAAGGCCTGCTAGCACAGTGAGCAAAATAGCCCACCAAGTATGCAGCAAAATATTAAAGTCAAGACAAACAAACAAACCAATTAACCATACCAACCCAAACCAATGCAACCTAACACAATTCATCGAACCAACATATACTATTTAGCCACTTGGCTAAACAACATAACTTGTGCATATCGGTCAGAAATAAAAATTGACATACGAAGAACTTTATATAAATGGAAGTGCATGCATATCACAATCGGTGTACACTTTGTAGCTGTCGTATAAGGCATGTCAATTCTTTTAACTAACACATGGGCTATTATTACGTAAATATGAATTTCACTATGTATATCAGCGATTCTTAACTGCTTTACTGTCAACCAATCATAAGACATTTTGTCACAGACAAATTAATCAAAAAGTAACATACAAATTACTTATATTTAGCTTGAGTTATATATAACATCAACATCACATGAATTACGCGTCATTCACAGCTGAAGGGGACACATAGCCAAGCCCACTGACATTAACGCGAAACAATCTTTTGAACACTGTTTACAAATAACAGGGGAAAGAATTTACACTGATAGTAATGATAGCCCAAGGGTATTAACGGGATTAACTTGGCGCCAAAGTACCACAATGCTAAAGTACATGTTATGTCAAAGTACGAGACACACGGTGCTGTGTATTTTTCTTCTATCTGGTACGCACTTGTGGTATTATGACGGCTAGAGGACATTTGAGTTCAGATGTCACCTCCAATTAATACACCCCTCACTTCCTTTAGGACAAGACTGGCCGCAGGAAATACAAGCAAATAAAGCGTAGAATACGTTCAACGAGCATGCAAAACTACACCATGTACAAACAACGGGATAGGCAATTTGGCACACACAAATTTAGTTTCACTTGCAACTTTCTTGTGTGAAGCTTCCTCCCTGCAGAACATGATGTGCAGTAAGAATTTTAAAAATTGCAAAAAGATAGCACTTCAATATTAAATTTCATGTACAAAAGGCATTAAGAAACAAAAGGGAATTAAACTTGTACTTTGATATCAAAAGAGTTGCACATCTGGTTAACTCATTCGAGACGTGCCGCCTGCGGATACGCGGCTTAAAGCCGCGTATCCGGAGGCGGCACGTCTCGAATGAGTTAAGGCGATGAATCATTTCCTTTCACATGCATGTAATGAAAACAACAACAACAAAAACGAAAGTGAGCAGAATGGTACCAAGAAACAAAACGATATGAACCCTTTCATTGACCGTTGACGCAGATCGTGTTTCTAAAATCGACGCCAAAGATCGCGCCCCATCCTTCCAATAGTTATTAGAGTTTAACACCGAGGCTGGCGACTTAGGTCATCTAACGGCGGCGGATACAAGGTAATCCAGACCAAAAAGGTGACTGCCAAGCGTGTAAAATGCAAAGAAGTACCCAACGGAGAAAGAAACACGCTTATAGAAGACGGGTACAACACAATTTATTAATATTTCGGGTAAATACCCTTTGTCAAAATAGACAAACAAACAAACAGACAAAGTGTTTTCGGCAAGAGGCATAGATCCTCATGAACCCCCGCAACTGCTCTTGCAGTTGGAGCATGTTCACATTTTCTCGGCAGTGAAGGAGTAAAACGCATAGTTAGGATATTAAATAATAATAATAATAATAATAATATACACAATAGCGTGTTATATGGCACAGAAACATTTCATCTTGGTTTTCACTTTCGCGTGTTACGAAACAATATGAAGGTACCAAGAAAAGGAAACAGAACAACACATGTACAAGAAAGTGTCATAATAACACGCATTCAGCAAAGCGTGTGGTACATATGTTTCGTTTCATTTGTCATTATGGTGTACAAAAAATAACGTGATATGAATGTCAGCCTCGATATGTCGAAGTCCCCGGGAGCCGCCGTAAAATCAGACCGCGTTATTCTCGATCGCGTTATTGTAGTGCTGGATTGGCATAGACATGTGAAGAAAAATCACTTGTAAGCACGTCGGCTTAGCTGACCCAAGTACGGCTGTGCGCGGGCCAAGCTAGAGCCGACATCGTCGTCCCGAGAACCTTTAGCTCACCAGGCATCCGCCGTGGGAATGACCAAAGACCTGTACGCGTTACGTCACATACCGCGGTATACCGTCCGGGAGCGCGTACTAATGAGGCGAACCTGTAGCATGAAGAAACAGGCATCAAAAAGAAATAGGCCCCTATGCACAAAATACTTTTATAAAAAAAATTCAAGAACATAGCGCATACAATTAAATTGTAACCAAACCAGTAAAAACAAAGTCCTCGGGCCGACTTCGACCGACCTTGACCCGCGCACAGCCGTGCGCGGGCCAAGGTCGGCCCGAGGACTTTTGCTTACTCGGCGTAGCGTCCACCAATTAAACGCACGTTTGCCGGTTTGTGACTTCCGATCTCTACAGCCAATAGCTGTACAGACGAAATTCACAGACCAGCCTACATAAACTGACATTTATATTAACATTCATTTTGTTTATCACACGAAATTTTTTTTTGAAAACACACTATCGCACATGAACGATTGCGCGAAAATGTCAATTAGCAGCATAATAACATTATTTATAGATTGTGATCATTTGAGCATCTTTTAGAAAAATCGCAACTGTCTCATCAGGACGCTAAACACACTGCAGTATATTCCATTTGTTCGAAAGTGATTCAGCCGTGAAAAGGTGCATAAATACGTCAAAATAAAATTCCAGTTTGACTTGCATAACCAACACAAACGTGTATCGTCAATACCATGCTAAAACTTACAATATGCATCTTTATGCTTCATCCTGGAAAAGCCAACAAGATACGTAATGCAGGCTACACAAATCTGTTTAGCTGCAGGCACACACATTTAATTANATAGTATCTGCTTTTTTGTCGGTTAGTTAGTTCGGGGGTTTAACGTCCACGGCACCGAAGTGATAATGGAAGGCCCTGACGGGCGGGTTATGGGGAACAGGGAATCTATTGCCTATGGAGTACGACCTGAATACTGATTAATTCAGGCGCACTGCAACTGTGCCACTTTGATTTACCAGGACCTTTCAACGGACATGCTATGGAACAAGCCCGTCTTTTTTCCCCTGGACCGCGAGTCCAGCTACCGCGGCCGGGACGGGGATTCGAACCCACGACCCGACGATTCCCTTCGCTCTCTTGCTCCGACGCTTAACCGCCTGAGCTATTTCGGACTCCTTTTTTGTCGGGACGGCAACGCGGTATAAGTAGTGCTGACTGTGCTATTTACAGTTTAAGTCACTAGTACTGTTCAGTAGACAATAACACAAATACTTGCAAATTATACATGTATCCATGAAAAAGTGGACTTTCTTTGAAATGTATGTACTTCAGAAAGGAATATCGCAGGAAACTCTGTGGGTCTCTGTCGCAGGGATCTTATATAGAATCCCGACTGTCGGTAGCGGTTTTTGTCGCGATGACTCCTGCAGGAATCATCGCGAAAAAAGCCACTACCGAAAGCCAAAGGGTTAACCCAAACAACAAAGGAACATAGGAACACAAGGTATAATTGATCTGTTTTAAATCAGGCGTGAACCATGTCAAGTCTTCTGTTAGAGATCTAACGCCCATGTGATATATATGGAACTTTCTCTTATGTACCTGTGAAGCATTCTGAGCATGATTTGACATAAGACTGGACGAAAAGGATCGAACGCAAAGAAAGTACACAGCGCTCGAGCCGATTCTATTCAACTGAAAGATCCATGCTCGAAAACCGCACAGCAATTCAGGGGTGCTAAAAAAATAGATTTGAAATAACTAGCTTACACATTTAACCATGGAGGAATTAAATCTGTGGCAACCGGCGCTGAACGTGAGCAAAAACTGAAGCTAAAGTGTGACTAATGAAATAAAACAGTAAAACAGGAAAGTGGGTCATTTTACAATTTGAAATCAGGTTGTGCTCATCACGTTCTTGGCCCATTATAAAGCAACAGAGGCGTTTTTGTGAGGGGGAATAGATTCATGTAAGTATTAACACTGGTTCTTATGGGAAGCATGTGCTATAAACAAGTTAGTGCCTGAAGATGGCTCTTTCGGGAATTATCGTCTGCTCTAAGTTTACTTGGGGGGAGAGAAGGTATACGTAGGTATTTCTCCCACCAAATAAGCATCGATTGGAAACTACTTTGATAGTTCAGGTCCATGTCATTCTCTAATCTGAGACTTGGATCTGTGATGGTAAAGTCCGGGGAAGAAGTAAAGCTTGTTCCTCAAGAAGCTGTCAAATCCAGACTGCTGCATGTGTCCCTCGTCTCTTGTTTCCACGGTGCTGGTCTGGCCGTTCACCTGAGATAAATGATTGAACGATGACAAGACACCCGACTTACAGGTAAAATACGTTTTAATAACTTGAAAAGAATCCAGTCACTGGCAACTGTGCAAGGGACTTATGGAATCGTCACACTTCATGTGTTGAAATCATTCTTTACATTATAGTAGTTTTAATATTTCCAATTACCGGTTCGTGTCTGTGATTAAAAAGGTTCATGTCTGTGATCGAATTCGTCAGCTGCTGTTGAATGCGAAAGAAGAAGTACCAAATCGTTAACATATGTACATTCGCAATCGAGGTATGCCGATTGCGTACCTTTCGGCCTGTTTGTGCGTATCACGTGACACACACAAAGAGGCGTGGAGGGCAACCCAACACTTTCTGTATTGAGCGAGCGCGTGCATTTCTTCTCAGTGGTTTTCCTGTTTTCATGGCAAAGATGTCAAAAGAAACTTTTGAAATGTATGCAGACAATCTAGACAGTGTAAGTAAAACTCGGTATCTTCAAAAATTGAGCGCGGTGGGGGCGTAGATCCGTACCAGCACACTGAGTGGTTGGACGAAGCGAAGTGTTTTTTACCAAACATCGAGCAAGCTGATATCAGCGAGTACCTTGTACACAGAACAAGCTTCTACACGAGGGAAAAGTTTAAAGCAGACACCGAAGAGCTTGGGGGCTCACAACTAGCTGACTGCTGGCTGGGCACAGCGCCCCATACAGCGGACCCACAGACCACAAGGCTGCCAGAACACTATCATCACAGCGCAGGTGAGAATGAAGCGGTTATTTTTTTTATCAACACTTTTAGTTTTAAGAGAAAGAGCATTCAACTGGAGACCATGTGGTAAGACCGTTTTGTGTGGGGGTTTTCAGTGGTTGATGGCGTAACATGGCAAGCAAGAAAACTACTTTAACTTTCAGTTTTGATAGAGCTTTGAAGTGATGTACAGTGTATGATGTAGATGAAACCATGCATACATGTACATATGCGAATGATCCGGAGTATCTCACACGGTCACTCTTGATTCTGTAGACATGACAGTCATCATGCACTGCAGCATTATTATTGTGTTGTTTACATAGATCAGTGTGATCTGCTTCCACTATTTGTTGGTTTATTCATTTATTTATATTTACATGTTTCACAGGTATACCATTCCCAGTCCCTGACGGACAAGCTGCTGAGACCATGGGTCATCACAGAACCAGATGGCAACATCATTACTGCACATTGTACATGTATGACCAGACAGAGGCAGAGTACTGTGATTTTATCGTAAGTAGATACCCAAGGACATTTTTATAGAGAGGGTGTTTCCAGATGCAGAAAGGTGGGACGAGATGCTGCCAAAAATGGAACATTTCTTTAGAATAGAGTAGCTGTTGTGCCTGAGGTTGTCGCTCACAATCACAGTTTCTCTCAACCTCGCCGACAACCACTTCAGACTTCCAACACTGAGGCTACCGGCAGATCACTCTACTGCTATTGTAACCGTGGAGAGGAGGAAGATGACATGGTTGCTTGTGACAATGAGAACTGCAATATGCAGTGGTTTCATTTTTTTGTGTGGGCATCAATACTGCACAGAAGGGACGTTGGTACTGCCCTCACTGTCGCCAGCTTCCTGAATTTCGACTGAAAGGCAAATCTCGCCTGAAGATGAAGTGAAATCAGAACTGAAGTCATGCTACTGTCACTCAGTCAGCTTGCAGCTGAACCCATTTAACCCCAAGGCTGCATTTCCCCAACTTAGGAGGTGTCACCTAAGACCTGTCTGTACCAGTTGCAGGAGATGAATCGACCATGATAATTCAATGGTATTGCCAAGTGAGCTTTGGTGCCATCAGGTGGCAAGCTAATCTGGCACTACTCTTGAAGCATGATGATTGATCCATCTCCTGGTGTAGTGTGGCAGGACTAAATGGGTTAATTACCTGTTACTGGTAATACACATTGTATAATTAGTAACCCCCTTGTGTGTATAGCCACCAGTACTGCAAAGATTACTGATGGCTGCAAACACAAGGCGGTTACTCTGTGAAAGTGATTGCAGTTGTTATAGATACATGTGCATAATAAATTTGCCCAACAATTTTATGTTTGAATTAGTTATTTCTTTTCATCGTGTTATTTCTGATGCAGTAGAAGTAAGTTTGAAGTGATATTAGATTATATACTTACTGGTATGCATGCATATGTTTTTATCAAATGGGAAGTTAAATGATGAACTCATTTATGGCACACTACAGTACAACCACGACAGTGAAGGATAGTACCTGATTAGTTTTGTGCTTTCCACGGTGCCTGTTACATCAGTTACTATTCTTTTACTGTCAAGGTTCAAAATTTGATACACTTTGATTTTGGTTCTGAGTATGACACAAAACACATTTGAAATTAGACATGCATCACACACACCCACACACATGAATGATAATACCATCTTCTAAAATGCATCTTTATTACATAACAAGAATGGCAAAGCCCTCAATGCTTACGTGCATCCAATCCACATAATTAATGACTTTGTGACCATAACTAAGTGTTCTAACATAAGGTATGCATAGCTACCTTTTTGCCAAATTTGGTTGAACAGTTTTGCAAAAATCGTGCAAAAAACCCCTAAAATTCTTTAAAAAAAGACATTTCACATCATTTGCTGATCTCTTGTGACCTTGACCTTTGCAAGAGGTCATCCTCGTTAGCATGCATAGGAAGCTCTTACCATCAGGTATCTCTGTACCAGGTTTGGGATGGAAGCTGCATATAGGATTTAAGAGGGGAAAAAATTCATGATCCCCTGTGACCTTTAATTATGTTCCTTAACAAACTGTTACCTGGTGACATTGTGTTAGCTGACCGAGGGTTTAACATACTGGGACTCAAATCTCCGGTTTTAGTCAAATGGCACACCTGAAGGACACATATTTACTACAGCACAGCAGATGGCAACGACCTTGTCCAAAGTTGTAACAGTATCACCCTCTGCTACATTTGAGAATGTGACAGGAATGGTCGAGTCAAGTATTCTGGATCACATTGCCAATGACACGTTCAACATGAACTCTAACATGTGCGATCTTTCGAGTGTACTCGACATCATACGCCGACAGCTGCTTTTTACCCTTTGTGAATGCTGGGATCTTCACTTCGGCACACATCAGACCTACACTTTCATGAATGTTAAATCTATGGTCTGCTAACACAAGGTCACCAGGTAACAGTTTGTCAAGGAAGCCACTGTTCTCAGTGACATGTTTGTCACTACACCGACCACCGCAGCCATTTGTGATAAAAGACACAACACCTTGAGGTGTGATGCCGATCAAGTACTTGATAGTGTTATGATGCTTATACGAAGAGAAAGTTTGTGACCTAGGCTTCAGACCAGACGGTGTTTCAATAAACAGTTCAAAACAATCAATAATCACAGTCACTTTTCTCCCAAAGCTTCTGACAAACTCCAGTGGCATTGTGCGGTACAGGCTTTCCCTGTCTGGCCATGTGATCAGTGGACTGAGACGGACATGCATCACATTTGCCCATTTGTAAAAAAAAATAAAAAATGCGTGAAATGGTGGATGGTCCGACTCTGAACACATCAGCCAGAAGCCTAACTGGCAAACCAGCCTCAGGTGCATCAGCACTATTAGCAGTTCATGGAACTTGGTATTGACACATCTTGGTCCGCTGGAGATGTGTGGGGAAATAAAATTCAGGAGAGCCAGCAGCATGAGGTAGTTAGGTAGGCCAGTGTAGTATTTGACCTATCATCATCTTTCTTGAAAGCTTCTTCTTTGAAGTTCTGGTCATCGAGGTTTGTTTTGAGAGTTATGTTCTCATTACGAAGACACTGAACTTCTGACAGCAGCCCCGCATTGTCTTTTTGCAGTCTTTCAAGACAGTCTTTCAACTCACAAAGGTGAGCTTGAGTCGAATTTATTGTCTGATCGTCGCCTTTATACTCTCTCTCTCTCTCTCTCTCTCTCTCTCTCTCTCTCCTCTCTCTCTCTCTCTCTCTCTCTCTCTCTCTCTCTCTCTCTCTCTCTCTCTCTCTCTCCTCCAAAATGGGTTTTTCTGTAGAGGAATGGTCCCCTGGACAGCCTGTGTTGATTTCAAAGCGAACGGACGACTTTGCGTTCCGTCACCATTGACGTCATGGCGGCCATAAGGGGCCATAAGCAGGTTACGGGTGCTCCGAGACCACATTATTGTAATTCATGTGAAGTCAGTGTGTAGAATAATGCAATGGTGTGACCTCGGCTGCCAAGGCACTGTTTTCTCTCTCTAACCGCTGCCAATCTAAAGTCAGTCTCCCAATACTAGCCTGTAGGTCTGCTACATCAGCGTTGTGCTCAGCAAAAGAAGTGTTGTAAGTGTCCTCTGCATCTTACACCGGCATCTTCAGCAAACTCCATCTCTGTACTTCCTTTGCCCTGTCGTTTCTTTTCTTCGCGACTCTGAGACCGCTGAAATTGGCCCACGCTGGCTGCTTTGTAGGCTTAACTCATATGAAGAGTTGGTGCCCAGTCATCATAGAGCTCGGCTGGTTTTCCTGTGCAATAAAAGACAATTTTACTATGATGAACACTCTAGATTTAGTGTCACATCTCAGCTTGCCTGTCTTGGCTTTGCTGTTTATTACAGTGGAGTGATACCGACCGGCTCAAAAATTGCTACAGACCTGTAGCACGTTATTGTAATTCATGTGAAGTCAGTGTGTAGAATAATGCAATGGTGTGAACAGCCTGGCAGTGATTGTGACAGCAATCCCCACTGCTACACAATGATTATTGTGTACTAATTTCACCATCAACATTAGACTTACTGTCTCTTGAATAAAACAGTTTGAACGATTTATTTTTAACAGTTTAGCACATTACAAAGAAACATAACAAACGAGAGAAAGCATAGTAAGGCCGCCATGCTCGAAATAGTACGGCAGTTCATTTGGTTACTGTTGGCCACCTTGATTTAGCTGTCCTACTAATGGATGACTTATAATACACCAAATGAATGACTTATCGTGCACTTACCAGTTAGAAAATGTCTTGAGCAGACACGGGTCCATGACTTCACTGTTGTTTCTGTGACGGTCTTCCTGTTGATTTTCGCAACCATGCCCTGCGACGTCTCTCGCTCAGTTCCCGTAACTGAATTATCCCCTTTGTTGGCAATTAAAGAAGGAATTCTGAAGAACTTTGGTTTTCGAATCGATGAACTTCTCATAAAACAGCCGCTCACACAGCATGTGTTCACCATTTTTACATTTGCCGAAGTGAACGCAACGATCAAACGGCTATCGGTAACAGAATGTCCACGCGGCCTACTCCAAGCTGCCCTCAAAGAGCGTTACCGCAAAAAGTGATGACGTTATTCGTCAGACCTCGATCGATCGATCGAGAGAGAGAGAGAGAGAGAGAGAGAGAGAGAGAGAGAGAGAGAGAGAGAGAGAGAGAGAGAGAGAGAGAGAGAGAGAGAGAGAGAGAGAGAGAGAGAGAGAGAGTAAAGGCGACGATCAGACAATAAATTCGACTCAAGCTCACCTTTGTCATGAGAGTTAAGAGGTCATCCTTGTACGCATTTTCTGAGAAAACTCTGACGATGTTTTGTATAAACACTGTTCCATGCTCGCCGTCTCTGTAAGAAAGGAAGCCTGGAACACACAAAAGTAGAATGCCTTTTAAATTTTAAATTATATATCATTTTACAAGCGAATGTTTATTGAAGAAACATGACAGTATGAATATTTCGAAGAACCAAAGCGATATTATATTTTGATTGGTATAGTGCAGATAACAGGCAGATGTGATTACGAGACCCGAATCAAAATTTTTGATTCGGGTCAAGTAATCAGTTCTGTCTGTTATCGGCACTACATCAAGCAAAATGTTGCTCAATATAATTTATGTACTGTGCCTCGTGTCATTCAGTTTGCGGCTGGTTCGGTGTTCAGACAAAACACATAAATGGTAGATGACTACATATAACTGTCGACTCAGCGCGTAGATTTCGTCTGACTATGAAGACATCAGTGCGCTGTATAACCGCGCGCTTTACTAAGTAAATCCTACTTGTGACTAGATCACGCATAATTGCGGAAAATGCCAGCAGGTTTGTTTATTTATTTCTTTTCTCAGGTAGTCCATATTGCCAGCTGACATCTCGTCAATTTCACAAGACTTCGGCACGTTTGCTGGCGTCTTTTCTCCGTTCGTGTGTTTGTATAGGATATAAATTTCGAGCGTTCGTACACACTAAGAAGTATTTCATTACTACTTCACATAAGGAGGCTGATAATGTTGCAGTATGAAAAATGCAAATATCCAAGATCGAATTTTCTTCTCATACAATATACATATGTCAAAGAAGGAACATTTTTATAGAGTGGGTACACACATGTATAACCCGTGGCATGCTTGCCTTCTCCAATCTTGACCTCCCCCCCCCCCCCCCCCCACTCCCCCGCCACTTGGAACAGCCTCTCGGCCCCTATCCGTAACTGTCAAACGCTCCCCTCATTTAAATCCTTCTCAAAACGCATCTCTTCAACAATGCCAAAGTCTAGTCCATATCCACAGCCATTGCACATAGTTATCACCATTATCACGTGTGTGTGTGTGCGTGCGTGCCTGCGCGCGCGCGCGCGTGTGTGTGTGTGCGTGCGTGTGTGTGTTAGCTCTTTATTTTCTTTTTGTATCAGCGCTCATAGCTACTTTAGAATAAGCGCTTAACAAATCTCCATTATTATTGTTATTATTATTATTATTATTATTACTATTATTATACTGATAATAAAATGTCGATCGTTATTTCAGGCACGATTAATCATGCCGATGTTTGTCACTGCAGTATTTTACGTGTGCACATGGATAGGACAGCGTAATATATACCCGCAATATAATAGTGATGCTTGAAACCGCGGAATGCGTCTTAAATGTGACTAAATGCCGTACGTAATGAAGGAGACAATTCTTTCTGATGGACAGAAATCACTGAAACCCCCTCTCTCGCTGTTGTTGAATAGTATTGTGAGAGCTAGTGGAAAAGAGATTCGGTATTTTGGTTCACCTTCGTGTCCCCCTGTCCCCCTCTACCCCCCCCCCCCTCCCCCCCCCCCCTCAATCCTCCCCCGTTCTTTGAGTGTAGACCGATATTATCAGGTAACAACTCCGTTTTAGGGGCTGGAAGGCATTTTGATAAGGTACGTAAACGCAGAAATACAGGATGTCAATCGGTGTAAACACAACATAAGATAGTAATACAATACTTCGGACTATTACGTACGCGGCATCACATTTGTTATTTTTTTATATTTTACTTAGCAGCAGGGCGGTTGCAGCGTTGAAAGCAGTACAGTAGTTGTATGTGATGTAAATATATATTTTAAAACAATTCTGCAGAAACAAAGTTAAAATACGTCACCTGGGCCTGCTGGAAAGCCGAAGAATAGATCAGCAGAGCAAGGTACTTTCACCTTTGGACCGTCAGGTTCCAGAGTGCAGGGTAGGGAGGATGCCTGCTGAACTTCAGGGCAGCCAGCCTTTATATTGGGAGAACAACAAAATATGAATGGTTGACATACGTTTAAAACGTTTATGTGTAAGTGTTACTACGAATACATCACACATCACAGACATGAGAATAGGACAAAGGAAAATGTTGTCATCCATACATCAGAAAATAGATCACAAAAGACAATATAATGACACAACTAGTGGACTTATACGTGTGCCCTAGAAATGAAAGACTGTGGGGTCCAACCACGCGAGACAGTTGTTGGGACATAGCCAACATATGCTACTTGCACTATAGCTGTTTTACATGTCTAGTACTTTGACATTAAAATTCTCCTTCAGCTTTGCTAAGGCCGCATTTGAGCCACAGTACGTAAGGTCTTTTGAAATGGATGTGACCGTGAAATCAAGGAAACCTAAATCACATTTATGTGCTAGCTGCGATTTTGCATCTTTCGGTTCTAGACCGTAAGGTCCGAAATCACAGGCCATCACATATATTAACCAAACTATCGACTGTTAATTTAAGGTTTCACGTTTGCACAGTCCTCAAAGTTCACTAATGTACATTACTACAGCAGGCTACGGTAGCGTATATCTCACTCGAGTGGTTTTAAAAACTTATCCCGCGAGCGAAAGCTAATAGGAAAAGGTTTTAAGATCACGTGAGTGAGATTCTCGTATCACCTAAACACCGATGCCAATCATTTCTTACTCACCTTTCTCTTTGCATAAATCCGATGTGATCTAGTGTTTCGGCACACACCTAGTCACAACACATCCGTCATTGTGTCTTGGGCAAAGATCTTGTAATTTACTTTGTAATGTGACGTCAGTATTTTAAATGCCAGACGAATGTTAATGATGACGTAATAGCACAATACATGACGCCAGAGTGCTAGTCGTTAATATGAAATGATGTCATTGAGCGTGAGCTGAAAGTAGGTCAAGTTTCAATATCTCGTGTGCCCATAACTTTTTTTTTGACCAGACTTTCTACAAGGCATATAGATTCTTACTTTGGTGTTTAGGTGATATTGAGAATCTCACTCGAGTGGTTTTAAAACCTTATCCTACGAGCGAAAGCGAGTAGGATAAGGTTTTAAGACACGAGATTGAGATTCTGAGTATCACCTAAACACCGATGTAAGAATCTATTTCTTACTCACCTTTTACTTGGAATGAATCCTATGTTACTTGGCTTTCGGCACACGCCTAGTCACAACACAGCCGTCATTGTGTCTTGGCAAAAATCTGGACGTGACAATATTTTGGATGCCAGACAAATGTTCCTACATGATGACGTAATAGAATTCATGACGCCAGAGTGCCAGTCGTCACTATGACATGATGTCATTGCACGTGAGCTGAAAGTATGTCAAATTCAATATCGTGTGTGCCCGTACCTTTGTGTAGACTAGACTTTCTACGAGACAATTTTGTGCACACTTGGCCGTTTACGCCCAGCAAAGCTGTATCACACACGTGTGTGATTAAGCTTTTCTGCTAAAAGGCAGCAAAAAAGGAGGTGTGTAAGACAATTATGTACACACTTGGCCGTTCATGCAGCAAGGCTGTATCACACACGTGTGATAACAGCCAAGCTGTATCAAACGTGTGTAATACGGCCAAGCTGTATCACACGTGTGTGATACAGCTTTTCAGCTCAAAGGCAGCAAATAAGCAGGTGTGTAAGAAACTCGTGTAAATAATCGTCACGGCTGTAATGCATCTGGAAGAATCTCATATAGCATTATCGTGTGTTTATTGTTGAAATCTTAAAATTTGCAACAATTAACGTGAATGAGAAACATAATTTATGTACCACAAACAGCTAGCTGGCTCGTGACACGGCCGTCTCAAGTCTTTAACCCCTTCATTGCCAGTGGACGCAGATTGTGAATTCAACGAAAAATATTGCCACCCGTCAAAAGAACATGGATACAAGGTGGTTTCAGCAAAAGGCGTAGGTCCTCCAGTCATGAGCCCCCGCAATTGCGGGGGCTTACGAGGTGCTATGCCACTTGCAGCTGGGTGGTGTTCAAGTTTTCTCAGCAGTCAAGGGGTTAACAGCAATGTCATTTTATTCATCAACGAGAGCAAAATTGCGAAAATACATGCATTCGTTTGTTAGTAATAGGCAACGTACGTTTTCGCCTTGCTGCAGACCAAAACCACATCCAGGTCCTGCGTTGTCAGACGGTTTCTTTGGCGTGCTGCCCCCGTCACCAGGGGGGCTGTCCACATTGCCCACATCACCAGAAAGATTCTGCACTGCATTCCCGACATCACCAGAAAGGTTCTCTAATGCGGCATCGCCAGAAGAGTCGTCTAATTCTCTGCCGGTGTCTGGAAGACCTGTGATCATTTCAAGGAATCGTAAAATGTGATGATTGTATGTACAGCTCAACTCTCTAAGCGCAGTGATGTTTTTCATAAAGTTTTTTTTTATGGTAATTCAGATCCAGTAAAGGATACATAGATTATCTCGTTTAGACAATCTACTTTGCTTATAACAAGATCGTATATAACAAAAGTCGGATAAAAGAACACCTTTTCAGAGGTCCCGACAACACTTTTTCTATGGAAATTATAATAATAATAACA
The DNA here is from genome assembly GCA_036245525.1 of Semisulcospira habei. Classification (NCBI taxonomy): domain Eukaryota; kingdom Metazoa; phylum Mollusca; class Gastropoda; family Semisulcospiridae; genus Semisulcospira; species Semisulcospira habei. The sequence continues at coordinate 79,872,359 of BTPG01000005.1, forward strand.
AACTTCGGATATAACAACAAGAAATATGGGATCCCCTAGTAATTTGTAATATCCGAAGTATCTATGTATATTATGGTATGTCACGATAATGATGAACAATGTAACTTCTATTTAGTTTGGAAGTTTTAATGCCTTACATTACAATGAAATCCGTTTCTGCTCTTCTAATAATAATAATAATAATAATAATAATACCGTTATTATATAGGCGCTTTTTCTCAATTTTGGGGAAATCGACTCAAAGCGCCGCGAACTGAAACCCAACACGCACACTCACGTAACAGACACGGATTTACGCCATTTAAGACAAACACAGTACAAGACAGACGAAGGGCCAGTCAGCTACTGAAGTTACAGAGATTTTTGATCGCTTGTATTTGAAATTTGTAAAGTGGCCTGAGACCGGTACCAAAGTGTGTGGGGTGGGGGGGGGGGGGTGGGGGGGGGGGGGGTGGAAGAACCGGAGTACCCGGAGAAAGAACTCCCGACGGTCCGCCCGAATTAACGGTGACACTTACCAGAGGAGAAAAGTCCGACGCCGGAACCCGGTATCGAACCACGCACCTTTGGCATTGGTGGCAGGCGCCTTAACCACTGCGCCACGGACCGCCCCCTTGCTACACAGGAGAGTTCTCTGAGTGGGTACAAGAGTAATAACGACACGTCCTCCTCCCTTGGCTTGTTAAAGGTGGCTAGGAAAGTATTATTTTAAGGCGAACAAACATATATAATAAAATGATATGGTGAATGCCAGGTGTTTCTTACGGCTTACGCATGGGCACACAATCGGTTAGACCGGTTTTTAAGACATTGACATAAATTTGAGTTACTTTTTAACGGATACAATACCTTCGTAATTAATTAGGCAGGTAGACATACAGAGGTTGATTTATTTGTATTTTTATAGACAAGGCTCCCACTACTCACCTCCTTGGCACGCTTGAATGAAGAACAGCTTTGGCTTGTTAGTGAGAGACGTGTTCTTGTTTTGATAAACGAGGTTTTTAATGACTTTTATCTGCAAGTATTTGCCATCATCCCCGGCAATGGCGCTTTCCTGGCCATGGGACAGGATAGCACAGGCAAAACAGTCGTAGTCTGAATGGTCTCTGTTCAAGTGTTTTTCAATCGCCAATCGCATTTCCTGCAATCATTCAAACAGACGATTTGTAACAGTCGTTCTCAAATAATACAACGTTTAAGTAACTTGTTTACATGTCTACAAGCATAAACAGTATTTCCTGACCGGCAAAGGTGCACCAAGGATTCATTCATACAGCAGGTATACAGTCTTAAACAGGTCATCCTTTAAGGCGAAGACAAACTAAGGACTGTGTCGAGGAACACAAGATTAAGATGAGCCTACCTCGGCCGAGCAGTCGTTTTTTATTTTTACTTCAAATCGTAGCTCGTAGAACAAGTTCTGGAGAGCTTTGACGTCCATTTCCGTGCCATGCCTGGTCTCCCACTCTCCCCCCTCCCTGCTGGCTCTGTTGAATGTCTTATTGTTGATAATCAGAAGAACACCGCGTCTCCTCTGTTGCATTCGGTACACCTGAAAAGGCGCGGTGAATCGAGCATTGTTCACTTTATGCATGTTATATAATTAGGTTAAATCTGTGTCAGAATAAGAATGGGTAAGAATAAAACTGGGCCGAAACTGTCGTTTGCTTCAGTGCAACTGAGTTTGCATGTAATCTACGAATAAACCCTTCAAATGAACACAATACTTCTAAAACAATACACGTTCATCATTTACGCCATTACTCGTAGAAAGAATTTATCACCGACTAATCGATAACAACAAAAGCGAGCAGCGAATGAAATTGAAATGGTAAAACATTACTATCCATTAAATATTACGCATACAATGGAAATTTGCCTACAGTTTACATCACATATTTATAAACAACTGAAAAAAAGTACTAAGATAACACGCAATTACACATTAATCATTTTAGTTGCGGAATTGATTTGGTTCATTTGGATATGGTTCATCCCTTGTTTGCATTAGAGACAATTCTAAGCGACGAGATGAATTCTACACAGGTTTTTCGGGCGTATGCATATTAAAAAAAATGTCATCTTCTGCTGCATTAAAGTCATCATCATCATCAGTCCCTTGCCCGAACTGGGCGTTGGGGGGACTGAAAGGCAGCAGCAACAGACAGTGCTCTCCACTGAGTTCTATTTTGGGCGGTGGCAAGCAAGTCTGGCATCTCGAGTTCGGTCCATTCTTTTATGTTTGCGACCCAACTCTTTCTCTGACGACCTCGCCGACGACTTCCTTCGAGAGTGCCTTGGAGGATAGTCTTGGACAAGGTGTTGTGTCGGGTCACGTGGCCAAACCAAGCAAGCTTGCGCCGTTTCACGGTTGCCAGAAGGGGTTCATGTGGGCCCACCAGGGAAGTGACGATGCTCCGTACATATTCGTTGGTCTTGTGCTCGCGGTACGAGATGCGGAGCAACTTCCTCAGGCACTTGTTCTCAAAGGCCTGGATTTTCTTTTCTGAGTCTGCAAGCAGTGTCCAAGTCTCACAGCCGTAGAGTAGAATAGACACTACGAGGGACTTGTAAAGCCTGTACTTGATGGTGAAGCTGATGGAGTTACTTCGCCATATCCTGTCCAGCCTGGCCATTGCGGATGTTGCTGTACCTATCCTGATACGGATCTCTGCTATGCAACTACCGTCTTTGGACAGGGTGGCTCCCAAGTACTTGAAGCTATTGACCTCTTCTAGCTTCTGGCCGTTCATGTGAATGTTGCTGCTGCTGTCGCTTGTGGTGTTGATCATCACTTTGCTTTTATCCGTACTGATCTCCATGCCATAAGACCCTGCGCTAGTTGAAAGTTTGTCTGTCAGGTTTTGGAGCTCACTATTGCTGCCTGCCATGAGGTCAATGTCGTCTGCGAATCGAAGATTGCACAGGGATCTGCCACCAATAGAGATTGAAGTATGGTGGTCGTGGAGGGTTTCCTGCATGATCTTCTCCAGGAATATGTTGAAAAGGACAGGAGAGAGCAGGCATCCTTGACGGACACCGATCGTCGTCCTGAAGAACTCGCCTGACTGATTGTTAAGTAGAACCGCGCTGCAGGCGTTCTTGTAAAGCGCTTCTATCATTTGGATCAGTCCCTCCTCTATGTTGAACGATCTCATGACTTGCCAGAGTCCGTCGTGCCAGACGCGATCAAATGCTTTCCTGAAATCAATGAAGTTGTGGTAGAGTTCGCGCTGATGATGCAGATGTTTCTCGATCAGGACGCGGCAGTTGAAAATCTGCTCTACAGTGCTTCTTCCAACTCTGAAGCCAGCCTGTTCTTCTGCCAGCAGTTCCTCGGCGAAAGTTTTGAGGCGGTTGAGAATGATTCTAAGCATTACTTTGCTAGGGTGACTTATCAGACTGATAGTTCTGTAGTTCTGGCACTGTTTCAGGTTTCCTTTCTTGGGGAGCGGGATCACTAGAGACTGTGTCCATTCTACTGGCCATTTCTTTTGCTCCCAGATCTTTTGACAGAGTGTAGTGAGGACCTTCGTTGTTACTTCTCCTCCATGTTTCAACAGTTCAGCAGGTACGTTGTCTACACCTGGAGACTTTCCTCCCTTCAGGCCGCGTACGGCTGCTTCCACCTCTTCAGCTAACACTGGCAGGTCTTCAGCCTTCCTGGCCCCAGCCTGGTTGTTTTGGAGGATGCTGGTGTCTGGCTCAGCCTTGTAGTTATACAAGTCTCGGCAGTACTCAGTCCATCTGTTTAGTACAGCAGTGTTTTCCGTAAGGAGTTGGCCGCTGCTGTCTTCGATGACTGTGGCTGTTCGCTGTTGAGTCTTGGTGAGGGTCCTTAGCGTTTCATAAGCCTTCTTGCTGTTGCCGTTTGCCATGCCCTCTTCCACGCTACAACACTGGTCTTCAATCCAATCTTCTTTGGCTTCTTTCATCCTGAAAGAAGCCAAAGAAGATTGGATTGAAAGAAGCATTAAAGTAGGGTAGGTTCATTTAAGGAATGCCGTTGACAAACGCTATTTGTTCGTATTGATTGCTAGAGAACTCCCTTAACACCTTCACTGCCGAAAACAACTGAACACGATCTAACTGCAAAACTTGATACATGCATCCTCCTGTTTTCCCCCACCCACCCACCCACCCCCCACCCCCACTCCGCAGTTGTGGAGACTCATGAAGAGCTGTGCCTCTTGGTGAAATCACTTATTGTCCACGTTCCTTGGACGCCTGGGTCTCTTTGGCGTTGAATTAACAAAGATCGTATTATAAAATCTGCGACCATTGACAGTGAAGTGTTAGTTATTTGGGTTTGGGCACGAGTCTTCAAAGAAAAAGTCAACAGACTCTTGAAAGGGTCAGAATAATAAAATTCACACAGTCTCTCAGTGCTCAAATATTGCTAAATATATTCGACTCTCAGAAAACTGAAGATTTTGTCCGGGGGACATCCTGGAACAAAACCTTCAAGGAGTCTGATGTGAAGTGCATATGTCGCGTGTCAGTTAGATCGCACACGACAGCAAAAAGTGTGTAACAGAAAACTGCTCGTCACAGGCATAACGCCATGAACGCTCCTCTTGTTTTAGTAAATAAAAACGCGTAACGTACGTGTGCCCGAAGTGATAGTGAAGATCTTAAAGTTGTAATCCTTCCTGTTCTTTTACAAAATAAATCGTTTACTAACCTCTCGTTCTCTTCGTCCATTCACCACATCAATGAAGAGTGCGGACATTTCGCTACCTTGGAGTACGGGTATCACCTTGATGTCATTAGGATCAAGGGGATGAAAGCCAGGTTTGCCTGAAAATAGTATTTACGGTGGATGTGATTTGGTCTTTGTTGGTTGAACACACATGTTCAAACATTATAAGCAATATTGAAAAATGAATTTCTTCAAACAGCCCCCCCCCCCTCTGCCAGTAAAACACACACACGTGTGTGTGTGTAGTGTGTGTGTGTGTGTGTGTGTGTGTGTGTGTGTGTGTGTGTGTGCGTGTGTGTGTGTCTGTGCGTGTGTGTTTGTGTGTGAGTGTGTGAGTGAGAGTGTGTGTCGGTGTGTGTGTGTGAGTGTGAGTGAGTGAGTGCGTGCGTGCGTGCTCACTTGTAGAGGCCGCTGCCCCTTGAAGCTCCCCAACAGAAAACTAAGAACAAAAGCAAAGAACAACGTGAGTACCAGAAGTTAAAACGTTACAAGTTTTGAGCCTAACCTCTTTTGTCCACCATGAAAGTGATTTCAAACACGGTGCACCAATTAGAGTCTGAGCAAATTTTGATCTCAGCTGGGTTCAAACCCGGGACCTTTCGGACGAGAGTAGCACCAGAAGTACCGCCCGAGTACTCTCGGAACAATTATTACATTTTCTTCTTTCTGAGATCAAAATAGAGGAAAATAAACCGAAGATGAAAATGGAAATGCTCCCGAAAAGACCGAGGGCAGAATATGAAATCCGAGTAGATCTCTCTGAAAACATTCAACTACCAATGTGATGTGTTACAAGCATGAGATAGATTCGTTCTTTACGTGGATGTCGCTGCTGTGCGTTACCTCACTGGGATTTTCGACCGGCACTGGCGTTTTGAATTCAAACGTTTCTGGAGGTTTTTGGGTTTGAGGCTGCTGCAATGGTAGACATGCTGTGCTGGTTTGATTGGAGGTTTTGCGTTCAGGACCAGGAGCACCCTATAACACACACACACACACACACACACACACACACACACACACACACACACACACACACACACACACACACACACACACACACACACACACACACACACACCCGAGCGTACACCATCGTATTCATATCATTTCTTTCATTGACAGTTTAAAAAAGAAACACCGATTTCTGTGTTGTAGGCACTCTTATGTGACTCATTCAACTTGTACAATGTCATAAACGTGAATCGAGCTTATTAGCTTTAACTGAAATACAGGCAGGTATGATAAATTGTGTACTTTTAACAGTAACTTTTTATTGACGTAAGATGGTTCAGAGTTGCTCTTAGAATGCGGTAGAATTGCTCGTAAGACTCTTTGTTTGTGATTCACAGTAACAGCTCACTGTCGGCAGTGTTGCGTCCAGTCTTGTTTTCGACAAGCTGCAAAGAAATTCGGCGCCGGTGACATCCTTAGCTTCTGTGTAGCCGACGTCGATGAAGCAGCGAAACCAGGCTGGTATGGTGTCTGATGAGTTGTGTAACCTCCAGTCCACTTTTTCTGGAAGGCTTTCCGTGCAACAAGGCCGAAAGTCACCTAACACTATCAACTGCAACAAACGTATGAGCACATGTTTGTTATATTTACAAAGAAACATAATAATAAGAGGATATTCTCAATACGCATCCCTTTCAGCAAAAGGTCCTTGGGTCGACGTAAGCATGAGCTGGCCGTGCACGATTGTGCGGTGGCGAATTAAGTCGATTAAGTCGACGTAATTGGATAATACTAGTGGGACGATTCTTAATAAGAGTAAGTGTAAGGTCCCTGTAATCTCTACATGCAGTCAAAGTTTCTACGAACCCACATGTAAGACAGAAAACGATAACGATAACGATACTTTATTTGCTCAGTATGAATGATTTAGGTACATAGTCCCTTTTTCAGTTGTGTCATTGCTACAGTTACTATAAAAATATAATAAAAAAAAACAACAACAACAAAAACAAAAACAAAAAAACAGCATACGAATAAAGTTAACAAACATAGAACAAGATGAATAAGGCGTGTATTCTCTCTCGCTCTCTCCACACACACACACACACACACACACACACACACACACACACACACACACGCGCGCGCGCGCGCGCGCACGCACGTACACACACACACACACACACACACACACACAGAAGCACTTCAGTCGGACTCAAGGCGGCACAAGAGTAACGCACGAGAGAGAGAGAAAGAGAGAGAGAGAGAGAGAGAGAGAGAGAGAGAGAGAGAGAGAGAGAGAGAGAGAGAGAGAGAGAGAGAGAGAGAGAGAGAGAGAGAGAGAGAGAGAGAGAGAGAGAGAGAGAGAGAGAGAGAGAGAGAGAGAGAGAGAGAGAGGTGTTTCTGAACCACTGGCCTTAGAGTTCTCATAACACTGTTCCCCACACTGTCTTCTGTGTAGCCATTGTGACTGTTGGTTTTCATCCAGCTGCAGATTCACCAGAATATTGACTTTCGTCAAGTCCGGGATACGTTTCAAGGTTGTGGAATGGAGTTCTTGTTCGTCGCCCGGCAGCACAATACCCTAAAAACAGAAACACACACACACACACACACACACACACACACACACACACACACACACACACACACACACACACACACACACACACACACACCACACACACACACATGGCAATATGGTCAAAAGATCACTGCTAGCACTGCTAATACTGCTGCTGCTACAACTAGCACTTCAAAAAAGACGAATAATAAAAATAGTAATTACTAAATTCTTGTGCCGAGGACCGAATGATGTTTGGTTGTCAAACAAGCTTTTCAGTACACTTTGGGATTTCGTAAGTTACGCTATCGAGATGAAAACATCATAACAGATTCTGCCCCAGATTTTAAAGTTGCCCTCTGAAGGACAGTGTGGTATTACAATTCTAGAGACAGATCGAGCATGGTATTTCAAGGGTGGTGCCAAAATAGCTCGGCGCCTATGGGCGCCAAGCTATTCTGACTCACCACCCTTGAAATATCAGCTCGATCCATTTCTTGCTATGGTGTGTTGGGGCTGAATGAGATAATTGTGTTGTACCGTTTTTTCTAAGCGTGTTTCTTTCTCCGTTGGGTACTTCTTTGCATTTCACACGCTTGGCAGTCACCTTTTTGGTCTGGATTGCTTAACGTTAACAGTGAACAGTACCGGTGGCCTAAGGGGGTAAAAAACGTAGTGAAAAATACTCACGTCCCGACAAGCCAGCCTTCTATCCCAGATGTAAAGCGACAACTCTACATCTTGAGTGTCTCGCGGGACATGCTTCCCGAACAATCTCAGCATCAGATGCGGGGGGATCTTTTCGCAGTATGTGCATGCTATGGCACAGAAGTGAGAGATCCGCACTTCAATGCGTTCGGTTCCAGAAAAGTGGAAAACACCAACCGGGTCATCATCACCATCACCACTGTCCTCTGCCCGTAGACTTAGCTGCTGGACAGTGAATTTTCCTCCTTCAGTTTTCCTCAGTTTGTAAACGTGGACGTGGTCTGGACAGAATGAGTCCGGAAGGAAGTGTGGTATGGATATCTGGACTGGAGTCTGGAAGCTGTAGTGCTGGTCGGTTGTGTACTCCACCACTGGACTGACGACAGACTCGTTTTCTGCGACGGATCCTTCTAGTGCGTCATGTGCTCGTTGTAGGTCGACAGAAACCGACCCTTTAACTGCGACGGTATCGGTTTCTCTGATCGCATCTTCTGGGATATACAACAACACGTCAGAATGTTTACCCTGAAGTGTACCGCCATTTCTAGTGAAAGACTTTGTGAAATGCCACTGCTTGCTAAACTCTGGTTTTCGTTCGCGGTCAGCGTCAAACACTGTAGAAGGATCTGAGTGTTCTGGGTGCTCCTCGACTTTTCTTTGTACAGCGTCTTGCTTTATGTATTGTTGTAGCAACTGTACAATACATTGATTATTTCTTTGGGAGGCAATATGAAGAGGAGTATATTCTTCTTTCGTAACTTTGTTTACATCAGCATTATATTCGAGCAGGAGTTTTACCAGCTGCAAGTGACCATTTAGACAGGTGAAATGGAGAGGGGTGAACCCACCAGGACCTGTTTTGTTTACATCAACATTGTGTTTGAGCAACATTTCTGTAACCTGATGGTGGCCTTGATGACACGCAAGATGAAGAGGGGTTAAACCATCGTTTGTTGCTCTGTCTTTGTCAGCTTTGTGGTTAAGAAGAGTTTCCACGATCTCCTCACAACCATTGACACTTGCAAAATGTAGTGCAGATTCACCCTTTCCTGTTACTTTTTCTGTGTCAGCTTTGTGATCGAGAAGAACTTCAACCACATCAAAATGACCGTTTTGACAGGCGATATGAAGAGGAGTGATCCCAGTATGTGTTGCTTTGTTTATGTCAGCCTTGTGCTTCAACAAAATTTCAACAATCTCAGCATGACCACATTGACAAGCAAGGTGGAGAGGAGTAACACCTTTGATTGTTACCGCGTCCACATCAGACTTGTGTCTGAGTAGAATTTCTGTAATTTTAACATGGCCATTCTGACAGGCAATATGGAGAGGCGTGTCTCCATAGACTGTTGGTCTGTTATTGTCAGCACGGTATTTTAACAGGATTTCAGTTACTTCGGTGTGTCCATTCTGACAAGTCATAAAGATGGGAGTGTACCCTTCAGGTGTAGCTTTGTCTTTGTCAGCTTTGTGACCCAAGAGGAATTCTGCAACTTGTACGTGACCATTTAGACATGCAAGATGCAGAGGGGAGATTCCTCTTCTGCAGACAGGATCGACTGTGCATTTGTACTTTAGAAGCAATTTGACGATATTTACATTACCCACAGCGCTGGCATGATGCAGAGATGTAAGTCCATCTGTGTCTGGTTGGTCTGCATTCGCTTCAGCCACTAGAAGTGACACGGCGACCGGTAAATGATTCCTTATACAGGCAATGTGCAGAGGTGTTAACCCTATTTGTGCTTGCACATTCTTGTTTGAAGCGTATTTCAAAAGCAAGTTGACACATTTTATGAACCCGTTGAAACAAGCCATATGCAACGACGAAGAACCTTTGTTATTTACAGTGTCGGCGTTTGCTTTGTTATGAAGCAGTAACTGGATAATATCAAAATGACCGTTGAAACTCGCAAGATGGAGTGGAGTGACACCATCCGTATTCTTTGTTTCCACGTATGCTTCGTGATTCACTAAAGTCACGACAGCGTCGGTATTGCCGTATTCTGAAGCAGTATGCAAAGGTGTATTCCCTAAAATGTCCGACTTGTTGACCAACGATGCATCACGCTTCAGTAACAGTTTTACCAACTGGCTGTTTCCATTGAAGCTGGCAAAATGAAGTGTCGTGCCTCCAGTTTTATTGACTGATTTTATGTTTGCCTCTTTTTCGAGTAAAAACTGAACAATCTCGGTATGTCCATTTACACATGCAAAATGGAGGGGTGTATTACCGTCATCTGTCGAAGCCTCTGCGTCAGATCCATGCCCCACCAAAACCTTCACGACATCAAGATGTCCGTTTTGACAAGCTAAGTGCAGTGAGGAAATCCCTTTCACACCTTTTGCGTCTACGTTTGCTCCAGTTTCGAGCAAAAATCGAACGATTTGGGTATTTCCTTGCGCACAAGCCAAATGAAGGGGTGTTCCACTGCCATCTGCCAAAGCTTCTTTGTCAGCTCCATGTTTCACCAAAACCTGCACGACTTCAAGATGTCCGGTTTGACAAGCTAAATGCAGTGGTGAAACCCCTGTCACACTTTTAAGATCTACTGTGCTGACAAATGGCTGAAGTTCTGCAACAAGATCAGCACATCCCATGTAACACGCTAGATGGAGGGGTGTCCAGCCGTCTTCATCCCTGGCTTCCGCATTGGCACCCTTCCTTAGCAAGAGATGTACAACATCTTTGCGATTATTTATGCATGCGATGTGGAGTGGGGTTTGACCAACCAATGTTCTGGCATCCATGCTGGCTTTGTGCTGAATGATAATGTTCGCGGCGTCTGTGTTGCCACTTCCGCAAGCGTAATGTAGAGGCGTTAAGCCATCTGAATCTACAGCATCCACAGAGCATTTGTAACGCAGGAGAATCTCTGTAACGTTTCCTTGTCCAGCAGCAGGAGCAATGTGAAGAGCGGTCCTGTTCCCTTCGTCACGTTCATCCACAATTGCCCCATGTTCAAGCAGACACTGAACCATTTGTTCGTGGCCTGTGGCACTTGCAATGTGAAGAGGAGTTGCTCCATTCTTATCCTTCACATCTGTCCTGACACCGCTCTGTAGCAATGCCTGTGCAACTCTGGAATTTCCACTAATGACAGCAGCATGAAGCGGAGTAACGTCCTCCAGATTTTTAGTTTCCAGTTGAGCACAGTTTTCAGTCAGACACATCACAACCTCTTCGTGGCCACGGAAACAAGCCATGTGTAAAGGTGTGTCACCGTTTGGTCCTGGTGTATTTACATCACGCAATAAATCAGGTGCTGACAACAGGCGAACGGTATTAGTGTATCCGTTTAGACAGGCCAAATGAAGAGGAATTATTCCCTGAAAATTTTTCATTCCAGTTTTTGCTTTGTTCTTTAACAAAATGTCCACAACACCGACATGACCATTTTGTGCGGCGTAATGCAATGCTGTGAATCTCAATGACGTCGTATTGTTGACATCAGCTTTCATCTGCAGTAAGCAGTCTACCACATCAGCGTGTCCATTTTCACTGGCATAATGAAGAGATGTTTTTGTTTCGTCCTCTTTTGCATTGGGGTCTGATTTGTGACTCAGCAAGTACCTGGCGATTTCTAGATGACCATAGAAACTCGCATTATGAAGTGGAGTGCGTTGTTTTGCGTCTTTGGCTTTCGTGTTGGCCATTGCGTCAACCAACAGTTTTGCAACTTGCACATTTCCGAAACGAGAGGCTAAATGAAGCGGTGTTTCTCCAGACCAATTCAGTATTTCAGTGTCAGCATCCTTTTTCAGAAGCATTTCCACTGTCTCAACACACCCTCCCTGGCTTGCAAAATGCAGAGGCGTTCTCTTTGCGCAGTCTGTAACAGTAACATCTGCTCCACTTTGGATCAATGCATTCACAATGTCATGACGATCACTACAACATGCTTTGTGAAGCGGTGCAAGCCCTAGAATATTTTTTCCTCTGGGATCGGCACCGAAAGTAAGCAACGCCATTGCAATGGCACTATGGCCTTCAAAACATGCGACGTGCAAAGCTGTGTCACCATCGTCGTTGGCTATCTGTACATCAGCCCCGGAAGTCAATAATCCCAAAACGACCAGAATGTGACCTTGCTCACTTGCTAGATGCAAGGGTGTATTTCCTGTTCTATTTCTGATATTTGTATTGACGCCGAATCTATCTGATACTGACAATTTTGTTCCTTGATCTGTGACTGAAATGTTGAAGATCTTCATAATTGTACCAAACACTCTTATGTGTCCATGCTGACATACAAGATGAAGCGGCGTGTTTTGTTCTTTGTCAAACATAGTAACATTTGCACCATGTTTAATGAGGGTGTTTGCAACTTCAGCATTGCCTTCTTTGCATGCCAGGTGAAGGGCCGACTGTCTGTTTTGATCAGTGTAGTCAATTTCAGCGCCGTGTTGTATGAGCAACTCCGTTGCATGTACTTGGTTCCTTACGCTTGCACAGTGAAGTGGTGAGTACCCCTCCCTGTTAACCGCATTCACATTTGCGGCAGCGCTGATCAAGAGTTCTGCTGTTCCGGTGTGGCCATTTTCACAGGCCAGATGCAAAGGGGTGTTGTTTCCGTTATCAACCGCGTCCACCTTAGCCCCGTTCTTGAGCAGCACTTTGCACGCATCACTTTGACCGGCCATACTTGCAATGTGTAGTGGTGTTTCCCCTGATGTTTTGGTGCGAATCTCAACTGTGGCGCGATGCCTTAATAAAAGCTGGATAATCTTTTCATGATTTCTGCTACATGCAACATGAAGAGGGGCGTGACCTACGTCATCAAAGTGCGCGATGTCAGCGTTATGTTGAAGTAAGAGCTCTGTAGGTTCAGCATGGCCTTCTGTGCAAGCGATGTGCAGTGGCGTTTTTCCTTCCCGGTCCACTGAATCTACACTATCAGTTTGCTGCATAAGAATCCTGGCGATGTCCACGTGGTTGTATCTGCATGCAAGATGAAGTGCAGTCCGTCCTGCATTGTCTCGTGCTCCACGATCAGCGCCTTGCTTCAGGAAACTTTCCACTACGTATTTGTGACCGAGTTCCACGACATGCAAGAAGCTGGCGTCCAAGTTCATTTCCTCCGGGGCGTACTGGCTAAGTTCTGCATCCGACAGTTCTAGCAAGAGAGAGACAACAGAAAAATTCCCTTGGCAAAACGCAGCTCGGAGCGGTGTTTGACCCGCTTTGTTAAGTGTAGACAACGAAGCTCCCTCATCAACAAGTCTCTTCACAAGCTCTGAATCTCCTGTGAGGCAAGCCTTGTGCAAAGGCGAGTTGTCTGCGTTACATGGATTATACAAGGATTGAATGGGATCTAGAGAGCGCCGTGCTTTGTGAGCTTTTGAACCGACGGTCTCCGTGTGTTTGGAATACGTGTCAAGGTCAAGCGTAGACATGCCCTCGAAAATCCTGTTTGGCTGTAGCAAATTTCTGACCGGTGAAGACACTGTGATGACAAGGAAACTTTGAACTCGTAGAAGGTGTTCCTGCAGACTTCTAACACTCAGAGACCATTTTAATACACTTTCAGGGTCTGCTACGTCTTTCCCAAAAAAGTCTTTTAAATGTATAATTTGCCTTGTACCCCTTTGAGATAAAATGTGCCACTCCTCAAATTTTTGGACAATAAGCGGCGTGCATCCTTTTTTGCTGTAGTGTACAAGAAGTGAATGACTGAGCAGAGATGCCTCTTTCCTATCTGAGCCTGTGATGACCAGAGCACGTTTGTTGTCGAGAACATTAATTGCTTTTGTGTACACCTCCGAGTTGTTGAACGTTTCTTCTTGACCCAGCATTTCCCGCATGCTTTGCTCTGAAAATAATAAAGCAACAAGTTAACTGAACAAGCATGAATGTAATTAAGAGCCAGGCTCATACGTTGTGTTAGTTGTAAAAACATGGTATGCATGCGACAATATATTTATTTCCAGGATTTCATAAACCCATGCTCAGATGTTATTCAGCTTTTGTGTTTTGTGTATACTTCTCCAAATCCGTTCAAACAAATGTTACATATTTTGTTTCCACACTCGAAAGACATCACTATGTTACACCTTTTTACAGCACCAGTCCTCGTATGTAGACGAAATTTTACCATCCATAAAGAATAATCGAAACAAAAATTAGATCTGGTACTTTTGTGCTGATACTAACAAAGACATCCACGTTAGGCTGAAACTGTTACGCATAAATTTGGCACATCAATAATGCACTGAGTCTGTAAATTTATTTCCAAACCAAATTCCCTGAAATTTCCCAACTTACATACGGTTTTCGCAAATGATATTTTTCTAGATTTTTCAATTTGTTCAATCACTGTAATAATAATAATAATACCGTTATTATAGAGGCGCTTTTTCTCAATTTTTGGGCAAATCGACTCAAAGCGCCGCGAACTGAAACCCAACACGCACACTCACGTAACAGACACGGATTTACGCCATTTAAGACAAACGCAGTACAAGACAGACGAAGGGCCAATTCAGCTACTGAAGTTACAGAGATTTTTGATCGCTTGTATTTGAAATTTGTAAAGTGGCCTGAAACCGGTACCAAAGTGTGGGGGGTGGCGGGGTGGGTGGGGGGTGGAAGAACCGGAGTACCCGGAGAAAGAACCCCCGACTGTCACAATCAGACTCTCATAGAACCTCATCATAAACAACGATTAATGTACTGTTCGCAAAAGTAGAGTTGTTACGTTTGTGGTTGAGTTATTCTTTTGAGAGCATGTGTGTGTTAATCATAAGAAAGATCAGATCGATTCATTTGAGTTATTTTGAATAAGAATTACGTACCTTTTTAGTAGGATTCGTTTTCTTTTGCCTGGAGAATTTGCGATCGATTTCTGTTGTGTAGCTAAAATGACGTGTCTTTTCGTTACATTGTTGTTATAGTCCGACCTCGTTTGACCTTTGACGGCGCGATCATTCTAGTGACCTCAAATATGACGTCAAAGTTGTTGGGAACATTTCGTAACACTGTGCCGAATTCGCCTAGACGTTAGTAGAAACTTCTGGATTGATCTACGGTGTTCTTTTTAATGAATATTTTGGTTACGTTTTCTTTTCTGATTGGTTGTGTTGTGCGAATTTGCTGGATTATTCTCGAAATCTGTAATAGTATAAAAGAGCGTGTTAGGAAATGTGTGTGTACTTTGTATGAGAGACACAGTGTGTCAAAAGTGTTGATGCATTGTAGAGGAGACAGTGTATCAGTGTTGGTGCATTTGTGGATGCATTGTGCGAAGATAGCATCTCTGCAATAAAATATTGTTGGGACTGTTACTCCAGTGTGGTCTACAACCTTGTGCCACGTGTGATGAGTTGCAGCTGAGTGAAGTTTCTTTACAAGAACCCCGGCTAAGCGCGTGCGTCTGGTGTGATTGTATCATACGACTACGACTACCACGTAACAAGTGTATAATTGGGCCTTGAACCGTCTGTGTTGGGTTACTACGAGGGTTTCATCGAGGTATTGTAATCTAATGAAAATGATTATCAGACCGACGCGCCGAAGGCACGGAGGTCTGATAATCTGCTCTAGCTGACTACAAACCACAATGAAACCCGAGAAGAAACTTAGTACAGACGGTTCAATGCCATTGTCGTGCAGTCCACATTACGCACTGTTTGAAGCATCGAATTTGTTTCAGACGTCAGGAGTAAAACGCCAAATATTCCTGACGTCAGACTGAATTATTTATGTGAAATACACAGGGGACGCGACTCTTTTATGCATAGGCTACTGTTACGATTGTGGTTGTGTTATCCTGTGAGAGCGTGCGTGTGTTGATCGTAGGTAACGATCCGATGTTTATTTGAGCTATCACGGTTACGATTCACGTGCCTTTTTTAGTAAGATTTTCTTTTGTTCGTGAGTAGAGCCGATTTCGTTTTGTTAAGTTTAGTCCGGAACGTTGTAGAAAGGTCGCACTGTCTAGTGACATCGTAAGTGTCACGTCGGGTAGTTGGCATCGCAACATTTTCGCTACTTTTTGTTCTTCTGTGCGCCTGGATTGAGCAGCCTTAATTTTGTTTTGGGAATGTTCTCGTACTTTCTAGAGCTATCATAGTACGTGGTGATAGGGATACCATACTTTTATGTGTCTTATTTATACGCTAGAATTTAGAGGTGAAGTGAGCAGCCGAGTTTTTGTAGCCTGTTATAGTTTTTCTGGAAAGTTTATTTTAATGAGCTTCTGCTGCGTGTTTCGTTCTGATTGGTTGCGTTGTATGATTTCCGTAGAAGATTCTGGAATTTGATAGTATATATAAGGAGGGCGCTGGGAAAGCCCGTTCGTACATTGTCTTGCTTTGTCAGTTGTAGAGACACGTAGTTTATTGCGAGAGACGCTGTGTATGAGAACTTTGTATCGCAGTGTGGACATTGCAGAAGAGACTTTGTATCAGTAGTTTGTGCATTTGAAAGTGCATTACTGTGTGGATATCGCATCGCTGAATTAAATATTGTTGGAACTGTTACTCCAGTATTTGTCTACATCCTTAAGCCACATGTGACGGATTGCAGCTGAACGAGGTTTATTTAAAAAGAACTCTACGTGTGTGCGTCTGGTGTGTTTATCATACTACGACTACAACTCCACCACGTAACATTTTGGCGACCTCGACGAGACCTCTTCAGTTGGTTCAGTGGAAAGGGTAGCAGGAGAAAACAGCCAGCAGTGAAAAGCAGAGATGGCGACATCGGAGATGGAGACATTCCTGAAAATTGGAAAGGAATGTGGACTCGAAGGAGCTCAACTCCTCGAGTTTGTAAAAGAGAGAGAGAATGAGACACTAGAGAGAGAAGAAAAGGAGAAACTGGAGAGAGAGGAGAAAGAAGAAAAGAGACGAGAGAGAGAGAGAAGAAAAGGAGAGACTGGAGAGAGAGAGGAGAAAGAAGAAAAAAGACGAGAGAGAGAAGAAAAGGCGGAGAGACTGGAGAGAGAGGAGAAAGAAGAAAAGAGACGAGAGAAAGTAGAAAAAGAGAGATTGGAAAGAGAAGAAAGAGCCAAAGAGCGTTAAATTAGGAAACTCGAAATTCAAGCAGAAGAGGCGGAGAGGCAGCGACAAAACGAAATTCATCTGAAGCAGATGGAGATAGAGGCACAGAGCCAGAGAACTAATGAAGCAACAGCATTAGCGAGCAGAGAACAAACAGCCCGTGCGCCAAAACTTCCACCTTTCATTGAAAATTCAGATAAGATGGACGCTTATCTGGAGCGATTCGAGCGCTTCGCAAATAGCAACAATTGGAAACAAGAGACTTTGGCTATTCAACTGAGCGCACTTCTAACTGGAAAAGCGCTTGAATTTTACACCCGCTTACCAAGAGAAGAAGCCGAAGATTATACACAGTTGAAAGCTGCCCTGTTGAGACAGTACGACTTTACTGAAGAAGGTTACAGGCGACGATTTCGGAACTGCAAGCCTGAAGAAGGAGAAACACCCAGCCTATTCATTGAGAGAATCAGAACTACCTGGAGAAATGGATAGAGCTGGCTGGTTTAAACAGAGAGTACCAGGACTTGTGTGACCTCATCATCAAAGAACAAGTTTTCAGCGCATGTTCTAAGGACCTGGCCGCCCACCTCAGAGAGCAAAAAGACCAGTCACTAAAGGCCCTGGCTGACTTCGCTCAAAGATACCTTGACGCTCACAACATGAAGTTCGGGCCCAGTAAGCCACAGCGTGTGTCTGCACCAGCAGAGGAAATCCACAATGTCAGAGACACCCCGAGATACAAGCTGGTGGAGAACCTGACATGTTTTCTCTGTGGAAAGAAAGGTCACAAAGCGATACGGTGTCCTTCTAAAGACCTTCCCCAAGGCGACAACATCAGAAGATCCAACCAAGATCATGGGATAGCAGGCAGAAGCAGTACCACGTCTCAACACAGAGCTGCCGCTGTATTAGCCAATGATGTGACGTCATCCAATGACTTTGAATCCAGAGAAAAGCGAGTTACACCAGAGCTGATCGAATCTTTCAGAAAGAATGGACGCATCCCAGTAGGAGATGGGGCTACATTTTTACCAGTCTCAAACATCGCGCTGCCTGAGAATGAAGTGCCGAACATGCCGGTGGTGTCAGGATTCGTCGGCGACACACCAGTGAGAGTGTTGAGAGACACTGGTTGTAGCTGCATCATCGTGAGAGAGGACCTAGTAGCTGAAGACCAGAAGCTACAGGAGTGGACCACCCTCATTTTGGCTGACGGAACTGTAAGGATTATCCCTCTTGCCAAAGTCAGTGTCGACACCCCATACTTGACAGGAGAGGTGAAGGCGTAGTGCGTGAAGATGCCAGTCTACGACCTCATCATCGGAAACATTGATGGTGCCAGAAACGCAGACGATCCAGATCCAGAGTGGAGACCTTAGACATGTGCTGTTACCACGAGAAGTCAAGCAAAGAAGAGTCACCAGACCATCCCTCTAAAAGTGGTGGACAACACGGAAGCAGCTGTCGTGAATAGGGACAGGCTGGTGGAGCTACAGAGAGGTCAAGACAAACCAAAATTGGCGGATTCGGTGCGTCTTGCTGATGACGAAAGACTAGACGACGAGAACCTGTTTGACCTTAATGAACTCCGACACAAAGAGGATGTAGAAGATATCCAGTTCGGTCAGAATCTGACCCAGACTCAACGTGAAGAACTGCGCGTCCTGACTCAAGAGTTCGAGCATCGGTTTACACCTGACCCAGGGACAACAGACACCATCCTGCACGAGGTAAACCTGACGTCAAACGAGCCAGTTCGCAGCAAACCTTATCGTCTTCCTTATAACACGAGGGAAGAATTGAAAAAGGATATCAAGGAAATGCTGAGTCTGAATGTCATCAGAGAGTCCAAGTCACCATATGCGTCCCCAGTTGTCATCGTGAAGAAACCAGATGGATCCAACCGAGTGTGTGTGGACTATCGCAGACTCAATAAACTAACAATCTTTGATCCAGAGCCTATGCCCACAGCGGAAGAACTGTTCCAGAAGGTCAGTGGAGACCGATTTTTCTCCAAAATTGACCTAAGCAAAGGTATTGGCA
Organism: Semisulcospira habei; assembly: GCA_036245525.1. Classification (NCBI taxonomy): domain Eukaryota; kingdom Metazoa; phylum Mollusca; class Gastropoda; family Semisulcospiridae; genus Semisulcospira; species Semisulcospira habei. The sequence goes on from BTPG01000005.1 coordinate 79,891,336, forward strand.
AATCAAGGTTGCAGAAAAAGATATCCCCAAGACAGCGTTCGTCACACCCGACGGTCATTGGGAGTTCCTGAAGATGCCTTTTGGTATGGTGAACAGTGGTGCCACATTGAAGAGAGGACTGAAAAAGATCCTAGAAGATATGCAAAATGTGGTCTTTTACTGGGACGACATTTTGATCCATACCAAAACTTGGGGGGACCACCTCAAAGCCCTCCGAGAACTGTTCCAAAGACTGTCAGATGCGAATTTCACCATCCATCCAAGCAAGTGTATTCTTGGGGCTGACAACATAGACTTCATTGGACATAAATTGAGCGAAGGTTTAAAGGGGCTACACGACGCCAACGTGCAGAAGATCAGGGATGCCCCGCGACCTACGACCAAGACGCAAGTCCGCTCATTTATGGGCTTGGCGAACTACTACCGGGAGTTCATACCAAACTTTGCGGCAGTCAAAGCACCCCTGACTGATTTGCTGAGGAAAGGACAACCTAACATAGTGAAGTGGGAGGATGCCCAAGAGCGAGCATTCCAGGCGGTTCGAGACATCCTAACCGAGAAGCCTGTTCTACACCTTCCTGACCCGTTGAAAACGTTCTTCCTGAGAACAAACGCCTCCAACGAAGGAGTAGGTGCAGTCTTGATGCAAGAAGATAACGGAAAACTCCACCCAGTGAGCTACGCCAGCAAAATGTTGACCATCGAGAAGGAGTGCCTAGTCATTATCTGGGGAGTAAGGCTATTTGAACTGTACCTTCTGGGAGTGCCATTTGTTCTCCAAACAGACCATCAGCCCTTGAACTATCTAAACTCTGCAAAGTTTACAAATTCTCGTATTATGAGATGGGCGATGTTCTTGCAGAATTTTGACATTAAACTACAGTCTATCAAGGCAGAATTTTGGAGCAGAGCAGTTTAAATGAACATTTCTGTGTCCAGAACATTTGTATGAAACATTTCGATGCTCAGGACTGTTTACAGGAACTGTGAGACGTTTATTTTAATTTGATTTTTTTGATGTGAAATTATATTTGTTTAGGGTTTTGTGTAGGTTTACACAGCCACAACCGTATTTTTTAAATTTGAGAAGAATTTTTTGTGAAAATTTCATTCTTAAGAGGGGGGTAATGTTACGATTGTGGTTGTGTTATCCTGTGAGAGCGTGCGTGTGTTGATCGTAGGTAACGATCCGATGTTTATTTGAGCTATCACGGTTACGATTCACGTGCCTTTTTTTAGTAAGATTTTCTTTTGTTTGTGAGTAGAGCCGATTTCGTTTTGTTAAGTTTAGTCCGGAACGTTGTAGAAAGGTCGCACTGTCTAGTGACATCGTAAGTGTCACGTCGGGTAGTTGGCATCGCAACATTTTCGTTACTTTTTGTTCTTCTGTGCGTGTTATGATTGTGGTTGTGTTATCCTGTGAGAGCATACATGTGTTATTCGTAGGTAACGACCCGATGTTTATTTGAGCTATCACGGTTACGTTTCACGTGTTTTTTTAAAATAGATTTTTCTTTTGTTCGTGAGTAGGGTCGGGGTTCAGTTGTGGAGTCGTCTGGGTTTCGTCCATTTTCTTCTGCAGTAAAATTTATTTTCGAAAAATCAATATGACTCCCGGTAACAAGCAATGTTAGGACAGGTGCAAGGTAATTTCCAAACTTGTAAAACATGACGCATGCTAATTTGCCAATTGAACTTGAAACAATAGGATTGCTTTCAAGGTCGTGTGATAAACTGTCGCTATCCACAGGTAGAAAGTGACTCACTGCTTTTGTGTATAGGCATACAAGAGATCGGCTTAAATCACGAGTCATTAGTGAAGCGATGTGGTTTTCATATTTAAATAGCTCGTCAGCCGTAAGAGATTCAATATCGTCTGTCATGTATTGTTTTCCGAGATAAGCCTTTGATTTGCCTGAGACAATTACAGAAAGAAGGCGCTGTTTCTTCGAGTCTAAGTCTTTGTTTTCTACAGCATTGATATCATTGAGAAGAAGGAGTTCAACAGAATTCATTTATAATGTAATTAAAATTTTTTATATAAAATCAAAATTGCAGGCAACTTTAAAATTGTTATCAAGCAAAATCATGTTTTTCTAGGAAGTTACACTGAACAGTAACTTTATACGTTTACACCATTTAACAATATTGTCAGTAACGTTTTACATTTACACTGTGTTACCACTTTATGTAAGCTAGATAGATTTAGATTCAAACCCCAGATACACTCACTCAGGGATAAAACACTATGTATTTCCTGCTCATGGTCAATGTCATAAGGGGCATAATCACTTGAAAGATTCAACCACTATACATAGTTGTCTCCCATAGACTATATATGACATACCCCAAGAAGACCTTGGCGGACTTAAAATAATCACATGAGTCACAGATTTGTGAGTGGGTGTGTTTGCAATGAGGCAAGTTCCTGAGAATATTCATTGAGGATATTGTTACTGTATGTGTGTAGCGAGGATAGTGATTTCAAGAACAAAGGCGAGAAGTCTGACTGTTCCAACTATCGGGGAATTACCCTGCTGTCCATTGCTGGGAAAATCCTTGCAAGGCTGCTCCTGAATCGGCTGGTACCTGCCATCGCTGAAGACCAACTCCCAGAGGGCCAGTGTGGCTTCAGAGCAAACAGGAGCACCACCGATATGGTCTTTGTGCTGAGACAGCTGCAGGAGAAGTGCCGCGAGCAGAACAAAGGGCTGTACGTAACATTTGTCGACCTAACAAAAGCGTTCGACACTGTGAGCAGGCAAGGCATGTGGCAGATCCTGGAGCGACTTGGCTGTCCCCCAAAGTTCCTCAACATGATTGTCCAGCTACACGAGGACCAACAAGGCCAGGTCAGACTCAACAATGACGTCTCAGAACCATTCCCTATTCTCAACGGCGTAAAGCAAGGCTGCGTGCTGGCACCGACCCTCTTCACCATCTTTTTTAGTATGATGTTGAAGCAGGCCACAGTGGACCTCGATGATGACGATGCAGTGTACATCAGGTATCGTCTCGATGGCAGCCTGTTCAACCTCAGACGACTGCAGGCCCACACGAAAACCCTAGACCAACTGATTCGTGAGCTGCTTTTTGCTGATGATGCTGCCCTCGTTGCACACACAGAGAGAGCCCTGCAGCGCATCACGTCTTGCTTCGCAGATGCTGCCCAGCTCTTTGGACTCGAGGTCAGTCTGAAAAAGACAGAGGTCCTCCATCAGCCGGCACCCAAGACAGCGTATCGCCCTCCTCACATCACCATTGGCGAGTCTGAACTAAAGTCAGTGCACCAGTTTACTTACCTTGGCTGCATTATCACGTCGGACGCCAAGCTGGACAAGGAGCTTGACAGCAGGCTGGCAAAAGCGAACAGCGCTTTCGGGCGACTTTTCAAGCGGGTGTGGCACAACCAACAGCTGAAAACAGGCACCAAGATCAGCGTGTACAGAGCTGTGGTCCTCACCACCCTGCTGTATGGTTCCGAGTCCTGGGCCCTCTACCGCAGCCAACTACGACTCCTCGAACGCTTCCACCAGCGCTGCCTGCGTACCATCCTGGGCATTCACTGGAGTGACTATGTCACCAACGTCGAGGTCCTTGAACAGGCTGAAACTGTGAGCATCGAGGCTTTGCTGCTGCGGACACAGCTCCGCTGGGCGGGGCATGTCTCCAGGATGGAGGATCATCGCCTACCAAAGATCACCCTGTTCGGCGAGCTTGCTACTGGACACCGTGACAGAGGGGCACCAAAGAAGAGATACAAAGACTGTCTCAAGAAGTCACTTAGTGCCTGCCAAATCGACCACCACCAGTGGTCTTCGCTTGCTGCGGACCGTGACACCTGGCGCTCCACCATTTACAAGGCAGCTGTCTCCTTTGAGGACTCTCACAGAGCTAGCCTTAAGGACAAGCGGCTCAGGAGAAAAAACAGAGATGCTGCAGCTCAGAACCCTGGCCATACCTTCCCCTGCAGCCACTGCGGTCGAACCTGCCTGTCTCGGATTGGCCTCCGCAGCCACGAACAAGCCTGCAGACGTTGTGGGCAACTCCTATAAAATCTTCGTTCGCGAAGTCAAGCCAAGAGAGAGATTTCAGGTATGTACATTTGTACAGTACACTTGTAGGCTTAGCTCAGTGACATGTCTCGTGTGTGTGTGTGTGTGTGTGTGCCCCTTGGATTATGCAGAGATTCAGAAATCTTTACAGTTGACTCAAACCCAATAAAAACAGTGGCTCTTGAGAATCTCGCCATGCTCATAAGAATCTGTGATCGAGTGGGCTACTGAAAATGTACAATAAAACATGTTTTTTTATGTTCTCATAGAAGGGATTCCTCTACTTGTTCAGTAAAGCAGAACGACTCATAGCGTCACTCAGCCTGTGAACCCTAAAATAACTGAACTGTGTGTTGAGCTGTGTATTGCCGTACACTGGCGTGTAGGTGTTTTTGTGTATACATGTTCTGTGTGTTTGTGTGTGTGTATGTGTGTATGCGTGTGTGTCAGTGCATGCGCGTGTGTGTTACCTACCTACCTCTAACAAAACCTGTTTGGCTTAAATAGCATGTTTTCAAAGTGACGGTTGACACACATGGCACTGGAATTGAAACGGTGGGGTAATGACAATAGTCCCACCTTGCTGGGAACTGAAAGCAATAACACGCTACGCGGCACACAAAACCTGTCCGCCCAGACTGGGGTGGGGGGTAATGGATGACGTGTGAACACACAAGGTTTAAAATATACCAGTTAAAACATGTCGTCTATTCAAGGCTGACAGCTGCTAAATAATAAAACGGTGGAGTGCCACAAAGACTTTGTACGGCCTATCACTGACTGTGTGGTGTAAACATATTCCCGGTAAACATTAGGATGGCATGGTTGAGAAAATGTGTTATGTTACCATTGTGTGAAAAGTGTGTTTGTGTGTGTGTGTGTGTGTGTGTGTGTGCGTGCGTGCGTGCGTGCGTGTGTGTGTGTGTGTGTGTGTGTGCCAGTGTGTGTGTGTGTGTACGCTACCGGCACTGCAGTACACAGAAAACCGAGACACCTCACAGAACCTGTTCTACGAGTCTACGAGTCTACGTGTTCTAGCGCTAAAAAAAGAAATTTCACGTTCTGGAAAGTCAGAAATATTTTCAAGCTCAGAAAAAACCGGATGAGATCTTATAATCCATTCAAGGAATTTCAAATTTATCCGGCTGAGTGGTCATGACGTCAGCTCTGTCAACCGGTTAGCTGTTGGCTGTATGTGTGTGTGTATATGTATGTATTCATGTGATGGTGTGTGTGTGTGTGTGTATTTATGTGTTTGTGTGTGTGTACATGTATGTTTATTCATGTGTTTGTGTGTGTGTATGTGTGTGTGTATGTGTGTATGTCAGTGTGTGTCAGTGTGTGTTTATGTGTTGGTATGTGTGTTTATGTGTGTGTGTATGCGTGTGCGTGCGTGTGTTAGCGTGTGTGTGTGTGTACTCAAGCAAACAGAATCTTAACAGTTAAAAAAGCCTCCCATGTGTGTGTGTGCTAGTGCGTGTGTATTCCTACTCAAGCAAACAGAAACCTTAACATGTACCAGTAACTCAGTGTTAAACAAGCCTCTCAAAACCTACTCATAATGAGAAATCAAACACTACAAATAACTGAAAATGTTGTAAAGCGGGGCTCATGTGACTCTATTTACTTAGTACAAGCCTTTATGTTGGTGAAGCCCTATTCAGTCACACCGGGCCGGTGTACAAATTCTAAGGATCTTTTCAACATGGTCTGTGAATGGGCGCCCTGAAAGCATGTCCTTACCTCATTGAAAGAGGGCTTGTCATTGAGTCTTGTCATGCGTGAGCTGAAATGTTATGTGCGGGACAGAGCATGTGAGTTCGGAAATCGACTCTGGCAGTATTGAGAGACAATAGAGAGTAATTTTCTAATTATTGGGGGTGTGTAAAAAGTCATTAGTTTATTACAGAGTGCACTATCAAGATTTTGGTTCGATTTGAGAGAAAAGGCAGTGTGGACGTTAATGACTTTAATTAATTTAATTATTGGGGTTAATTAAAACAATGGGTCATTGGGCCATTATTTTACTCGTCAATACAGATGATGATTCTCATGAAACAGTGTTTGTTTCAAAATATGGTTTTGTTGCCAGTGAGGTGGAAATTATTATAGCGTTGAGGGAGTAGTGAGTGAGAGAGATTAAAAATAAACACTTTTAGGGCATCAGTTTGGCTCCTGAGAATCTGGTGGTTAAGTAAAATACATTCTTTTATCTCTGTTGGTCCACGTGGAACTTGAGTTCAGCAGTTGAAGACTTTTCAGGAACTTCAGTTTATCAGTTCGTGTTCTTAAATTTCATGAGTTATGACTGAGTAGAAATAAACAACTTTTGATGACCTATATATTACGCCTCCCCTCTCTCTCTATGTGTGTGTGTGTGTGTGTGTGTGTGTGTGTGTGTGTGTGTGTGTGTGTGTGTGTGTGTGTGTGTGTGTGTTGGTGCGAGCGTGTGTGCGCACGCGCATGTGTCTGTGTAAGTGTGCATGTATAAATAGGCCTATATGAGAGAGAGAGAGAGAGAGAGAGAGAGAGAGAGAGAGAGAGAGAGAGAGAGAGAGAGAGAGAGAGAGAGAGAGAGAGAGAGAGAGAGAGAGAGAGAGAGAGAGAGAGAGAGAGAGAGAGAGAATGTGTAGCTGTAATGGGATAATTCATATCGCTACGCCAACTAGAGGAAAAACCTGGAGAACACTCGCTCACATGTGCGTGAACACGCACACACACACACACACACACACACACACACACACACACACACACACACACACACACACACACACACACACACACACACACACACACACACACACACCCTTACTCACAGTAATGCCTATTTAAAACCGTGGGCAGTTGTGCACCCACGAGTTAGGCCCAGGACTATGCAAATACATTTCCTATATAAAAACCATGGGTTGGCCCAGTACTATGAAAGGGATTGCCTATACAAAAACCATGGGTAGCTGTGCACCCACGAGGTAGGCCCAGTACTATGAAAGGGATTGCCTATGACAAAAACCATGGGTAGTTGTGCACCCACGAGGTACAGTGTGTAAGTTTTTTTTTTTTTAGCGAGGTACGGCGAAGGATATATATTGTGTGTGGATGTGAGAGTGATGTGGTAGTGCTGAGAATTGTGTATCTTGTAAAGAGTATTTTTGAGTTCACGGGTTTTTTTAGTTTTGTTTAGTAAAAGGAGCCACAGAGAAAAAGAATGTTTTGCGTTTATACTGCACGAATGCGTCCGACTGAGAGTTAGCATTGTTGTGTATGTGCCCGTTGCGTTTGCGAGTTTGTGCGTGCGACCGGTTGAAGTCTGCGTACGTTACATCCAGGAATATCTTCTATCCTCTGGAATAGTCTGAAACTTCTGTATGCAAGGGAGCAGAATAGAGCTATTCCCTCCCTGGTCCTATTCCGCACTATAGTTATACCCAGCTTTCAGCTGGGAATCAGTAGCGGCCTTATTCCGAGGTTAAGCAAGAAAGCAAGATGGCGGAACTCGTGGCATTAACAAAAACAGTCAGCACAAGACTGGATAAGAAAACAATGTCAGAGACAGTGTTTGTAAAAAAAGAACTTTCTATGGAAAACACTGAAAACTGTACAGTAAAGGGATACAATTGCGCTATCTGCCGCTATCTATGTATCGCACCATCACTTTTCAAGTAGCAGAAATGTGAACTTGCCGGCCGATAAACAGACCATTGCATTATATAATGTGCGATGTCGAGGACATTTTTACAGGGGAAAAAAGTGTGTACGGCTAGACCAGAATCAGGCTGAAACATTCATGTGTGCGATTTGGGCACCGTTTCATCCTACATGGACTGTGTGAGCCGGTCAAAACACACACAGACACGTCAGTCGCATAAAAAACAAAACCATACGCTTTTATGCCAGCGTACGAAAAGCATCCGTAAACAACTTGAACACATTTAGTAGGTCTGTAACAGCAAATAGAAAAACGTTAACGAAATGAAGTTAAAAGAACTCCACAATGTATCACGTTCAACAGCCGAATACTCAATGGAAATTACTTTTGGGTGAACAAACAAACAACAAACAATCCAACCAAAACAACAAACAAAGTAAAACAAAAAACAAAAAAACAAACCCAACAACAACAACTACAAAACGCGATATGGTTGTTGCTACGTGGTAGTGGTTGTAGTAGGGTGCAATCACACCAGACACACTCACGTAAGGTTCTTGTAGAAAAACCTCATTTAGATGCAACTCGTCACACGTGGCACAAAATTGTACACCACAACGGAGTAACAGTTCCCAACAGTACTTTATTCTCACGATGCACACTCAGCACAATGCATCTCTTTGATACACTGTCTCTTACAATGCATGCACATACTATCCTGTCAGAGATGTCAACCCCTTTCACTACCTGACCTTACCATTTTCAAAATTTGACGGGAGGAAATACAATTTGACAGAAGATTTCGTGTGAACACAAAACTCGGTCATTCAAGGATAGTCTTTGGAATAACGTTGCAAAAACTTCTGCTGATAGACTGTTTTCGCCTTACCATTGCCGCTGACAAAGAAAAATCGATCGCAATTCTCAGGAATCGTACTTAAAAGGTACGTGATTCTCAACTAAAATAACTCAACTGAACATCGGGTCTTTTCCTATGATCAGCACACACATGCCTTAAAAAGAACTTATCACACAACCACAAACGTAACACTGAGTTGTCGGTTTGAAGAAAACTGAGCCGGCTCACCACCTGCATTAACGAAAACAGCCAGCACAAGATTGGATGAGAAAAAAAAATGGCCAGAGACGGTGTTCTTAAAATAGAATGAACTAAACTTTCTACGGAAAACACTGAAAAATGTACAGTAAATTAAAGGGATACAATTGCGGTATCTCAGTGCCGCTATCCATGTATCGCGCTACCCGTGACTTCCCAAAGCAGTATAAGTGTTTATTGCCGGCCGATAAACAGGCCATTGCATCATATAGTGTGCGATGTCAAAGACATCTTCACACACAGGGAAAACAAGGTGTGTACGGCTAGGTCAGAATCAGGCTGAAATATTCATGTGTGCGATGTGGGCACCGTTGTATCCTACACAAAAGTGCGGAAGTGCAATGCGTGGAAGTTGAGCATGCGCAGTGAGCGCAAATTCTTGGGAGAATGCCTATCTAAAAATAGCCCGAGAGAATCACCGGCGGATAGCTATTCCGGCAGACTCAATCCTCCACCTCTACATATTTATAGCGGGGTTATTCCGGACTAAATTTAATACCTGCTTCTGCATTCCGACCCAGGCGAACTAATAGGTTACCGCTGAGCACTGAGGATCAGACTTCAACAGTTAAAATGTGACTAGTAAACTCAGTGTCGTCTACACCATCATCCGGTTGAGCTTCTACTTTGCCGTATTGACAAATTAATAGGAACTCGACTGCTGACTATACAGTAATATATATATATATATATATATATATATATATATATATATATATATATATATATATATATATATATATATATATATATATATATATATATATATATATATATATTACACACCACACAGTACTGCCTGTATGCTGTATGATACAAGGTAATGTACACGAAGACCAGGCACTTACCAATGATCTGAACATAACGAGCATTACTTCCACTGTCATGCCTGATCTGTCGCCTTTGGCTGACTTGGTTGCCTCTGGCCCAGAAACTGGATTCCTGGCCCGTGGTGTAGGACAGGTAGGTTTCTTTTACACGATTTACATATTCATGGGCTTGTTTCTCACTGACGAATACAGGATTCACAGTTGTCTCTCCGCCTGAAAGTAGGAGACAAGATTCCTTTTAATGAAGTCTGATTTGTCTCCATTTAGCTCCTATTTATACTTTATTATTTCACATGGGCGCTTATACCATCGAACTGGAATTAGCGAAGTTTGCCTTTCAACGCGTGTATTACCAATGATATAGGAGCCCAGATGGCCAGGTCTGATTTGGCCATATCTCCTCTGGACATGGCGTGGCTAGAGTGTTTTGGCAATACATTGTGTGGGGGCTGACGTGCGATGGCAATAGTAAACGGTCACCTTTTGTCCGTCCGTCGTCTCTCGTCCGTTGGCCGTCTGTCTGCGGTATTATCTTCAACGCTGGCATTGTTTTTCAGAGACTATTCAAGACTTCAGACTTGGTACAGGGATACTTTGTGGCAGGACCTTTTTAGACATACCAATTTCAGCACACTTCTATATAATATTACACACTACAAGTAATACATATTTTGATCTAGGCTCTCTGATCTGCAGAATGTTGACAGTAATGCCACAGTAAAATAGCCTAAATACGAACCTTCGGATTTCATACTGGCATGTTCGCGAAATATTGCGTATAGGTCCCCGGGCTTGGATGAAATGTCCAAAACGTCCTGCCTTGGAGGCAGGCAATAAAAACCTGGAACTGTGAAAAACAAGTAAATGAGCTGAAATACAATTACGATAAAGCTGTTGCAAAGCAGATTCGAGTGAATTAATGAATCAAAATTTTAAATAATGTATTGTACATAATGTGACCAGTGATCAATGTCAAGACGAGCAGAAGTATTTTTTAAAGATATATAACACATTTTTTTTATTTTCAGTGAATCCACATTTGAAGATAATATATATGTCTAATCTGAGAGAGAGAGAGAGAGAGAGAGAGAGAGAGAGAGAGAGAGAGAGAGAGAGAGAGAGAGAGAGAGAGAGAGAGAGAGAGAGAGAGAGAGAGAGAGAGAGAGAGAGAGAGAGAGAGAGAGAGAGAGAGTTGAAAATGCCTATAGACAAATTGTTTGAAATCTTACCTAAGTTACCTATCTGCTCCATTGCAAACTGATCATGTATGTCAGCTCAGTTTAGGTAGTCTGAAACAAAAAGCACCTCTTAGCTTGTCTGTGTTTATATTCGTTTTGGCACAGCAATGATAGAAACGCTATTTAGCAAGTCATTCAGGGTAAGATTCTCCTGAAACGATTGGCGGTAGGTACATACAGTCTCAAATTGCAAATTATGTTCAGTTCAATTGTACAATCCATTTCAATTCAATTCAATGCAATAGACCTTCTTTATCCATTGAAGGGCAATTGCAATTTCATGTACTGGGGAACAGTAGGAACAAATCATTCAAGAAACATTAATTAATGCTCATACATTTTAAATTCTAAATCTATACTGACTTCCATTAAAAACGTGACAAGCGTCTGTAAGTGTACCCGCAAACAAAGAGCCACCCTGACAGCAAAACAAGAAACTTTTATTTGTTGCTTACTTCATATGTTAAGCCTACTGTCTGAGCTACCTTCACACAAAAATTGGACGAGTTATCGCCCATGGCTACCTTGGAGGACACGGGGTTTCATTAGTGGTGAAAATAAACAAAACTGGATACACTCTGTGAAGCAAGTTTTCTGTGATATTTTTTAACACACAAGTTGTGTGGACTGCTTATGATAAAATTAAATGCCTCAAACAAAATTTGACTCGAAAAATTGGTGCACATCATTTTCTTAATAAATCTTATTTGATTTAATGTGAATTACTTTCAAACCATTTTTTATGCTCCAGTGAATGACAGAGATAAAAAACACACCCATATCCATTTATCAGGTAAATATGGCCGCTAACCTAAAAATAAAGAACTTTTTGATTTTTATGTTTGTCGGTCATGTTGATTATTTAGGTGCCTTTGACAAACGAAACGTAGGTCAAGACCAAACCGGCCGGATTTTCATGCACACAGACCCTAGTGACACTGCACATTGGTTGGCTTTTAGCTGTGTCCTCTGCAGATGCTCTCCATTTCACTTTCAATATCCTGTGATGTTAGTGTCACTGATGACGTCATAAGTCATCGATGTGCGATCTTCAAGACTAAACATTCTATTTGCAAACGACATAACACACTCTTCATAACATTTTCTAATAAGTGAGGTCAAAATAACCCGGATTAAAGCATATTTACGAAGAAAAGAGTTATGGTGAAAAATTCGCGTTTCTTTTATTGATCAGTATATAAACATCTTATAATACTGATATCTTGAATCTAAAATAACTCATACTAAGAAACACTAAAATCTCGATACACAAGAGCATTCTATTTATAAACATTAAACTAAGACATTTTAAAATCTGTAAACATCTCATATTACTCACAATTTAATTCAGTTCGGTCAAGATGGGATAAGTGCGTTCGGAAAGGTCAATATGCGCTCCACCCCACCCATCACTAGTCTTCCAAGAGTTTCTTCTGATATCGTACCAATATTGGTCTAGTTTACTATGGATCTCACATGTCATTTCAAATCTGTCCAACGCTGCCTTTCTCCACACCTCTGCTCCGGAGGCGATCGATTGTGGGGTGCCTTTGGCTCTAATCCTGTAAAAACCTATCTCAGGTTTTTCACTACGTCTGATCTGCCCATCCATAGCCCCTGTGTGATTTTTGCCTTGTCAACGAGGGTGTCCAATCGATCGTTGCCCTGGACTCCAGCATGTCCTGGGCAGTAGACCCACAGAAGCCTTCGAAGTTGTATATTGGCCATTGTCCACTGCCAGTCTGGGCGTCCGTTTCCTTTTTTAAGCATGCATTTTGAGTCTGTGAGAATAATGTCGTGACCAGTTTGGCTATCATCTAGCGTGGCAGTCCATTTCAGAGCGTGAGTCACCATTTTGGGGCGTGCCAGTTCTCTTCTAATATAGAATTTTGATTTCCGCTTCTTCTTTCCCGCTGTCCATTCACGACATCGTTTTCCCAAGCTTTCAGGTATGATAGTTTGGTACTAGGTTGGATTTCGTTCCCATTCTCTTGATTGCTTCAGTTCTGTTACTTCCCAGACCTCTTGGACTGAGTCTTCCGCTTCACTGATCAATGATTTGGCCCTTGTGAAACTGCTTCCTTTTTTGTCTAAGACCGCTTCGGGTTGCTTGGGTTTGCTTTGACATACTCACTTTGAAACAGCCGCCAAACACATAAAAAAATAACAAGTTGTACGAGTGACATTTTTCGGAATGAGTAAATCTTGTTACGTTCATGTTCGTTTTGGATTCCTTAGTGGGATTTCATCGTGTGTATGAGGAAATAATGCAGTTTGGGCCATTGTTTTACGCTGATAAGCGTTTTTGTCTACCGTATTTAAAAAAATACGATAGATTTTGAAATGGGGCTGGTCGGAGTGCATTCCGGAAAATGCACACGATGTGCTGGGCGTGCGGGCCCCGAATTCTGGCAAAGAAGTAACAAGATAAAAACGAGATGAGGATTTCATCCCAAAGTCTACCGTATTGTTTGGAGCTCAGATGCGTTTATCTTTTAGGAACATTCAGAGCTGTTCATATTTTTAGGTTTATGATGCTGATCCATTTCCCTCCTCTCTAAGCCAACCTTTGATCAACACACACGACGGCGCACACAAATAAAGACGGTAACACGGCGCTTCCCGTCATTAGTACGCTCTGTGGGCTCGTGTAGCGACAGGAATCCATCTCCTTCTACTCTAACCCACCCTCTGATCCACACACACTGGCACACATAAATAAAGATGGACACTAGGCGATTCCCGCCATTGATAAGCTCTGTGGTCTGGCGTAGCATAACTATGCTGAAAAAGAATAATAGCAAGACAGCGAAATGACGTCACTTAAAGCTTCACGTCAGTCATGGCATCATTAGTCCTACGACGCTGTGTTCATTGTGACGACTCGATGTTATACGTCACTCATCGCAGTACTAACATTTGTCGAATCAGAGGATCAACTTTGCAATTTTCTTGCTAATTTTCACGCCTATAGCTAACAGGTCACAATTTGACCTAATCCTACCCCAGGGCCGGGACAAATAGCAGGCTTATGCAACACTGTTTATGAAATATCATGCGGGTATTAATGAGAACGTATTTTTTTCGTAAAAGAAAATAATTAAGGTTATGTTAGCTGTTTTACAAATGACTCCGAAAAAGTGCTGCAGAAAATTGTCTGATTTTCACACCTAGGGCATACAGGTCACAATTGACCTAATCGTGCCCGACAACGGAGACAAACTGTAGGCTTATGTAAATACCAAAAAAATCATGCCATTATTAATGAGAAGATTTGTTTTTCGTAAAAAAATTCAATTATTTTAAGATTAACCGATATAGTTCGTAAAATTAATCCCCAAAACGTGAAAAAAAAATTCTTCTAAAAATATTTAATTATCTCTCAAAAAGTTTTAGAGGTACAATGCTGGTTTACGAACTCATTCAATGTCTCCCTTTTATCTAGCTATATGCAAAATATCTAGTAAAAATAAGAAAAATTACGGACTCCAGTGTGGAGCAACTGGTTTTTGTGAAACGGCCATGGGGCTGGTCGGAGAGCGTTCCGCAGAATGCAAAGGACATAACAAGCGGGCGGGGCTCATGATCTGGTAAAGAAGTAACAATATAAAAATGACGTCACGTCTCCAACCTTGCTGTTGAACGTCGTTTTGGCGCGAAGCGCGGTATTTATGTGTAGCCGTGCGGCTGAGAGGTTTGCAAAATGTGGGGATTTAAAAGGGAGTCAAGATGGTAGTCATGGTACTTTTATATTTATTTCTACCACAACATTACCAAGGAAAAGCAGTACAGGACAAAAACGCAAGTCGGTTGTAAATAAAACAGCATGTAATCACGTTGAATGCTGGCCGGCCAAGCCCCACAAGTTGCCTGAACTTCGACCGCCCAGAACCAAAGAGACTGGAATCTGGCGCTTAGTCAGCACCATATCAAGGATGGCGGGAAAAGATATATGTACGTGTTCTGTTGGTCACGTAGGCCATCTACAGACACCGCGCGAAAGGCTCGGGAAAGAATATTGCACGCACGCAGGCGATCAGGTACTTTCAGAGTACTAATGAATGGTGTTCTCACAGCTAGCGGCTGAATACAGGAAAATCCAAGGGCAGTTAGAGGAAAAAATTGCTATGTGCGGGTGATGATAATTCAGTAGCAAGCCAAACCCGCTCTGTTACATATGTATGTATGTATGTGTGTACGTATGTATGTAAACACGAGAATCTCCGATATTACGGTACGCACAAACTTGAAACTTGGTAAAATACTTTATAAAGTGGGTGGCTAAAAAAGCCTCCAAGCTTATTGTAATTGTATAGAAAGTCGGTTGACCTAGAGTCCGCAATTTCGATTATATGCACTTGAAATTTTTAATATGGCTAGTTTGTAGAAAGACGTTGGATGAGATTAAAGGGAGATACTGAATGCGTTCGTAATCCAGCGTTGTACCTTCTCAAATTTTTCGATAATAATTAATTCCTTTTTTCCAAGTCTTGGAGCCAATATTTACTCCCATCAAACAGTCAACCTGGATGAGGCTGTGTGGAACAAAACAGTCAGCTCTGGAAAAGCGTGCATTTCGGATGAGTGACGTGAAACATCAAATTCGTCACAGTGTACACGGCGTCGTGAGACCAGCGATGCCATGACGTGTAGCGTTAGTAACGTCATTTTGCTGCTCGTGCTATTTTTCTTCTTCAGAATTCCTGTCGCCACTCCAGCCCACCTGTAATAGCAACAACCAAACATAAAAAGCCTTCTTACTTCCCGTGACCTTTGACTTTAACGAGTGGTTAACTTAGTAGAAACAAAAGTCTTATCATCAGTTTTGTCTTTGGCAAGTTTGAAAATAAAATTATAACTAGTTTCTTTAAAAATCGCACGTTTATTGACCTTTGTAACCTTGACCTTTCATGGAGGTCAGCGCAAATGACAGTCAAAGCTATTATCAAATTTGATCACTGTGCCAAATTAGAAGTCTGTGGCTTTGATGGTCTCTCAGAAAATTAAAATGATAAAATCTGTCACAATTGGATATACAAAAGATGATGGATGGATGGACCAATGGTGGACCAGTGGCGGATGACACATTATATTTAACTCACTTTGAATGTTAAATGACTGAGCCTATCATGTGTGCTAACCATCTCTCATACGTTAATTTTCCAACAAAATGTAGGTGAAACTTGTAAAAAGGACATAATTATTGACACTGTATCATAAAAGAAGACCTGCTGTTTCATATTAGGCAAATGGTGCCTAATATGAAACAATGTATCACTTTTTTCAAACTGGAACCGCTTCTGGGTCGATTCGAGTTCTTATTATTTGGCTTTGTCCTAGATGCATCAACATAATCTCAATCAAACTCTCGTTTCGGATTGATTCTACCTTTTTTGGACGTTCGCGTGAGACGTTTTTGTTTAATTGTTTCATACATAGGTCTCCTCCACTACCCCAGAAAAAGAAGAACCCACCCTGTGGGGCTGATCAGGGTGACCCTGGGAACTAAAAGGTAGTTCACCCCACCCAAGTCACCCAGGGTGAGGGAGAACTGAAAACATGAATGTTTCTTGAGCGCTGCGTATTTTTCTGAATTCTCTGAAAACTTCTGAGACCTTGACCTCTTGGAGGGCCAAATGAGGGATGTCACATGTGCATATACTTGTATTATAGCATATAGCTTCTATTACCGAGTATCAGAGTGCAAAGACATAAGTGGGTGTCACTTATAGCCTCTGGGCGCACGCGGACATGAACGTGTTATGAGCCTCATGTGGAAAGCTAAATATAACACAGTGGCGTCATATTTATGAATCTCCAAGAAAATGTTCCAGTTTTTTTTCCACTACTAAATTGTTAAGATATTACTAAATAGTTTTCTTTTATTGTATTAATTTTTTTAACCGAGTTTGACCACAAAATTCCGAATTAGTACCGACAACATAAAAACGTTTGATGAAACTTGCATATTTTTAAAACGTGTGTGAACTTGACCTTTCCAGTAGGTCAGATGACGTGAATCAGACATGTATTTTATGAAAGCTTGTACTGCAAATTATCATCGAGCCGGGTTAGATGTATTTTTCTTATAGTTTCTGATAAAATGCCAGGATAAACTTGATATATTTTAATTGAGTATACGTGCTAAAAATAGCACATGTGATGTTATATCTATAAAAAAAAAAAAGAATATTTCCTTAACGTTTTACTCTGATATGGCCAACATACCACTTAACACTTCTATGTCATCCCAACTTCCTAACGATATGGAACGATTGCAGAGACATGGATACTTTTTGTCTAATTTTGTTGGGATTATGACCTTGACCTTTGTGGGAGGTTAAATGACATAACTCAAATGCAGACAGCATTTATTACCAACTATCAATGTTTGAAGTTTGCTTCAGTTGTAGTTTCTCAGAAAAAGCCAACATAAAAGTGTTACATGTATGTGGGGTATATATGGACTAAAAATAGAATGCTTGACACCATAACAGTGTTACTTGTATGTAAGGTGTATATGAGCTAAAAATAGAATGCATGAGGTTATATCTCGGAAACCAAAAGGGATTATTTTGGACTTTTTTTTAGTATGATATGACCGGCAACATATTCTATCGTTTAAGACCAGAATCAGCTGGTAGATGTTACTTGAAAATGAAACCTTATTTTTGCACGATAAAAGCAGTCACGCCGCAAGCGTATTATATAAGGGTGTTTGATACGACCGTGTGCAACCCTGTGTGCAACCCTCTGTGCATTTGTTTGCACTGCAGTTACAAAATATACAATTAAAGTTGATCTGAACAGGAAATGTTTTGAGTGCTAAAATTAGGCACTTAAACGGGTCCGCATTGTTTGTTCTTTCTACCCCTCTTCTCACAAGCCATGTGAGTGGACACACACTACAGGTGTTCATCCTACCTGTTTGCACGTCTAGGAACTCCCCCACGTTTATAAAGAGAACAAATGCAGAAACGTGTTTCTTTTATGTAACTACAATCAAACTTCATATTTAAGCAAAACTCAAGTTAACCATTTTGTGCAGCATTATTGTATGAGCATAATGATAAAATTTGAAAAGGAGATATTGCTAAATATTAACCTGTATTGCATGTTTTCAATTCCTTTAAGAGATCGTGTCGCCAGGCAAACTGACTACGTTATTGATAAGAAGCAATATATATGGCAGATTGCAAACAGACCCTCTCGCGTGGCCGTACACACTCGTCAAGTGTTACGTACGTTTAGAAGTTTGACCTAGTAGTAGTACTGACATTTCTATCAGTTTATTACGTGACTGAGTGCATCCTAATTTATAATTGCCTTCAACACAACAGTGTGTGAGTGCCAAACCCAAAAGATTGAACCCGTGTTGCATTATACATTAGCAAAGGCATCATTATTCAGACGGTTGTATAGTGTTCCCTTAAAGTGTTCCCTTCAGTCCTTCAAACGCGTACTAATATCTTGTATAACATGCAAGTTAATGTTCATGAATTTGCTTTATATACCTTCCTTCCCAAAAAGCCCTTGTGGAACAAGAAAATACAATCTGGCTACTTGCATTTGTCACAACGAAAACGCAAAATACGCTCATACTGCGAGAACTTACAAGCTCCGTTTGCCCACTAGTACGCATTCTCGAATACACACTGCCAAACGAACGGAGAACAGCCGGACAGAGGTAACCAGGCGAAGCGACTCAAAATTCAAGACTGATTCAAGATAGCTTTGTCGTTGCCGCTATATAGCAAAATTTGTCTTGCCACCTCAGGTGCTGCTC
Source organism: Semisulcospira habei (assembly GCA_036245525.1). Classification (NCBI taxonomy): domain Eukaryota; kingdom Metazoa; phylum Mollusca; class Gastropoda; family Semisulcospiridae; genus Semisulcospira; species Semisulcospira habei. Next base: position 79,910,011 of record BTPG01000005.1, read on the forward strand.
ACATTCACTCACTCGCTCATTCCACAAATTACAATAACAGAGCGCTGCTCATATTCACTCACTCGCTCATAAACAAATTACAATAACAGAGCTACACAATGGACAATGACTCGGGACGAGTGACGCCCGTCGCCAAGGCATCTAATGGCCAGCGCCAGTGGCCTCATCCCGACCCGAACCTCTCTGACAAAAACAGAATGTTAAGACAGCCCTATGTCTTCTGAACACACTATTTTATGTTCTTTTGTTAAGTTCCTACTTGACTAAAGCTAGCACATGAAAATACAAGTTAACAACAGAAACAAAATACCGTCGATAGGGAACTTCTCCGATCTAGGCAACATAAAAGCAACGGTCAAAACTGCACCTGGGGGCCCGTCGCCATAGTACAGCGCCGGTGCCGTTTAGAGGAAACCGCTCTGACAAAGTCCGTCAACACTATTATAAAAATAAATATCATTATGGCAACAGCCATGAGTCATTTTGATGAAATAAAACCAGCCCTCCCCCCCCCCTCCAACACACACACACACACACACACACACACACACACACACACACACACACACACACACACACACACCGTCACACACACACACAGTCGTGTTCACTGGCACGCCGCTTGTTGGGAAACATCTGTCAGCAACTAAGGGGCGGCCGGCCAGGCAGTTCCGGCCAACACTGTGATAAACACGGCCGGCGCCATGGATACTACATTACTGGATGTCTGACTGAGCGCGTGTACCTTCTCAAAGCCTATTGCGAAGTTCGATTCGGGTTTGTGCGCATGCGCCGGCTTGCGATTTTGCCTAGGTTTTTCCGGTTGCATTTCGACTATCATGGAAGTCAGAGAAAGGAATGCGTGTATCCCGTTTGAAACGGACATTTTTGATTCCGAATCGTCGAGGTAAGGTCTTCGGTTTTCTTTTATATCAACGCTAAATGAACTTGTTTGACATCTAACAGAGTTTTCATATCGAAAAACTTTTAGGATAAAAGAGAAGTCGTTGAGTGAAATGGTCATAGTTGATTGATTGATCATTCGATGATTGACGGAGTGACCGACTCACCAAGTCAATGTTTGTTTGTTTTGTAGAGGTGGAGTGAAATTTGAATAAATGTACTCCAGTCTTTGGTCAGATTTACTGATAAAGTAACTACTGTAAGTAGTTTTTATCATTAGACTCCTGACAATAGTCCCTATGAGGTCAAAGGAAGAAGATAACAGTGGTCTTTCAGAAACGCTAAAATTCAGAGGTGTTCAGCTTAGTCATACATGTTTATGAGTAAATTATTTATATTTGTACAATGACCAACTTGCTGAAATGATTCGGCTACATCTTTTGCAAGTTCAGCTAGATTGTCACCAAGACAAAACTGTGAATGGTAGATGCTTCTTTGCACTACTGATACTGATAAGAAATTTATAATCATAAGCTGATTTGTTTTCTTACAGGAGACATCAGTTGATGTTGGACAAGTGACAATTGAGGATAGTTCAGCTTCTGATGGTCCGATCCAATATGCTTCTACGGTGGAAAACAGAATTCAGGTACAAAGCCTAAAATATTAATTTAAATTATTAATTTGTTAGCTTATGTTTACAGTTATGTATGCCTTTTGTAACACAATAAAAAGGTGAATTGTGCTTTTAGTTATAATACAAAATAATGTCATATGTTATGCCAATCATTTTTCAGTTGTGAGTGTAAATGTTCAACTTCAAATATAGTGTTATTTTTTATATATTATTATTATTATTATTCAGGGACGAGCAAACCCACTAGGAAAGTTTTTTCTCTTACCCCTCACAATGCAACCCCCCCCCCCCCTTCTCCTCCCTCCAACTCCACCACTTATTTATTACTAACAAAAATCTTAGAATAGATTTTAATAGCTATCTGCAGTGGGATTCAGGTTTATTTCATTCGTAACAAACTCTTTACCTACCCAGTACCTTCTAAACTTTTCCATAGGTGCAGAATTTCAATACATTATCAGCAATTTGGAGATTAGCTGCAGTAATAAAAATTCAAATAAACCCCAAAGTTTGTTTCACCAAGACAAATATGTTTTTTTCTTTATTTTTACGTTGAAGCTTACTATTTTATTCTTAAAGATGACATTTCTAATGTACAGGTTTTCTAGCCTTAAGTTTACAAATTTGGAGAGATTTTCTAGCTTGAAACTTTTCAAGCGTAACATAGATTGATTGATTGTACATTGCTTAACGTCCCGACAGCAACAAGGCTTTCTCAGGACGTGCCTGCACTGCTTGTGAAAAAAAAAAAAATAAACAGAAAATTGAATGTATGTCGCCAGCCGGTCAAATACATTAAATAAACCTACAACATGGGGCCTAAATAAACCCAAGACCATTTAGCAACACACATCCAATATCAAGAGCTACAGGCAGTGCAGACAGTAGGGAGAGTTTTAAAAAGGCAAATACAGGTGAATGGACAAAGGGTAGACAGAAACACATGCCCCAGAATAGAGAGAAAAACCCACCCTGTGGGGCTGACCAGGGTGACCCTGGGAACTAAAAAATACCTAACCCCACCCAAGTCCCCCAGGGCAGACCCGGGTGGGGGTCAAGCGTAACATAGCACAGGGACTTCTTTAAAGTAATTTTTTGGCCTTGGGCAATTCCATGCCCATCCATGAACTGCTGTCTGGGTTGTAGTGATCATCTGTCTTTTCATCTGCATTAAATTTCAGATCACTAGCGACCTTGTGGCTTCAATTTGTTCAGAGCATGCTGTAGACGACAACTTATCAACTGCTCGCAGATCCTTCTTTGAAAGCATTCAAGGTATGTTGCTCCATTTCTTGCTTCATTTTAAGTCCAGTTTGGTATGACATATAACCTTCATCCAAAAATCTGAGGACACTAAATAGACTTATAGAGGGATCTTTAAGCAGAGCCTAGAGGTGGAGATGGAATATATGGCACAACCTGATCTCGTTGGGTTGCCAAGTCTGAACATTGCGTTACTTTAGATGAACTTCAGTTCTTGCCAGTTATGAAATTTATTATTTGTGATTGGGATGTTTTGCTTATGTGTGTTTTTACAGCTGAACCAGTCCTGCCAGCAGTGGGTTTCATGACTGCATGCCTGATGCCTGCTGGAAAATTTCACAGCGCCACAAGAGAGAAAGCATGGATGCGGTACCACCAGGAATTCCTCAAACATCGCCTTGATGTCATGAAAGCCATTGACACCACTGCTGCCAACGCTGCATTTCTGTGCTTAAAACTCTTTGAACGCTTGATAAGTCAGTGAGCTTTCTGTGCAGAGACATCACACGGAGTTAACTGAGCTTGACAGTAAGGTTGTCCCATACATTGGTGGATGTATTCTGCGAAAACAGAAAGAGCGACTTCCCCCAGCATTTCTAGAATGTCTTGATGGTCACATTACATAGTCAAATTTGGCCAGTTCAGGCAGTGCAAGGACCGGTGTTTTTAAAAATAATTTTTGCCTCGTTTGAAATGTTGTAGTAGGGCTGAATGTTAGAATTTGCTGGAAATTTCTGGTTACATGAGAGGAGACATGTTTGGTGCTTTGATTCATACCATCCTGAGCTTATCCAGTGGACATTTGTGGGCCTATGTTGAGTTGCCGTTGACGTAGTGATTTGAGGGGCACGCTGATTTCAGCTGTGCTTGGGTGTGGGGTTGGTAAGGAATCGGGTTCATAGCCAAGAAATGAGACTGTCAATGTGCTGTTTTTATTGTTATTTTGTGCATGGCAAATGTGCAGCTGGTGGGCAGTAGTGTTTTTTAGGGGATTGAAATATTAGGGGATGCCTGGGACTGACTATGGCTAAGAGACTGTACAGTACAGAAACAGCACTGTGTACCGGGACCTGATGCTTTCCAGTGTGAGGAGGAAAGTAGCCTTTCACTCACAACAACACTGGACAGGGGTGGACTCACCCATTTACATCAGATGTCGAAAGAACTGTTTGAGATGCTGGAGGTGAAGTTCCGTGACTATACTGGCCAAGTTGCGCAGTCTTTTAGTAGCACAGAGTTTCAGCAGTTATGCTCCAGTGATAAAGAAATAACGTTGAAGTTTGAGGAGTGTTTGCAAGGTGTGGACAGCAAAGACAATTTGAAAGAAAGGTTGTTTTCAGCCATTGTTAGCCACTACTTTAGGGTGAGGATTCACCATGAGTGTAAACTGTACATGGAGCGACTTCGAAGTCGAGAGGCCAGCTCGAAGCAGAGCAGAGCTTTTAGAAGGGGGCTTAAAGAAATGCAATAAAAATGCAAATATGGTTGACAATGACAATAAAAGGATGAAACCAATAAAGTTTGCTTTAGAAAAGAGTTGGCTTTTTGTGGATTATGTCATTATAGTAAGAAAAAGATAATCAAGATATTTTTTGTTGTTGCTTAAAGTGTCATGGTGTCACACGTTACAGCTTACAGGAAAATAGTGAACAAAATAAAAGACTAAACATAGGCTCAAGCATACTATGTTAGGTGGTGTGCTATTATTTTAAATATTTACCATTACAGTATGCATGTGTCTTGTTTGCAATTATAATCACCATCCTCACCATTACAATCCATATTATTATCGCCGTCATCGTCATAATCAGCACAGCATTTTTAATCACCGTCTTCACAACACGTAGCTCAGTGGTCAGAGCGCACGACTTGTGTGAGTGCATCTTGGGCGACGTGGGTTCGAATCCTGACTTCAGCAAACTATTTTGTGATTGCTGGATATTTCGGGCCAGCGCCTTGAGAAGCTCTCTGAGCTTATAAGTGCGCTATATAATAGAAACCTCTTTTTCTTTTTTTTTTCTTTTTTCTTTTTTTAACGATTATTACTGTCACCGACACAACATATAAAAACATCAAAGCGGTTAACATCACTATTACCATCACCCACAAAACAAACAGCAATATTAGTAGTATTTGTAATTTCTTCATCAATACCTACAAAAACTGAATGTTCACTCTCGTTCGGAATCAACTGATAACATTCACCATACTGCACACTTTGCAGAAAATTAGCATAATCTAGCCCATCAGTGCCTGCTTTTGAAGTGTTATGACTCTCACATATCAATACACTCAACACACCTTAGATCATTTACTGATTAAGTTCACTAAAAACACCACACCCACAACTGATCATTTTAGGTACCATAGACATAGGCAGAACATTTCCTTTCATACACATACCATGAACAGAAACTAAAACATAAGATTGTGCACAGAACATAAAATCATTAGCTGGGCTCTTTGTAACGTGGACTGTCTGACAGTCACCATCAATACCATGATTAATTAATTTTGAGTTCACATCAGATTAAAATTTTTTCACCTTGTCAATATTATTAATAGGACTATAGACATGTAAGTCAATAGTTTTAATATAACCAACATTACTACTGTGATCATTAAATTTCTCCATGCATCTTGCTCCTCGCTCACACCTGCTTTCGGGTAGCCGTGAAAAGACACACCACGACAAAAAAGACTGTCCGTGTCACACTTGCTAAAACTGCAACGACTCCCACCCTGTTGTCGCTTCGACATCGTGCCGAAATAGTCAAAACAGTCCAAATAACTTCGTATGCACTCGTACTTATACGTGTCTTTTCACATTGGTACCGGAAAGGGCAATGCAAAAGTGCGCGGCTAAGATGCGCAAAGGAACTCAAAGCGAAAATTGTTGAAGTCAGAGGTCAAGTAAATATAGGTCAGTGGCCGGCGCGGTGAAACGCAGTAAGAACGTAGTAACGCTCGCTGGTAAATGCTTTTCTGTATGCTCCCAAGCTTTTCTGTGGAGCCAACCAGAATAAGGAAACATCTGGCAATGCGTTAGTCTGTGAATTATGTAGGATGGAGCCGGGAATAGCACTTATTTAGTACTTTTACACCTGTCACCCCTCCCCGGGTATAGGCCGTCGACGAGAGACCTCCAGCGACTCATGTCCTGTGCTTCTCCTTCGATTTTACTCCAGGTGGTCCCCAGTCTCTTGATGTCTGCTTGGATGTCTCGACGCCAGGAGTTTCTCGGCCTACCTCTTCTTCCTCTTTCCCTGGGGGTTCCATGACAATGCCTGCCTAGTGGAGTAGTGATACTGGAAGCTGGCTTTCTCAGACTGTGACCAATCCATCCCTATCTTCTTCGCCCAATTTCATTCTCTGCTGTCATCTGCTCTGTTCTCTCCCAGAGTATGACGTTGCTGATCTTCTCTGGCCAGTGGATTTTCAAAATTCTTCTAAGGCAACTGTTTATGAAAATCTGTACTCTGTTGACTGTGGTTTTTGTCAATCTCCAAGTCTCTGCTCCATATAGGAGAATTAGAACTGCTTTTACGTTGGAGTTGAAAATCCGGACTTTGGTGTGTTGTGACAGCTCTCTGGAACTCCACACTTTTTTTCAACTGGAGAAAGGCTGCTCTGGCTTTACCGATTCGTGCTCTTACTTCTGCATCAGTGCCGCCTTTTTTGTCTATGATGCTCCCAAGATAGGTGAAGAACTCCACCTCCTCCAACGGGGTGCCAACAAGCAAGACTGGTCAGTTCTTCCCTGGTTGCGTTCAGCCTCATTGTCTTCGTCCGTGCTCTGTGGTCCTCTTCATATTTAGTAGTTCCACAGTTCAACTGCACGCTCTTCTTTGAAAAAACATAGGCTGGCATGAAAACTAAAGTCCAAATCTCAGTCAGTCATCACAAGATGAAGACAATATTCCAAGCTACTCAGTCGATACACCACAATCACCAAATAAAGTTTTAAAAATGAAGTACATCACTATTCGTTCAGAACTTGATGGCACAACACTGCCTGGTAAATAACAAGAATATGCGTCACTTCATTAGCACAATTGACGGATTTTGCCGGACTGAGCGGCCGGCGGCCATGGCCGCCATTTCCCCCCTGCGCTAGCAAAAGTGAAACTGACTAGTGCAACTGACTGACTAGATGTCCGCTAGCTGTACGCTAGCATTTCTCACGAAAGCGCATGACTAACCCAGAGGAAACGACTGGATAGACAAGCCAGCTGTAATTTTCCGTCATTATCGTCAAGTTGGTGTAGTACGTCATGTCTACACTGCCACACACGCACGCACGCACGCATGCAGACACACACACACACACACACACACACACACACACACACACACACACACACACACACACACACACACACACACACACGGCGCTTTTGGCCGGCTAGATCTGCGTTCACCAGCAATGCCTAGCGTAGCTAGACGTGACGTAATTTATCTTAAAAAGCGGGGGCAGGGGATCTAACTGTTTGTCTGTCCAGCGCTGTGATTCCCCTTGGTTTGTTTACAATTCTGCCAGCGCTAGCCTCACCTATCTGGTTTGTGAGTAATTTATCTTGTTACTACACTGTTACAGCCGCGTTGACGCCTGCCTGCCCACGTTAACACGTCAGTACTGTGAGGTATTGAACGCGCTTCGGCCAGCCCCATTTCAAAGTCTACCGTATTCTCAAAACGGTAGACAAATTTCTTTTCACCGCAAACACATAACTTACCATAAGAGTACAAGGAAAGAAAGGATGTACATCCGACAACTTCAACCGAATGTACGTGCATGCGAAAGAAACTTGACGATGGGCCTTAGGCCTCGCCTAGATTCGCAAGTGGAATTACAATTCCTCAGCCTGAACTCGTCCCAGCCAGTATATATGGGTAGGTGGGCTTGTAACTTGATTACCCCGTACCAGTCGCAGGATTAACGCCACGATGACTTATTCTAGCTGAGTAGCAGTGATTTCATGTAAAACGAAACCCGTCCATACTGACTAATGACCTAGATTCTCATGAACTCATGCACATGCAGGGCTCGAGAACGCACTCCGCATGCTCCTTGCATTTTGAAGAGTCCGGCTATTTAGCTGGTTTGTGTTGCAGCTAGCGTGCTTTTTGACGCAGCAGCCGAATCATCGATCCGCACAATGGCGTCCCCAGTCAGTAAAAGCAGTGACTTGAACTGTGGACTGAGCAACAAACGCGTACAGGACGACTAACGGAGCCTAGTCAGCGAAGTTTTTTTTTAAAAGTTTGTTACTAGACGAAAACTTGTCAAAATAAACTATCGTATCATCACCGATTATACAATTTATATAGTATTTGTGAATTGTGAAAGAACACACTGATACGACATATTATTATTCGTCAGCAATGAGAAAAAGCTTTTTTGCTTTCTTGTTTCTTTTTGGCCTATTCATTTATTTTGGTCCTATAGGAATGCATAAACATTTTTCTCTCATCTACCGTTTTCCTACTATTTTGATCTACAAAACAAAAGCTCAATGAAGTGGACTTTTAACTTGTAAAGTCAGACGTATAAAAAATAATTATTATACGTGAAATAGATATACTCCTTCAAAAAAATCAAGACCCGAGTTGAAAATCGCTAAGAACCAAACGTAGCGAAGGACGGACAATAAATCCTTTTATCCTTAAACTTATTCTGATGCTGGAGGAACGATTATGAACAATAAGTAATTGAGTATCATCAATTAATAAAGGGGCACTACAGCAAGTTTCAGAAGGCATATACTGTTCTAACAGTCAATACGTGTATTGCATTGCGTTCACTGCAGGACAGTTTGCACTTTGTTCCCGGTGGCCGAACGAAGACATGTTCTGAAAGTGTCAAGGTTCTCAGGTGACCTGCCACTCCTGGCCTAAGTAGATGGCACAGACGGCGGTAGATGGTGATTTTTATGAGAGACTCATCCATACACAAGGTCAGTCAGACTTGGCAACAAGGCCGTCCTGAAGACCAGTCCTGCTGCTGGTGATGGTGGAAAACGTTTACAGCGTGGAGTAAAGCCGCTGTCGTCCTGCACCGTGGAGCGTGGAATAGTGGATAATCAACTGGCGATACAAACAGTCGTTCTATCGCGTCTTTGTCGGAAACCTTGAGGAAGATTATTATACCCTGTATACGAAGTAGGCTACATGGGTTTCTTCCAGTGTAAATTTATTTCCCTTCCCTTCACCCGACTGCCACCATCAGTGACTTACTTCTGTGCCGGTTGTGACAGAGATATTCTAAACCTCTTCTTCAGGACGCCTGACTTGCGTCTCTGAAGTTCAGACTGAACCAATATCGCTCGGTTGTGTGCACTTTGAGTTCCTGGTGCAACTGTCCACCGCTGGTAACATAGACACATGCTACTGTAGCAGGATGATGAGATGGTGTGGGTTGGTTGATGAGCTAGTGTGTATTGGTGTAAGGACAATCAAGTCTACACGTCTTAAAAAAGAATGTGAACCCTCTGAAGCACCCCCAGCGGCATGAAATCGCGCATCAAGCTTCTGTGTGACAGAATAGCTAACAATATGACTTTATGTCGTCTATTTTTGCAAGGGACGTATTTCCCCAGTCTAAGCTATGTTCTGTTTTCGATGAAAAGTTCTGGGTCCTAGAAGATGCATGTTAATATCTCTATTACCTAGCTATAAATGATCAAACATAACGAAAAGTAAATAGACTTGCACTGCGTCTGAAAAAAAATTGTCGGACTGGTCCGATAAAGTCCGTCAATGTTAACTGATTTTTCCATGGTGTTCCCGCTTTTAGAGGAACAGATGAGCTCTTATGCCAATGTGCTATGAGTGAATAATTCAGACATGCAGTCCAATGTCCACAGTTACGTGTATTCGTTTTCTGCTGACAGCAAAGTGCGTTGTTTGCTAAATGAATAAATATCCTAATAAGAGATTGAAAACTAAATCCGGCCCTTGAAATGTTTTGAGTATTGAAGTAAACTGATTCTACAGTCGCAAATGTCACGGCCTGGTAAGCGCAACGGACGCCTTCCACCATGTCTCGAATGTACATATGTACAGTTCTACTCAGTTTCACATTTCCTATCCGCTTTTGTTACCGGTTTCATACACCACTTTTGACAATCAAACGGCATGGCGGCTAGCCAGGTGGATTCTATTCTGGTCGCTATCTTGCTTTATCAAGGAAAGGGGTCGGTCAAAGCAGAAAACAAAAAGAATGGGCCATGAACTGAATTCATTTGATATGCCGACCAGTTTAATTGTACAATAAAACTGATTAGCATTTATGTCCAAACATAACATGCACACAAACCTGTGAACCTCTGAATACAAAAGTCAACACACAGCCCAAAATTGATTCTAATTTATTGTGAAATTACAACGATTCTGCAGTAGATTAGATATGCACGTCTACGATGGAAATAAGCATTAAAGGGGCACACCCGACCTTTTTTAAGGCTTCAGTTCGCAAAAATCTTTCACTGGCATTCAGTTTACGTACACACTTAGACCGTGACCACCTTATTGTCCCATCAAATGCTTTCTTTTGTCCGTTCAAAGTTAAAAAAAAAAAAAGGCCACCGGAATCTTTTGAGGGATCCCAGAAAAGATTGCTTCTGATAGGCGATGGTAGCCGCCTGACGTCATAACTATTAGTCTATACGACCTTAGGTCATCTGCATAATTATTACCAATCGGAGACAAAAAGGTCGGATGAACCAGTAAAGAAAAGACATTGACAGACTCAGAATTGAAGAGAAGCGGAACGAGGAAGAGAGACAAGATCGCCTTAAGTAGAATTGACATCGGACACAAAGGAATATGGACATGTGACAACGCGTAAAACAAGAACTTGGCTTGACCACCCACCCGGAATTTGTCACTTTAATGCTGAATCCTCAGTAAGTAATCTACGATCTTTAGTGTCGACCTTCCTATAGTTCCGCGAGTGCAAGTGATTTTCAGATTTCATGATCATCAGTAGAATTTATCTCTTCATACTGTTTTCAAAAGATTTTGAATCTGTTTTATCATATAGTTGCAAGCTAGTTATCACATTTTATGCTGCAGTGATCTGAAAACTACGGTGTGTATCAAAGTTGCACATCGCTGGTCGTAACATGTTTTTGTCTGTGCCTGCTCTCATTCACTGATTCAGAGAGATAGTGTTTTTGCTGCGAGTGAGGGTGCATTTGTCGTTTCCAATGATGCTTTACGTAGACCACGATGTGTGAGATGTAAAATTCATTGCAGTGCAGAAAGTGGGTATGAATACCAATGTTTTGTTTCAATGATGGAATGACGGTTCCAAGGCTTAAAGGATCAAAGGTCAAACTATGCACCGTGGACTTTGCGAGCGTAACACGCACGTCCTCGGTGCACTACACACGATCGTTACTAGTAAATACTCATGAGCAGGTCGAGCGGCACCCGCATTGTGATTTTAACAGCATAGCGAGTATGTAAGGTTATTCTGAAGGTTATTCCTGAAAAGTTAAGTCAAAGGGATGCCGGAAAACATCAGTACACGGAGTCGTGTACACTGACACATGTGTACATCACACCGATGACCTCGTGACCTGCAGTATTGTGATACACTGATAGTCAGCCGGGTTTTGCCTTTGTGATGTAGACTCATAAATATGCATATTAATTCAAAACGAGGCCGATGCAGACGATAAACGGTGTAAATCCGTGTGTCACGTGAGTGTGCGTGTTGGGTTTCAGTTCGCGGCGCTTTGAGTCGATTCACCCAAAAATTGAGAAAAAGCGCCTATATAATACAGGTATTATTATTATTATTATTATTATTATTATTATAAATCCGCAACTCAGTCGGGTACAAAAACAATACACCCTCAAAACGATGAATTTCGACATTTGGTATTTTATTTATACAATGACCATAAAGCTCTGAGATAGTACACAAAGGACCCATACACATACTGTCAGCAGTATTTGTAAAAGACAGTTTTCTGACTGTGTTGAGATGCTTGATCCTGGGGAATATAACTTTAACAAGGTATGACTATCAATCTTAGTCTGAATCTGTCGAAATGTCACACTTATCGATAAATTTCCTGGCAGCTGGCGGGATACGATTTGGTAGTGCAGATCCATTGGTAACAATCAAATATTCGTACGCCTATTTATCCACCTGAATGACTAAATTTAACTATCGCAAAAACACTTACTTGACATAGTCATAGAGGAAACCATTGACTATGTACACGCTGTTTGGTTTGCCGAGGTCTTATTCAGCTGGGCTCCGTAGGCCTAGCAGTGCATGGCATGGAGAGTGACATCAGACAACATCAAAGCGGCAGATCGTTAATAATTTTAACTGGTCATCTGTCACGTTTAAATCTTCGGCAACTCATTTTTTTACCTCACGACACATAGTTTACACTCTGGTGGGCATCAAAGTAAATCCATTCAGTGCGGTAAGAGCAGGGCGAATAACGGCTGCCGCCATTTTGAACCGGTCACAGGACGTGGACGGAAGCTTGTTTTAGTTTCTGTTAGGTAGTCTTCTTGCCGCTCTGTGGCTGAGCAGGAACAGTATTGCGATGTCGCTTTGACATTGCGAGGCCTAACCATAGCACGCCATTGGCTGAGCACTTCAAAGGGACTCAGTGGGTCGATGCACCTCTCCCTGCAGTCTGATCCACTGTACTAACACGCTGCACCGGGCTATGCATATTTATGATCCTATTCACGACTGTTTTCAAAGCAGGTGCGAGAATGATCTGTAGGCCTGAAATACGTCTGACCACAACGATCTACATCATACACATATTGGTCACCGTGAACTAAGGTATTATCGGTGTAACAGCGAACCATACCAGCCGCCCCCCCCCCACCGCCCCCCTCGCCTCCCCCCCCCCCCCCGGGTCCTACGCCGTTGAAAGCAATCACACAGTTTGTCATGGGCCGGGATGGCAAGTGAGAGCAGGAGCGGATGGAGGATGGGGAGACCAGAGGTTTAAAAGTATACGAAAGTCCCCACATATTTTTCGGCCAGTGGGAAGCAAGGTCTAGCCTTTGAAGGCCATTTGTGTCAGGATGAAGGTCCCAAGCAAAAACTTGCAACCAACTGCCCCCTCCCCCAACCACCCCCCCCCCCCTCGCCCTCCACTTGGGGTAACTGATTGATCCCTGCAGAGTGGTTGTGCGCATCAAGGTGCTGTATCAGGCAAGAGACCGAGGTGACAAGTGACAAAAGTGGCATTATTTCTTTCTGTTGATTATGTTTAGGTATTGTAAATAAACTGCGATAGCAAAGGGCGTTTACATGCATTGTTTATTATTTTCTGCAGAATACGTTATGATTGATGGGAAAACAGCGTTGTTCTACACCGGCCATGAGATATCAGAAGCAGAAAATCCGAAACCAATAGTACTGCCACGAACTTAGAGAGTCATTTTGTGTAGATAATTGTGTAGCCAGACAACCATCTACAAAAAAAAAACAAAAACAAAAAAACCCACAGTTAAGAGCTGTATAAAGTATCATGTGTCGATTTAGCTGATTACAGAACTCTAACAGACTTTTAATTTCCAGGTCACTCTGTTGGTTTATTGCGTTTGTGTGCAACTCATGACAAGTCTTTGGTAATGTGAGGTGGTTCCTGTTGTTTTGGTGGTTGTGACTGATGGGGGGATAGTATTTATTTGTGCATTAAATATTGTTTTCATGATATGTCTGTTACTTGCAGAAAAGGACTGGTCAGTGATGGTATCAGGTGCCAGATGTTCAAATTTTGTATCAAAGTTTAAAAACAGAATAATATCAAAATAATCAAGGGACATACACTAAACAATCTTTGAGAGCCATCACACGATGGGGTATGGAGGGGTATAAGCTTCCTGTCTTCAGTCCTCTTCCCCGACACAAACACTGATCCACACACACACACACACACACACACACACACACACACACACACACACACATACACACACACACACACACACACATACATACGCACACACGCACACACACACTCACAAACACATAGTTGTTTGATTTTACTGCAGTCATAAAGTCCTTTACCGCACCATCCCCCCTCCCCACCACCCCCTCCCCAAGGCCATTAAAAGCAAGAAATTTACATGCACGATTTTGTGCCCATGAAAAAGAAATTGTCCGCACATGGGCTGAGGGAGTGGTCTTGCCAGGGACTTTGTTTGTCATTCCAATAATTTCTGTCATCATACAATGATATTTATATATACTAATGGTCAAAACGTAAGGGCCACCCCACTTTTTGTGTTATTGTTTATCGTCGCAAGTACTCTAATAAAATACAATGTTCTTTCGATCCAAATGGGTTAACAGTTGACCTTAGACAGTGCACTGTACAGGGAACAATAGGCAACAATTCATCAATTTCCACGAACGTGTCAAATGCACGTGAAACATCGTCAGTTTTTGTGAAAAGCTGTGCGATGTTGGAAAGCGTACCAAAGGCAGGCAGGTGGAAAAACTCGGTAAAGTCATGATGCACGTGCTAAAGGGGTCAGTCGTGAACACTCAGCACTTCTGTTTCGCTACAAATACCGGTACAGTAGGGGCATAATTGTCACTTTCTTAACCATGCCACCACGACGAAGCCTATATAACTATATGTTTTTTTCAGGCCCGGGCGCTAGCATGGCTGCAGGATGGAATTTCCGGACGAGAAGTTGGGAGACGTCTTGGGGTGTCCGAGTCAGTGACCCAGAGGCTGCTGGCACGATTCCAAGAAACTGGAAAGGCAGAACGACGACCCTGCTCAGGACGCCCGCGCTGCACCAGCAGAAGGGAGGACAGATACCTCTCTGTGGCGGCTCTGCGCGACCGAACTGTCACGTCAACCACTGCGACGTCAACTGATGCAAGCTGCAAACTTTAACGCCAGCAGAAGCTCAGTTGCCGACGTCTGCGCGAAATTGGCCTGGCTTCATGCAGAGCAGCATTGATAATACCCCTCACTCCAGCTCATCGCAGAGCCCGGGTTGCCTAGTGTCGTTAACATGTGAGGTGGAACAGATTCCAGTGGACTCAGGTATTGTAGTACCTGGCGTTGTATGCACAAAGAGATTAATAAGAAATGATCACTAATTACATGTTCTTTCTCATCCTCTCCATTCATCCAACACATGTAAATTTATGGCAAAATTATTCATCATACACGAAATAGTAGGTCAACATGAATATACGCATTAGGCTGAATTATCATAAGACGTACAACGGACAATACCATCAGTCACATGCCCACCGCTACTCCCTCATCATGTGCGCGAAGCCTTTAGATCTAAAAGTCATTACCAGGTAATCAGATAAACATATCATCACCGATCAGAATTGTGTTCTCCAACAACCCCCTCCTCCCCCACCAGACTGTCGGCTGCTTCCAGTGGGAAACTAAACCCCTCACAACAAAGACAGTCGCATGGATTGCCACAAGCTTTGTCCTCTCATCCTCCCCAAAATCCTCTGCCCCTTCTATTGGATCATGTTTTTTGTTGTAGGTTATCTGTTTTTTTTATTGTCATTTCATCTAGTACTATTGCACACAGATATGACTTTGGCGGCAGTGCAGACACATTAATCTGAAGCGCTTTCAGAATCTTGGCATTAAAGCCGGGCAGACTGAAACCTTTTGCGTAGTATTCCGTAAGGTTGCATACTCACAAACCAGAATAGGTGAGGCTAGCGCTGGAAGAATTGTACTCAAACCAAGGGGAATTACAGCGCTGGACAGACAAACAGTTAGATCCCCTGCCCCCGCCTATCAGGCACCCAATCGCCAGCCCACAGAGAAATACGCAGGTATAGAACAAGACGATCATTTCCATCCTCAAAAAGATTTGATCAGGTCTCTTATATAACCCATGTCTTTCTCCGGAACTTAGACATGGATTATATAAGAAAGAAAGACATGGGTTATATAAGAGACCTGATCCATTCTTTTTGAGGATGGAAATGATCGTCTTGTTCTATACCTGCGTATTTCTCTGTGGGCTGGCGATTGGGTGCCTGATAGGCGGGGGCAGGGGATCTAACTGTTTGTCTGTCCAGCGCTGTAATTCCGTAAGGTTGAAACTGACGGGAGGACAAATATTTTTGCAAGCATACGATATGCGTTGGGGCTTGCATGAAACTAAGATAGAGCTGTTGTTTTGTCTGGCTCCGGCCATCTCCGGCCTCGTTTCTTTTTGTGTATTTCACGCAATTGTGCTGAAATAAACTGAACACACGAATCAGGCAAAATAAATGAGCCAAGCTCTTCACTGCTGCATCCTTCTTCTCTTTGAGTGTTAATGTCTTTTCTTTCCTTGTTTGCCGTCTTTCTGTCGTAACTTAAATTTCTTCTGCAGGCAGTACAATCTGTTGCGCACAGTTTTGATACTTTTCTTCAAAACCTGGTTTCTTGGTGAATCCGCGCTGTCCTGACCACCTGTTGCTGCAGTTCCCCCCACATCAGTTTCTCCACTAGACTCATCTGCACACACACACAAGCGACCATGCATTAAATCATTAATGATATCATGATAATAATAATAATAATAATAATAATAATAATAATAATAATAATAATAATAACACTTCTATGGCGCAATATCCCCACAAAGAAAGTCTCAGAACGCTTTACATCTAGATAATCTAACTAAAAGAAATTAACTAACGAAGGTACCGACAATGTACAAAAACACAATCATTCATAGGTCCAAATGCACACTGACACAATATTAAAATACTAAACATAACATTTCAAGAGCCTGATCAGATATATACACGTTGATGGGAAAACGTAGGGTTTATCAATCCCTTTCAAAGGCCAAATTGAAAAAAAAAATGTTTTGAATCTAGCCCTGAAAATGGCCAAAGATGGTGCATGGGGAAGACCATGCCACACTTTGGGAGCTTGGAAAGCAAAGGACCGCTGTCAAAAAGTTTTTAAGGACACTCTGAGGGTAGTCAATATTCTGTTGTCAGTGCTGGAGCGCAATACTCTGCCTGGTGTATAGACAGGGAAACTGGAGGACAAGTATGCCGGGAGTGTTTTATCAAAGGCCTGAAAAACGAGGGAAGCAATTTTGCATTCAATTCTGAACTTCGCATGAAGACAGTGTAACTGCTTAAGCAAGGGAGTGATGTGGACTCGCTTTGATTTTTTTCAGTACAAGTCTTGCTGCGTGGTTTTGAATCTTCTGGAGCCTGTAGAGCAGATCGTTCGCCATACCTGACATTACAGAGTTACAGTAGTCAAGCCTTGACAAAATCTGTGAACATGCGATTTGCTTACAAGCTTCGTCAGTAAGGTACTATCTAACAGAGTTAAGCCTCCTGAACTCAAGATAGCAGCAGCGGGACAGGTGAGACACATGATCGTTCATGGACAGAACATTGTCAACGTAAACACCTACGTTTTTTACACCTTTTTTTTAGAGGGATGTCCTGTCCACAAACAATCAAGGACTCATCATGGGAGACACTCACCCTGGAGCGAGCGCCTACCACAACGGCATCTGTTTTTCCTTCATTGAGCTTTAGCTTGTTGTCTGTCATCCAGTCCTTAACAGCTTCTATACATTGTTCCATGTCATGCAGAAGAGACGGGGAACTGTTTGAGAGGAGCATCTTTCTTCAGCTGTGTGTCATCGGCATATTTGTGATGTTCACATCCTTTACTGGCGATCACCTCAGACACAGGCTGGGTGTACAAAGAAAACAAGACCGATCCGAGGACTGAGCCCTGGGGCACGCCATATAATAATAATAATAATAATAATAATGGCTACTTATATAGCGCTTATACTTGAATAAGCTCTAAGCGCTTTACAAATATAAATACATTGATTGTACATTGCTTAACGTCCCGACAGCAACAAGGCTTTCTCAGGACGTGCCTGCACTGCATGTGAAAAAAAAAAAAAACTAAACAGAATATTGAATGTATGTCGCCAGCCGGTCCAATACGTTAAATAAACCTACGTCATGGGGCCTTAAGACCATTTAGCAACACACATCCAATATCAAGAGCTACAGGCAGCGCAGACAGTAGGGAGAGTTTTAAAAAAAGGCAAATACAGGTGAATGGACCAAGGGTAGACAGTAACACATGCCCCAGAATAGAAAGAAAACCCACCCTGTGGGGCTAACCAGGGTGACCCTGGAAACTAAAAAGTAGTTAACCCCACCCAAGTCCCCCAGGGCAGATTGATTGATTGATTGTACATTGCTTAACGTCCCGACAGCAACAAGGCTTTCTCAGGACGTGCCTGCACTGCTTGTGAAAAAAAAAAAAAACTAAACAGAACATTCAATGTATGTCGCCAGCCGGTCAAATACATTAAATAAACCTAACACATGGGGCCTAAATAAAGCTAAGACCATTTAGCAACACACATCCAATATCAAGAGCTACAGGCAGTGCAGACAGTAGGGAGAGTTTTAAAAAGGCAAATACAGGTGAATGGACCTCGGGTAGACAGAAACACATGCCCCAGAATAGAGAGAAAAACTCACCCTGTGGGGCTGACCAGGGTGACCCTGGGAACTAAAAAGTACCTAACCCCACCCAAGTCCCCCAGGGCAGACCCTCCCCCAGGGCAGACCCGGGTGGGGGATTTACAAATACAGAGTGGGAGTGGAGGGGTTCATAAAACCAGAGAAACAACGGATTCTGCAATACACACACACACACACACACACACACACACACACACACACACACACACACACACACATACACACACACACACACACACACACACACACACACACACACACACACACGTACATAATGACAAAGAAATGAGCTACATTGGGGTATCAAACACTGATGTGGGTCTTTAGGGCAGATTTAAAGTCAGTGAATGAGGAAGAATGTCTAATGTCTCTAGGTAGGGAGTTCCAGACAACAGGTCCAACGTGCGCAAAACTGACAACGATCACCTCTGGTTTTGTATTTGAAGAGCGGGACTCTGAGAAGGTGCGTGTCAATACTTGAACGGAGGGAGCGGGAGGGAGTGTATAGTTGAAGAACAATGAACAATGAACAATGAACCTTTATTTTCCAACGGTAGAAGTTATTGGTAACAGGACCAGTTTTTACCCCCACCCGGGTCTGCCTTGGGGGACTTGGGTGGGGTTAGGTATTTTTTAGTTCCCAGGGTCACCCTGGTCAGCCCCACAGGGTGGGTTTTTGCTCTCTATTCTGGGGCATGTGTTTCTGTCTACCCTTTGTCCATTCACCTGTATTTGCCTTTTTAAAACTCTCCCTACTGTCTGCACTGCCTGTAGCTCTTGATATTGGATGTGTGTTGCTGAATGGTCTTGGCTTTATTTAGGCCCCATGTTGTAGGTTTATTTAACGTATTTGACCGGCTGGCGACATACATTCAATTTTCTGTTTAGTTTTTTTTTTTTCACAAGCAGTGCAGGCACGTCCTGAGAAAGCCTTGTTGCTGTCGGGACGTTAAGCAATGTACAATCAATCAGGACCAGTTTTCAAACTTGCCGTTAAGAAGATCAGCGAGATAGGCAGGGGCAGAGTAGTTAATAGCTTTGTAGCACAGACAGGCGATTTTGTACGAGATTCGTTGTTTGACTGGCAGCCAATCAGTGAAGTTGTCTCAGAATAGGAGTGATGGGCTGATGCTGTGAGGCGCGGACGATGAGACGTGCAGCACAATTCTGAACTCGCTGCAATTTCTGAATGAGAAACTGAGGGAGGCCCGCTAAGAGGGCATTGCAGTAATCAATGCGGGACAAGACTAAAGAGACGACCAGTTTGGTGGTAGCTTCAGTAGTGAGATAATGACGGATGGAACTGATGCGTCTTAATTCGGCCAGAAAAGCAAGTTTGCAGACATGATTTACATGCTCCTTCATTTGAAGATCTTTATCAAGAAAAACGCCAAGATTGCGAACTGAATCAGAAAATGGAATAGGTGCGTCACAAATGCGCATAGAGTCAGGGGAATCGGGCAGCAGTCGAGAGGCACCGACAAGAAGAGCTTCTGTCTTGCCCTCGTTTAACTGAAGTTTATTTTCACACATCCAGGACTTAACATCTGATAGAGTTCTGAGCATCTGAAATAGCCTGACTGGAGCTGTTTGGAGGTGCAGATTTCCGAAGTTGTGTATCGTCCGCATGATCGGTTGAATGCGATGCGATAACCTGAGACAGAGGCTGAGTATACAGTGTAAATAGAATCGGGACCAGGACAGAGCCCTGGGGGACCCCAAACTCTAGCGCAGCAGCTTCAGAAAGAACGTTCTTGACAGAGACGTTGATCTGACAGGAAGACAGATAAGAGTGAAACCAGGTGAGAACTTTACCAGAAATACCAAAGTAGTTTTCTAGACGTTGGAACAAGATGGATATATCAGTAGGAGGGGAGCAGAGGTAGAATTCTGTATAATGACACGTTGGAACCTGTCGGACAAACATGAGGAG
>BTPG01000005.1:79930772-79970772 GCA_036245525.1 Semisulcospira habei
TGAAAAATTGTATACTCTTAACAATAACTTTTTATTGACGTAAGATGGTTCAGAGTTGCTCGTAAAATACGGTAGAATTGCTCGTAAGACTCTTTGTGATTCATAGTAACAGCTCACTGTCGGCAGTGTTGCGTCCAGTTTTGTTTTCGGCAAGCTGGAAAGAAACTTGGCGCCGGTGACATCCTTAGCTTCTGTGTAGCCGACGTCGATGAAGCAGCGAAACCAGGGTGGTATGGTGTCTGATGAGTTGTGTAACCTCCAGTCCACTTTTTCTGGAAGGCTTTCCGTGCAGCAAGGCCGAAAGTCACCTAAAACTATCAACTGCAACAAACGTATGAGCACATGTTTGTTATATTTACAAACTGAAGAAGCATAATAATAAGAGAGTATTCTCAATACGCATCCCTTTCCGCAAAAGGTCCTTAGGTCGACGTAAGCATGAGCTGGCGGTGCACGATTGTGCGGTGGCGAATTAAGTCGATTAAGTCGACGTAATTGGATAATACTAATGGGACGATTCTTAATAAGAGTAAGTGTAAGGTCCCTGTAATCTCTACATGCAGTCAAAGTTTCTACGAACCCACACGTAAGACTGAAAACGATAACGATAACGATACTTTATTTGCCCAGTATAAATGATTTAAGTACATAGTCCCTTTTTCAGTTGTGTCATTGCTAAAGCTACTATAAAAATATAATGCATGGACAACAACAACAACAAAAACATACGAGTGAAGTTAACAAACATGGAACAAGATGAATAAGGCTTGTATTCTCTCTCGCTCTCTCTCCACACACACACACAGAAGCACTTCAGTCGGACGCAAGACGGCACAAGAGTAACGCACGAGAGAGAGAGAGAGAGAGAGAGAGAGAGAGAGAGAGAGAGAGAGAGAGAGAGAGAGAGAGAGAGAGAGAGAGAGAGAGAGAGAGAGAGAGACAGAGAGAGACAGAGAGAGACAGAGACAGAGACACACACACAGAGAGAGAGAGAGAGAGAGAGAGAGAGAGAGAGAGAGAGAGAGAGAGAGAGAGAGAGAGAGAGAGAGAGAGAGACAGAGACAGAGAGAGACAGAGACAGAGAGACAGAGAGAGACAGAGAGAGAGAGAGAGGTGTTTCTGAGCCACTGGCCTTAGAGTTCTCATAACACTGTTCTCCACGCTGTCTTCTGTGTAGCCATTGTAGCTGTTGGTTTTCATCCAGCTGCAGATTCACCAGAATATTGACTTTTGTCAAGTCCGGGATACGTTTCAAGGTTGTGGAATGGAGTTCTTGTTCGTCACCCGGCAGCACAATACCCTAAAAACAGAACACACACACACACACACACACACACACACACACACACACACACACACACACACACACACACACACACACACAAATACACACACACACACACATATACACACACACACACCATGGCAATATGGTCATAAGATCACTGACAGCGCTGCTACTACTGCTGCTGCTACAACTAGCACTTCCAAAAAGACCAATAATAAAAATGATAATTACTAACTTCTTGTGCCGAGGACCGACTAATGTATGGATGTGAAACAAACTTTTCAATACACTTTTGGATTTCGTAACTTATGCTACTGAGATAAAAACATCGTAACACATTCTGACCCAGGACCGAAATCCACAAATTTTGAAGTTGACTTCTGAAGGACTGTATTACAATTCTAGAGACAGATCGAGCTTGGTAGTTCAAGGGTGATGACGGAATAACTTGGCGCCTATGGGCTACAAACTATTCTGGCACTACCCTTTAACTCTCATACTCGATCTTGCTGTGATGTGTTGGGGCTGAATGAGATAATGTTAACAGTAAACAATACGGGTGGCCTAAGGGGGTAAAAAACGTAGTGAAAAATACTCACGTCCCGACATGCCAGCCTTCTATCCCAGATGTAAAGCGACAACTCCACATCTTGAGTGTCCCGCAGGACATGCTTCCCGAACAGCCTCAGCATCAGATGCGGGGGGATCTTTTCGCAGTACGTGCACGCTATGGCACAGAAGTGAGAGATCCACACTTCAATGCGTTCGGTTCCAGAAAAGTGGAAAACGCCAACCTGGTTATCATGACCATCATCACTGTCCTCCACTCAGCTTTCCCTCTCAGCTTGTACACTCGGACGTGGTCTGGACTGAATGTGTCTGGGAGAAAGTGTGGTATGGATATCTGGACTGGAGTTTGGAAGTTGTAGTGCTGGTCGGTCGTGTACTCCACCACTGGACTGACGATAGACTCGTTTTCTGCGACGGACCCTTCTAGCGCGTCATGTGCTCGTTGCACGTCAACAGACACCGACCCTTTAATTGTGACGGTATCCGTGTTTCTGATCGCATCTTCTGGGATGTACAACCACACGTCAGAATGTTTACCCTGAAGTGTACCGCCATTTCTAGTGAAAGGTTTTGTGAAATGCCACTGCTTGCTAAACTCTGGCTTCCGTTCACCGTCAGTGTCTAACGCTTTCGAAGGATCTGAGTGTTCTGGTCGCTCCATGACTTTATACTCTGGTACAGCATCTTGCTCTGTGTATGTCTGTAGTAACTGTACGATATCCTGTTTATTTCTTTGGGAGGCAATGTGGAGAGGAGTGTTTCCTTCTTTTGTAACTTTGTTTATGTCAGCGTTGTGCTCGAGTAGAAGTTTTACTAGCTGCATGTGGCCATTTAGACAGGCGAGATGCAGAGGAGTTGTTCCATCAAGTGTTGCTTTGTTTGCATCTGCCTTGTGTTTGAGTAAAAGGTCTGTAACCTGAAGGTGGCCTTCCTGACATGCAAAATGAAGAGAGGTTAAACCATCGTTTGTTGCTCTGTCTTTTTCAGCATTGTGGTTAAGAAGAGTTTTTACGACCTCCGCATGACCGTTTATACTTGCAAGATGTAGTGCAGATTCACCCTTTAAAGTCAACTTTTCTGTGTCAGCTTTGTGACGAAGAAGAACGTTAGTTGCCTTAACATAACCCTTCTGACAGGCAACATGTAAAGGAGTGATCCCGAAAGAAGCTGCTTTGTTTATGTCAACCTTATTTCTCAACATAATTTCTATTATCTCAGCATGATCATTAAAACAAGCACTGTGGAGAGGTGTGAGACCTTCCGTTGTCACCGGTTCTACGTCAGGTTTATATTTCAGTAAAATTTGTGTTACTTTGATATGACCATTTTGACAGGCTACATGGAGGGGCGTAAAGCCCTGAGCTGTTGGTCTGTTTTTGTGGGCGCGATATTTTAGCAGGAGTTCAGTTATTTCTGTGTGTCCATTCCGACAAGCCAGATAGATGGGTGTGTGCCCCTCTGTTGTAGCTTTGTCTTTATCAGCTGTATGTTGTAAAAGAAGTTTTGCAACATCTACGTGACTATTTAGACAAGCACAATGGAGAGGGGAGACTCCTGTTGTGCTGACTGGATCGACTGTTTTTGTGTACTTGAGAAGCAACTTGATGATATCAACATGTCCCGCAGCGCTGGCGTGATGCAGAGGTGTAAATCCATTTTTGTCTGCTTGGTCTGCATTGGCTCCAGACACCAGAAGCGACACAGCGACCGGCATATGATTCCATGTACAGGCAATGATCAGTGGGGTGATTCCGTCTTGTGTTTGCAAATTTGTGTTTGATGTATGTTTTAAAATCAAGTCGACACATTCTCTGAATCCGCGGAAACATGCTACATGCAATGATGAAACGCCTCCGTCATCCACAGTGTCGGCATTTGCTTTGTGACTAAACAGTAACCGGATGATATCACAATGACCATTAGCACTCGCAAGATGGAGTGGAGTGATACCTGCTTTCACATTTTTTGCCTCTACGTATGCTCCATGGTTCAGCAAAGTCACCACAGCATCTATATTGCCATATTCTGAAGCAATATGCAGAGGTGTGTTCCCTAATATGTCCGACTTGTTGACTAGCGATGGGTTACGCTTCAGTAACAATTCTATCAGTTCACTGTTTCCTTTGTGGCTGGCATAGTGAAGTGTCGTGACTCCAACTTTATTGACTGCTTCTATGTTTGCGCCATTTTCGAGCAAAAACCGAACGATCTCGATATGTCCATTGAAGCAAGCAAGATGCAAGGTTTTGTTACCAATATCTGTGGACGCCTCTTTGTCAGCTCCGTGTTTCACTAAAACTTTCACGACACTAAGATGTCCTGTCTGACACGCTAAGTGCAGTGGTGAAAACCCTCTAACACTTCTGGCATCTGAAGTGTTTGCAGATCGCATAAGTTCTTCAACAAGAGCGGCATGTCCCATATAGCATGCAAGATGAAGAGGCGTGTGACCGTCTACGTCCTTGGAATCAACATTGGCACCTTCTCTTAGCAACACACACACAACATCTTTACAATCTTTCAAGCAAGCGATGTGCAGTGGAGTCTTACCACCCGAGACTGTGGTATGCAAGTTGGCACCGTGATGAATGAGGGCATCCGTAGCTTTTGCGTTGCCCATTTCACAAGCGTAATGTAGAGGTGTCGCGCCATTTGAATCTACAACATCCACTGAACACTTTTGTCTCAGCAGGATCTCCATAATGTCTTCGTGTCCGGCAAGACAGGCCACGTGAAGAGGGGTCATGTTTTCTTTATTACGTTCATCAATAGCTGACCCGTGTTTAAGAAGACACTCAGCACTTGATTTTGCTCCTGCGACACAAGCAATGTGAAGAGGCGTAGCTCCGTTCTTGTCCTTTATATCTGTTTTTGCCCCTTTACGGAGTAAAGTTTCTGCAACTCTGGAATGGTCATTCAAGACAGCTGCGTGAAGTGGAGTAAAGCCCTCGGTATTTTTCAAATTGAGCAAAGCATTATTTTCTGTCAGGCAGATCACAGCCTCTTCGTGGCCCTGGAAACACGCCATGTGTAAAGGTGTGTCATCGTTTGGCCCTGGTGTATTTATATCACACGATAAATTTGCTGTCGACAACAGGCAAATGACCTTAGTGTAACCATTGAGACATGCTAAATGAAGAGGTGTTAGTCCCTGATTAATTTGCATTCGGGTTTTTGCTTTGTTTCTCAACAAAATATCAACAACGCTGACATGCCCATTTTGTGCGGCATAATGCAGTGCTGTGAATCCCAATGACGTAATGTCTACGTCAGCTTTTATTTGCAGCAGCCAGTCCACCACATCCGCGTGACCATTTTCACTGGCATAATGAAGAGCTGTTTTCGTTTCGTCGTCTTTCGCATTAGGGTCTGATTTGTGACTCAGCAAGTACCTGGCGATTTCTGCATGACCATAATAGCTTGCGTTATGAAGTGGAGTGCAGTATTTTGCGTCTTTGGCTTTCGTATTAGCCATTTTATCAATCAACAGTTTTGCGACTTTCACATTTCCAAAACGAGAAGCTACATGAAGGGGTGTTTCTCCGGAAATGTCCCGTACTTCAATGTCAGCGTCTTTCTGCAGAAGCATTTCCATCGTATCGACACACCCTGCATGGCTTGCAAAGTGCAAGGGCGTTCTCCTAGCGCAGTCTGTCACAGCAACATCTGCCCCACTTTGGATCAAAGCTTTCACGATATCCTGAAAGTCACCACTGCATGCCTTATGAAGCGGTGTTAAGCCTAATTTGTTTTTTGCATCGACAATAGCACCATATGCAAGCAACGACATTACTATGGCACTATGGCCTTCAGAACATGCGACGTGCAGAGCGGTGTCACCATCGTCGTTGGCTATCTGCACGTCAGCTCCGTAAGTCAGTAACCCCAGCACGACCATAATGTGACCTTTTTCACAGGCAAGGTGCATGGGTGTGTTTCCTGTTTTGTTCCTGATATTTGGGTCGACACCAAATCTGTTCGATGTTGACACTTTAGTGCTTTGATCTGTGACAGAAAAGTTGAAGATCTGGAAAATTGTACCAAAAGAGCCAATGTGCCCATGCTGACATGCAAGATGAAGCGGCGTGTTTTGTTCCTTGTCAAACAGAGTCACATTTGCGCCATATTTTAAGAGGGTGTTTGCTTCTTCAGCATTGCCTTCTCTGCATGCCAGGTGAAGCGCAGACTGTCCATTGTGATCAGTAATATCAATTGTAGCGCCATGCTGTACAAGCAATTCTATCGCACGTACCTGGTTTTTCCTGCTTGCTATGTGAAGGGGCGAGTACCCCTCGTTGTTCGCTGCATTCACGTTAGCTGCAGCGCCGAGCAAGAGATCTGCTGTTTCAGCGTGGCCCTTTTCGCAGGTCAGATGCAACGGTGTGTTGTTTTCGTTATCAATCGCATCCACATTAGCTCCGTAATCAAGCAGAACTCTGCATGCGTCCTTTTGACCGGCCGCACCTGCAATGTGGAGTGCCGTTGCTCCTGATGTTTTGGTGCGAATCTCCATTCCAGCTCCATAACTTTTCAAAATATGGATGACTTTGTGGAGATTTCTGCTGCACGCGACGTGAAGAGGAGCCTGCCCTACGTCGTCAAAGTGTGTGACATTAGCTTTATGTCGAAGCAACAAATCTACAGATTCAGCATGGCCCTCTGTGCAAGCAACATGCAGTGGTGTCTTTCCTTCACTGTCCACTGGATCCACTACATTGGTGTGCTGAATCAGGATCTCGGCGATGTCCAGGTGGTTGTTTTTGCAGGCAATATGAAGTGCGGTCCACCCTGTGTTGTCTCGTGCTTCAGGATCAACGCCTTGTTTCAGGAAACTTTCCACTACCTGTTTGTGCCCAAGCTCCACAGCGCGCAAGTAGCTGGCGTCCATGTTCAGTTGTTCTGGGACGTATTGAAGAAGTTCTTTTTCCACCAGTCCGAGCAAAAAGGAAACCACAGGAAAATGACCTTGGCAAAACGCTGTTCGAAGCGGTGTTTGACCTGCTTTGTTCAGTACAGATAACGAAGCCCCCTCATCAACTAGTCTTTGGACAAGTTCTGCATCTCCTGTGAGGCAAGCATTGTGTAACGGTGAATTGTCGGCGTTACCTGGATTATACAGGGACTGCGTGGAATCAAGAGAGCGCCGTGTTTTTTGTGCTTCTGAGCCGACGCTTCTTGTACCCTTGCGATACTTGTCAAGGTCAAGCATAGGCATACCCCCGAAAACAGTGTTCTGGTATTGGGTTTTGATACAACTTCTGACCGCTGAGGAAACAGTGATGACAATTAGACACCCGACACGCTCAATATATTCTTGCAGATATTTGCCATAAATGGTCCGCTTAGATACATTATCAGGGTTTACTGTGTCTTCCCCAAAGAAGTCTTTCAAATGTAGAATCTGCCTTGTCTCCCTCTTCGATACAAGTTGCCACTCCTCGTATGTTTGAACAATAAGCGGGGTGTATCCTTGTTTGCTGTAGTGAACGAGCAGTGAATGACTGAGCATTGATGTTTCTTTCTTATGTGAGCCTGTGATGACCAGAGCGCGTTTTTTGCTGAGAACTTTAACGGCAGTTGTATATGCCTCCGACTTTTTCCGCGTTTGATCTTGGCCCAGCATTTCTCTCATGCTTCGCTCTGAAAACCACAATTCAACAAACTAAGTAAACAACATCCTAAATGAACAGTCACTTAAAGCTAGCACTGTTTTTGTCATTAGAAACTATAACTATAAAATTCGCCAATACAACGGGTTCTCAATGTTGTCTTGCTTCAACCAAGACTTTTCTTCCCTTCTTTTCACAATCCAAGTGAGTAGGACTTACAATGCCTACTGAGCGTAACGCAAGAAATTCCCCGGCGGAAAGGAGAAGAAGTGCAGAAAAGTCTTTCATTTTACGACATTCAAACTTTATAATTCAAGTGAGCCCTTTCTTCCAGCATACTAAGATTACCGACAATAGTCTTCAAACAGCTGAAGTTGGTCGGTAAAACTGGAGGAAGAAATTTGAAGAGGATGAACATTTACATCTGTTAACCCTTTACTGTCTGGAGTAGGTCGCTTTCAGTAGAGTGTAAAGGTATGTATCCATACAGCGGCGATTCGGTGGTGCGGTAGCTAGCGTGACGAAAACAGTACAGTCCCTAGCAGTACGCGAGAACGGAAAACAGAAAATAGATCTGCAGTTTACTACAGTAAGCGAGAACGTTTTTTAATGGCGGCGATTGTGAAGATTTTCGCTGACCAATATTATTTGAAATTTTCTCCTAAATTTAATTCTGCGTGTGGGAGATTAGTATTTGGTCATATAATATCAGAACTTTTAGAAACCGTCGGGAAATTTAGTCAAAAATCGTCCTCATGAACACACAGGCTTTGATTACGTTTGAAGTCCGACTGAAGATCTGCGAAACATTTGATGAACGATAAGAACACTTTCATCTTGTTTGTAACTCCGAATAAACGTTATTAATGCGGTCAAGGCATAGGCAGCAAAACAGATGAAAACGCTGCGAATGGTACCATTGACAGTACCGTAATACAATAGTACCATAAGGTTGATTCTAACTCAGCTGTACAAACTAGTTTATTCACATCTGCAACGTTAAGTATTACGAACTGAACGCTAACGGATTGAGAATCCGCCTGCCCAGTTTGGAATTTTCCGAGTTTTTGCGCAGATTTGACATAATATGTTTATTTGAAACTCTAAAATCTTTAGTCCGTAGGCCAGAAGGTGAAATTCCTTCAGCCACCTCTCCCCTCCCCCCCCCCCGCCCCTCCCATGCCCCCGCCCCTCCCCCCCCTCCCCCGAGGTAATTTTCAAGACCATGTTATTTAGGCAGCCTGACACATATCTTATTGATGTCTGCTTGTCTGACGGTTGTATTCCGCTGGAATAAAGTAAAATACCAATATTACCAAAGAATAACGTACCCGCGGCAGTAAGTCAAAGAAACTATTTGAAAATCACTCTAATAAATGATTTATAGTCATGTAACATTAACACATTACACATGATGAATTTTGGGAATTTTTCATACATCTTCCAAAAAGGAATGAACGAAAGTCATATTTCTTGCCCTTTAACGTACATTCCTTTGATTTGTATCTACAAAAGAATGCAAAATCTAGAAAGCAGTTCCTCAGAATTTTCTACTTCGTTCCATGCGAATTAGACAGTGAAATGTGTAATTGCGAAGATTAGGAACACTAACAAAGACAAAAAAAGCTATACTTAAATACTCCAATAGGTCAAATACGACTTTGGTATCAGTTTCAGCCCACTTAATCAAATTTCAAATACAAACGACTTTGAATTTCCAAAAACTACAGTAGCTCGCTTGAGCTTGCCCTTAGCACCACGTGAATGTTCTGTGTTTATGTACAGTGTGTGAGTGAATGCGCGTGTTTCACGTGAGCGTGCTTGTTGGGTTCAGTTCGCGGCGGCGCTTTGAGCCGATTTTCAATTGGGATAAAGCGCCTATTTAATGCGCTTATTATTATTATTATAAATATAAAGCTCTTCTTTCAAACTGATTGTAAAAGTATTTGCAAAAATCATTATTTGAGACAAACTTTAAAAAAGTCATATGTTTTAAGCAAAATGATAACAATGCTAACTTGCTGCAACCGTCACCGGAACAGATAGGCAAAAGTCCCGAAATGCTCTTTTACAACGCAGTGCAAGGTTAGGCTCTCTGTCATCACTTTTGTCTAGAGGGAGCTGTCAAGTAAATGTCACGATATACAGCAACATAGTTCATTCATCAGTGTCGTGTTACCGCTTCTATGTGGGCTGGATGGACTTGGATTCAAACCATAGATGCACTCACAAAATACAGGGAAGCCATTTCTTAACTTGGCGGCCAACACGCTATTTATTCACTGGGCATGCGCAGTCTCCAAGGGACATAATCACCGGAGAGAGACAACCACTATACAGGAGTTGTCTCCCATAGACCAATATGCTTCATTATATGACACCTCCCTCTTTTAGTTAAAAACTTATCAAAACTGGACAAAATCAAATTCTTATCTAACAAATGAAACCGAATCTTTCCGAGATCGAACCGTAAATGTAAGTGTTCAAGTTATATGCAACCAGCAAAGCGTCTCTATCAATAATAATAAGAGAATCAGCAAAGCGTCTATTTGCTCGTAACAAAAGAACAAACTTGAACCTAAAAACACAAGCTCTCAGCTTTTAATTTACACAAACCTATCTATCGCAAAAAAAAAAAATGCGACTCTACAGGGCCGGACCTGGGAAAAGTCGATGGGGGGGTTACAGATTCAGTATAAAGCGAAGGCGCGAAGCGCCGAGCCTTCTAGAGGGGTCCGGGGGCATGACCCCCCGGAAAATTTTTTTTCAAGGATGCAAAATGGTGCAATCTGAGCCTTGAAAAAGCCATTTGTGATGGTCTGGGGACTTTGAGCTTTTTGAACAATCGAACTGACAAACTCTGGGGTACAAAAATTATCACCTGCCCCTCCCTTAAAAAAACACCCACCCACACACACACACACACACACACACACACACACACACACACACACACATTTATTTATCAACAGAGATGTTTTGTATACTATTATTATTCACTACTTTTCGTTGATCGTTAACGGTATAAAGCTTTACCTTGTAGTTTATGAACATCAGGGCCCTGCTTTCACTTTCAGTCTTGCTGCACTAGGTTCCTCGGCATTAGTACCATTTGTGAATTGTATCTTCTGGCAAAACAGTTCACTGCCTCTTTGAAGTCAATATCAACATCCCTGTGCACTTTCAGTAAAGCAAGTGCATTGAGTCTCTGTTGCCCCATTGTAGAGCGCAGGTAGTTTTTCAGGTTGCGCAACTGACTGTTTGAACGCTCACACTCGGCAGTAGTGACAGGCAGGGTGCAAAGGTTCTTTAGCATGATGAACAGGTTGGGATAAAAATCCCTGTCACAGTGTTTCAGTGCTTCTGATGCCGTGGATGGGATGATAGCTGTCGCATTCTCAGCAGCACTTCGCCATTTGCAAACCCACCGTTGGTATTCTGCATCAAGGGTAGCGTTGTCTGGTAGGTCAGACTCCCACAACATTGCCAGTGTCTTCACCCCTTCTGGAACCTGCATGAAACCATCCTGGTTGTCTATTAAAGTGCTTGGCACCAGACAGAGACCATCAACTGCTAGGTCAGCATTTTTGAACCTCGAGTCCAATTCGGTTGACAGGTGTTCCAAGAAAGGAATGGCAATGCTAATCTTGAAATATTCTTCTGGAGTGGCCGCAGGTTGGTTGTCACGGAGAGTCTGGCGGGATGCTTGACGAGGAACAACAACATCAGTTGTCAAAGCATTTGCCATTTTGCTGACTTCACCAAACCAGGCAACGAACGCTGTGTCGACATCTCTTCTAATAGAAGACAGGCAGTTACTGACCTCTTTGATTTTCCTGTAGGCATCGACAACATCTTTTGTTCTTTTCTGGAGCTTCACTGTCAAGGGTTTTAAGTAACGCAAACAATTGCGGACGACAACGAATGCAACGAGGAAAACACTGCTGCTCAAGGTGTGGAGAAAGCCAGTTGCCTTGGTCAATGTCTCACTGTCCCAAATGTCACTGTCTTCACACATTTGTCCCACTGGGCAAACAGTCGTGAACAACCAGGAAGAGAGATGTGTAAACCTCCAGTGCTTCATGTTTTTCTACCCATCTTGTTCTGCACAGATCAACAAGCTTTGTCTTTGTCGTGTCAGGCTGAGATGCTTCGATGGTATCTTCAAGTTTTCTTTGTCTCTTTGGAGAGTTTGAGAAAAACAGTGACAGTTCCCTCAGTGCTCCCATCATGTTCTTCACTGCAGGCAAGCCGCATGCTTTTACAATGCAGACTCAAGCTATGGGAAGCACAGTGAAAGTACAGTGCTTTGTTGTTCCTTGCTTGAAAACGTGCCTGCACTCCTTTAAACTTTCCTGCCATGTTTGCGGCCCCGTCATAACCTTGTCCTCTAACATTGTTGAAATCAAGCCCCCACAAGGCCAGACACTCAACAATCTTGTTGTAAAGTGTTTCACCTGTGGTAGCTCTGCACTGGACAAAGGCCAGGAACTCTTCACGAACTTTCAGACTTCCATCGACGAATCTCAATATAATTGAAAGTTGTTCCCAGTTTGAGCTGTCTGTGACTTCGTCAGCAAGCATGGTAAACTGTTTTGCTGCAATAATTTCTGCAAGAATCTTGTTGCGGATCTGATCACCAAGAACCTCTATCAGTCTGTTTTGTGTACTTTTTGAAATGTATATGGCCTTCTTATCGCATGTATCTAGAAGTTTCCGGAGAGTTTCATCTCCTGCATTGATGCACAGATTCAAAAGGGCATTGAAATTGCTTCTGTTCTCACTCTGAAGAATGCCATCATCACAGTTGCCCCTCAGAGCTAACTCCTGTCTTCCACACACTTCAACAATCCTGAAGAGGCTTGTCAGAACTTGTCGATTTGCAGCGATGTTTTCTGCATTTTTCTGATTGATTTCACTGGCGATGCTCTGCTCTGGTTTATCCATGATTGTCAAAAACTGCTCTCCATTTGCCATTGCATCTTTGTGGTGTTGTGATAACGAGTGCTTTTTGATCTGACCACAGGCTTTATTCCAGTTCTTGCATGGCGTCTTCACAAACTTGCCAAGGTTTTCAGTAGACTTTGCAAATAATAGGCAATACTTGCAGTAAGCCCCATCCTCGAAAGGAGAATACACAAGCCAGGAGTACTTTTGCAACAACTCATGCTGAAATTTTCGGTTCTTGTTGTTTATCACTGTTGTTGGAAACTGAAAACCAGGTGATGGTCTCCAGTGTTGCCTTAGAAGATGCTCCTTGTCACTGTTTGACAGTGAAACGACTCGCGTGTGTTTCTTGAAATTGACTTCACCAAAATCGATATTTTTGTTGCTGGTGATCTGAGAGGAGAAATCTGAAGAGGAGTCAGAAAGCAGGCTCACATCAGGCTGGTTGGTCATTGGCATGGCAGAGGATTCAGAAAGCAGGCCCCCGGCAGGCTGATCAATGCTTGAGGAGGAGTCTGAAATACAAATAAAAGTTGGGTCTATGAGAAGTCTGAAATACTAAAACGACTGTGTGTGTAACTGTGAGAGAGAGAGAGAGAGAGAGAGAGAGAGAGAGAGAGAGAGAGAGAGAGAGAGAGAGAGAGAGAGAGAGAGAGAGAGAGAGAGAGAGAGAGAGAGATGATGATGATGATGAAACTTTATTTATCAACGGTAAAAAGTTTTGACAGAAACAAATCGTCATTTTACAAACTTGCCGTTGCTAACATCTACAACATAAAATAGATTAAATAATAATAATAATAATAAAGAATTATATTTACACATATTATTTCATGCAACAATAAAATAAAAAAAAAATAACACAAAATAATAATAACACTTAACTTAACTTAAGAGAGAGAGAGAGAGAGAGAGAGAGAGAGAGAGAGAGAGAGAGAGAGAGAGAGATCATAGAGAGAGAGAGAGAGAGAGAGAGAGAGAGAGAGAGAGAGAGAGAGAGAGAGAGAGAGAGAGAGAGAGAGAGAGAGAGAGAGAGAGAGACCTGCAACAAGATAATTACATTTAAAGCATATATATGTCTTCGTTTACACACTTTTAGATATATATTTATGATCTGAAATAACAGCTTTTCTTTTTAGACCCCTCCCCCCAAATGATGGACAAAATCTTTGCTACCTTATGACTCGTAGAGTCTTCTTCAGGCTAATGATAGCCAATGGAACCCACCAGTCATTTTGTTTAATATTAATTATTAAATTGAAACACTCAATCACGTATCAATTTCAGGTTGTATTTAATTTAATTTTTTTTTTGGAGAGGGGGGGGGGGGGCCAGTAAATTACTCACCAACACTGCTTTTACTTGTTCCCATGTCACTGTTTCGAACTCCACTGCCAGTGGTCTCACTTTGGGTTGATTTTTGTCTCTTTCGAGGAACTGCATCATCTGCCGTTTAGAAAAACAACTTTTATTATTATTATTATTATTATTATTATTAAAAGTTTTCTTATATAGCGCTTACCTGTAAACAGCTCTAAGCGCTTTACAATTTACTCAACAACAACAAACAAAAAGAAAAAAAAAGAAAAAACAAAGACATAACATAAAAATTAAAACATGAAATTATCCTAAAAGCAACAACAAAAATGTAAAATAAAATAGAACCGTCTTTTCAACATCTTATATATGATTATGCATTGCAGGTGTTAACACGTCTACTACAATTTTATAATAATAATTTAATATATAAAAAAAAGAAAAACAGTGGTTTTCTGACTAGTTCTTAGCTTATTCTAAATTTCATCAACAAAAGGCCTAAGGGTGAATAAACTTATTTTGTAGCACGCTGTTCACAGGCATAGGAACTGTTAACAAATTTGCTGATTTTCAGCAGTTGGCAAAATTTCAGCACATTTTTATTTTCCATTTTATTATGTAAAAAAGGCAGTGGTTGGGATGCCGTCATGATGGCTTCTTGTCGTTCCAGAAACCGAAGTCGTCATGACGGTTTCGCACCCGGAAAGGCTATGTTG
The DNA here is from genome assembly GCA_036245525.1 of Semisulcospira habei. Lineage (NCBI taxonomy): Eukaryota > Metazoa > Mollusca > Gastropoda > Semisulcospiridae > Semisulcospira > Semisulcospira habei. The sequence goes on from BTPG01000005.1 coordinate 79,945,220, forward strand.
CCGTCACAATTGATGGCGACGCTGTCAACAAGTGGCGTCAGATAGGCTATGGTTTCCATAGTCAGCCATCAAGACGGTTCTGTTTTGCTCTCCGAAGAGATTTACGTCACAATACATAGCTAGTAAGCTGCACTAGTGATAACGATACCTTATAACTTAGCCCTTGGTTTTGTTATTGAAAACGATATTTTGCCGTCCAAAGATTTTTTTTATAAATATAAAAGCAATATTGATCATTGATGCCGATATCTTTATTTTTTAAATTGACTTTTTTAAAGTTATATATCATAATACTTTGTGAAATAAATTTTAGGCTATGCATTACTTTAATTGTTACCTGTTTTGGTATTTTAATAAGTGGGGCTGTTTTATATCTATGATATTCATTATATGCAGCTAGTATCAGCTCCTACAGCGTAGGCTACACTCACAGGAAGGAAGTACCGGCGCCATCGCCACGTGCTCATTTGAATCGAATTCGGAATGGGTGAATTTTACCTAGTTCTACTGACTACATTTCTTTTATGAGACAAAATTGGATTTAAAAATGTACCCACCTTCTGAAATGGAGCTTGATGAAAACCAGCATGACAGTCGCCTACTGCCATCAGCATCTGTTTTTTTCAGTTTCAGCATTTTCGAGGAGACAGCAAAAGTGAAGTGTTACCAAAGAAAATAGATCTAGATTTAAACTTCCCCCCACAAACCTTAATGACGTCAGACGTCTTTTCACTGATCTTTCTCGGAAAGACGTGCACTGAAGGAGAGCAACTCTTTTGGGTACCTGGTTGATTCAACGGAAATCCATTTCAACGATGTTTTTGGACGATTCAATGATGGTCGTTTCAACGGATGTTCGTTACAACGAATTATCATAATTATCAACTTAGCGTCTTAATTAATCTTTCTAAAAAGTCGTTTTTGGGGGATTAGGGCTGTATCAAGGTGAAGGCGCTGGAAGAGGCTTGCGGCCAGAACAAGAAAATATGGCTGCATTTACTGATAATAGGGTTAGGGGTTAGGTTACTTGGTCGTTTCAACGGGAAAACGTTTTGGACGTTTAAACGGATCCCTTGAAATGGATTTCCGTTGAATTGTCTATAAATAACTCTTTGTGCCTTGGATCAAAAGTGACTAAAAACTGCAATGTTTTAAAAACAATTAAAAAACATAATAAAACTTTGGAACTCCCTTTGCATAAAAAAAAATTCACTGTTTTTTTTTTTTTTTTTTTTTTTTTTTTTCTTTTTTTTTTTTTTAGTTGGGAGGGGGGGTTCCGGAACCCAGGTAACCCCCCCCCCCCTGGGTCCGGCCCTGTCTACATGTATGTTCACCATACATGGGTAACTACACCACAACGAAGATCAGGTCCTCGAATTACTGGAATCTTGCAGGCTTGATCACCACCCTGCCAGATCTAGTAGTGTATGGCTGTACAGTTTGTGAATCCGGTGGTCTGCCTGGAGGCTGTAGACCTTCTGTCTGGTCTGAGTCTTGCGCTGAAGACGAATCCTGGGACTGCTGCGGCTCTTGAATCTCGTCGGGCGTTGTCGATCCACTGGTTAACCCCCTGTTCTCGACCATCTGCCTCGGTTCACTGGCAGCAGCTGGACTCTCTGTATGCATACTGCGTCTCTAAGGTGCTTGCGGTTACGTCTCAGTACTCCGCTTGGAGTTTTGACCAGGTACGACCTTGGTGCGATTTGGCGGATTACCACACCTGGACGCTTCCACCCGGTCTCCCGTTCATCCCTCACAAGGACAGGTTCTCCTGGGGAAAGCTCCGGTAAGGGACGTGCTGTCTGATCAAAGTACTGTTTTTGCTTCGGCGTCTCGCTGTTGTACTACTTTTGGATCAACCGTCTTTGGCGCCAGCGTGGAAGGTAGCACAGGCAAAGTCGTACGCAGCCTGCGGCCAAACGCTAGTTCTGCAGGACTGACACCTAAACTAGGGATAGGCGTCGCATGATAGATCAACAGGGCCATGTGTTGATCATCTTGTTTTAGAATATTCTTTGCACTTTGGACTCCACGTTCTGCTTCACCATTACTTTGTGGATAACCCGGTCTGCTAGTCACGTGCTTGAAATTCCAGTCTCTGGCGAATCTTGCGAACTGGAAAGAACAAAACTGTGGTCCGTTATCTGAGACCAAAGTTTTGGGAATGCCATGGGTGGCAAAGATCTCTTTTAGGTTCTCGATCACTGAGTTTGATGTCTGGTTGTTTGGAAGAGTTTTTATGTCTACGTACCTTGAATAATAATCAATTGAAACAAGGTAATGGTGTTCTTGTACTTCAAGAAGATCCACTCCAATCTTCTGGAACGAGGGATCTGGCATTTGTTATGGTAGCAGAGGCTCACTAGCCTGTGACGGCCTCTTCTCAAGACAGTATTGGCATGCTGAAACACGGTCTTGGATTTCCTTTGAAATCCGTGGCCACCAGACGGCTTGTCTTGCACGTTCACGACACTTTGTGATACCTAAGTGTCCATCATGGATCCTGTCTAGGATTTCTGGACGCATGCTATAGGGTATGGCAATGCAATCACCTCTTGTCACAATGCCACTGACAACACTCAGTTCTCCGCGAACAGCAAAATAGTCTCTCGCTGCCAGTTTCACGTCAGCCTTGTAAGCAACCAGTCTTTATCTGTCTCTTGCCTTATCTCCTGTAGTTTGCTCTCAGATACTGGCCAAGAAGATGTCACTTCACTCACGTATGCCTGAACATCTTCTTCTGTAGTAGCAGCACTGCTGGCTGATGGACTTCTCGGCAATGACCAAGTCTTTACCAGATTTGAACTCAGCATGAGGCTTGAACCTCATAAGCCGCATTAAAAGTCTATGACATCTCAGAGGTGTTTCTGAGAGATCCTTTGTGTTGATGAGGGGAACCAATGGCTTATAGTCTGTTTGAAATGTGAAACTTTCAAGTCCCACTAAGTAGTGCTCGAAACGCTCACAAGTCCACACGGCGGCCAGACACTCCTTCCCGATCTGTGCGTAGTGACGCTCTGAAGACGTGAGGGTGCGCGAACAGAATGCAACAGGGTGTAGTCCATCACTACCTTCCTGTAGCAGAACACCACCGATTCTATAGCTGCTCGAATCTGCAGATACTATGGTCGGCTTGATAGGATCAAAGTAGGCCAGTGTCGGTGCTGTGGTCAGCATCTTCTTTTTTTGCGGAATGCTTCAGCCTGCCCAGGCCCCCAGGCCCATGCACTCTCTTTAGTCAGCAGATCGTTCAGTGGTTTCAGTGTAGCTGAAAGTTGTGTAAGGTACCTCCCGAGATAATTAATCATTCCCAGAAATCTTCTCAGCTCGGCGACGTCCGCTGGATCTGGTAGGTCGATAATGGCATCAACTTTAGCTGGGTCGGGCCTGAAACCTTTGGAGCTCACAATGTGGCCAAGAAAAGTAATTTCACGCTTCCTATACTCACACTTGCTCTCGTTCAGAGTTAGTCCCACACTGTTTAGTCCCTGTAAGACAGTTTGTGTCAGTTCCTCGTGCTCTTCGTCACTCTTACTCTGGAGTAAGATGTCATCGAAGTAGCATATGACACCTTCTATGTTGCTTAGGATCGCAGTCATCGTTCGTTGAAAGATCTCTGGTGCACTGGAAATTCCAAAAGGCAACCGTTTCATGTAATAGCGTCCAAACGGGGTGATGAAACACGTAAGTTTGGCCGTCTCGGGATCCAAGGGAATTTGCCAACATCCACTCTGCGCATCTAGTTTTGTGAAGATATTGGAACCTTGAAGCTTATGGAGAATGTCATCCACGGTCGGTATAATAATAATAATTACGGTATTTATAATGCGCTTATCTTATAATAATTATAACTCTAAGCGCGCACTCACAACTCGCGCACGCATGCGCACGCTTTAGACAACGACTCACGTACCACAAATAGTGAAATACATTCCGACATTCAGCTTGGGGTGGGGAGTGTCGTGATATAGTGCTAGAACTGTTGAAAGAGGTGAGTTTGAGAGGTATAACATACCTTTCTCTCTGTACTGCTTTGTCAAGTCTCTTGAGGTCAACACAAATTCTGATGTCGCCGTTCGGTTTTATCACAGGAACCATAGGTGACACCCACTCTGTTGGTTCTGTGATTTTCTCGATGATGTCCTCATCTTTCGTGCGTTGAAGCTCTTTCTTCACTTTTTCCTGCAGGGGAATCGGTACTCGTCTCGCAACAGTCACACTGTATGGTGTCACGCCATCCTTCAAGCGAATCTTCACCGGCGGGCACTTCACTGTTCCCAGACCGACTGTTCCGATATGCTTCACAAGGCCAAGCTCTGTGGCTGTGCCTCTGCCTATGACGTAGATGGAAGCTTGCGTAGTTTCGAGTGTAGTCTTGAATACTCCTAGGCTCCTCAACTTCCCACCTGGGCTGACAAGTGTGACGTTGTCTTGTTTCAGAAAAGGCTTTCCAAGCTTCGCCAACGTTGCTCTGCTGAAGACGCCCGTGTCAATCTTGAAGCTGATCTGCTTACCAGGTTAACTCGCCAAGGAGGATCGTCAGTCACCACTGATGCAACAAAGAGTTCTTTCACATGTGTAGTCTCAACTTCTTGGAACTCTTTGTCTTTGATCTACACACTCTAGCAAAATGTGACATTTTACCACACTTCATGCACTTCTTTCCCATTGCCAGACAGCGTTCTTTCATGTGAGACAGTCCACACCTACTACCAGTTGGAGCTTGGTCCATCTTGCTACCTCCCCTTTGAGGAAAGTTTCTCTTTCTGTGATATCTATCTCCATGGCTCACTCTGTCAACGTTGAGCCCTGCGGCTCCCTGCAGCTGTAACTCCTTTAACCTGCTCTTGTTGTCGAGCCATTGTAGTTGCTGACTTCAGCGTTAGGTCTGCTGTAAGTTGAAGCTTCTCAGAAAGTTCTTTGTCTAGCAGGCCTATCACAAATTTATCCCGAATCCAGTCGTCTTTATTTGAAAATTCACAATGCGTTGCAAGATCATGCAGACTTCTAATGTACTCTTCTACTGTTTCTCCAGGATGCCGGTCTCTTCTCGCGAACGTAGCCCTCTCATGAATGAGATTCCTCTTTGGAAGGAAATATTCGTCAAACATGCCCACAACAATGTCAAAGTCTTTCTTCTGTTTGTCATTAAAGTTGAAAGTTGCGAATATCTTGCCTGCCTCTGCCCCTAAGGCGTACAAAAGGCTACTAACCTGCACCTCGCCACTGTCCTTGTTCAGCTTTGTTGCCAGATGAAAATGCTGGAAGCGCTCTTTCCACCCGGCCCATGCGGCTGGCCCATGAAAGTTAAACTCCTTTGGTGGCTTAAACATTGTCCTCTTCCAGAAATATACACTTCAAATGAACAGTCACTGCTGCTGCACGTTAACTTCTGACACCATGTCGTGTTACCGCTTCTATGTGGGCTGGATGGACTTGGATTCAAACCACAGATGCACTCACAAAATACAGGGAAGCCATTTCTTAACTTGGCGGCCAACACGCTATTTATTCACTGGGCATGCGCAGTCTCCAAGGGACATAATCACCGGAGAGAGACAACCACTATATAGGAATTGTCTCCCATAGACCAATATGCTTCATTATATGACAATCAGTAAATACAAACTCTATGAGATTCAGCACTTCTGGATGATATTTTCTTGACTGATATGCCTGTGAACGTTGTGCGTGGCTTAACTTCCTCTGAAAGTACACCTCTTCCCGGGACCCATCCACTTCTGTTCTTTCTGGCATGTCCAGCAATACATCAGCAAGTTCCTGTGGCATGTTACGTTTGTGGTTGTGTTATTCATTGAGAGCATGACTGTGTGTGTTAATCATAGGAAAGATCCGATATTTATTTGAGTTATTTTGGATAAGAATTACGTACCTTTTTAATAGGATTCATTTTCTTTTGCACAGAGACTTGCGATCGATTTTTGTTGTGACGCATAGTTTCGCTACGATGAGACTGGAAGGTTCGAACAGAGTCGCGATCTTTCTAGTGACCTCATAATTATATGGCGTCAAAGTGTCGGCAACATTTCATAACACTGTATTAAAGTCGTTTAAAATAGTAGTCGATTTATCCATTTTTATTCTCGAGTATTCTTTTTCATCAATATGTATGAGTTTTGGTTGCGTTTTCTTTTCTGATTGGTTGTGTTGTGCGAATTAGCTGGATTATTCTGTAATAGAATTTTTTTTAAAAAGTGCTAGGAAGTATGCGTGTACATTGTATGAGAGACGCTGTGTGTCAAAAGTGTTGATACATTGTAGAGGAGACAGTGTATCAGTGTTGGTGCATTTGTGAATGCATTATGTGGAGATCGCATCTCTGCAATAAAATATTGTTGGAACTGTTATTCCAGTGTGGTCTACAACTTTAAGCCACCCTTGACGGGTTTCAGCTGAGTGAAGTTTCTTTACAAGAACCTTACGTGCGTGCGTCTGGTGTGATATCATACTACAACTACCACGTAACATGGCATCAGGTCACCATCCATCCAACTGAACTTTCAGTTTATCGTCTGTAAATTCCCACCCATGTGTATCTGGTGAGGAACGGCCATGGGTAGTTTTGTCCGCTATGAGACTGTGGTAATTCACTCTCTTGATGTGCATCCTAAAATTTTTGCAAGGAGGCCACAGGCTCATGCTGACCCCATCGTAGCTTGTAAGCAACTGCCCCTGGTTGGTGCTGAAGCGTTCCATAAACTTCTCGTTTGTTGATATCCTTTGCCATTTTTTCCAGGAAGATATTCTAGAAGTGATTTTTTGGGGGGAGTGGGGGGAGGGGGGGGGGGGGTGGATCTTAAGACAAGAAGGTTTTCAGGTTTCTTGGAATCTTTCTGGATGTTCTTTTTTAGCAAATGAACGGAAGTGGAACCCTTCCTCGCTCTCTCAACACTCGTCAATGAAAGTGGGCGGTAGGAATCTGCTACAAAGTCCACTCTTGGTTCCTTTGGAAGCTGTTGAAACAGGCTGTCAGTTTCAGCAATTCCCTTAAGTGTGCATGGGAGGGTTACCTGTTTGTAGAACAAAGCATTGCCATCGAAGATGTTGTTTTTGACTGGGTCTCTCTGTCGTCTGAAGACCTCCTTCCAGATGGTGTAAAAGCTTGGACACGTCAGTCTTTGCGGGTGTCCCATCTTCCGCAGCAAGGGTACTGGACCAAACAGAAAACTCAGTACTCTCTGTAGGTTGAAGATGATTGACTGCAAGAAGAACAAGCTGACCAAAGACATTTGTCTTTGCCGTGACTTGCTTTGATTTCTTTGACCAACCTGTGACTGTTGCCATCTTGACAGCTTTGGAAAATGTCTTGAGGTTCAGTTTCTTGATTGTTGCATTGAAGCTTTAGCCAATCAATCGTTCCTGCATGAAGTTACCCAAAGGTCCCTCTCCAACGTCATCTGCATGCGAGATATTCTATGTCCTGTGATGCTGGTACATCTGAGGACAGGCAGTACAAAACATCCTTGTTCTCAACTTAAACTGGTTAATGAAGTTGCCAATAGCCCGGACGACTTTCTAAGCAGTTCTTTGTACATTTTTTAACGTTAGAGTTGGATAAGATTCAGCTATAGGGGCAATAACTTCTAATGATAGTTCTACTGTGGACTATGTTATCGGTTGTGTCGGGTTGTTTCCTTTTGCTTTTTCTGTTATGTTTGTTTCTCCTTTCGATGCTTCTTTGTTCACTGCCCCGTAGACCTAATCCTGTCCAGTGTGTCCAACTCTAACGTACTACTCGCTAAATATGTCAACCATCAGAATGGTAGTGTAGCACTGACGGAATGTGAGGCGAGAATATTGAATAAAATAAGGGTTTGGGATCCGGATAAAGCCAGCAAATTTCCTGACAATTAAAACACACACGTGATTCAGAGTCATCACGATTAATTTACTAAATAAGTAACACTGTGACCTTCGTTAGGCGAGTTCTCAGCTTGTGTCAATCCTTTCTGGTGTAGCTGTGAATAGCCTGGGCAAAAATCATCCGCGTGCTTCAGTAAATAGTAGATTGATTGTACATTGATTGTACATTGCTTAACGTCCCGACAGCAACAAGGCTTTCTCAGGACGTGCCTGCACTGCTTGTGAAAAAAAAAACAAAAAAAACAAAAAACAAAAAAACAACAGAACATTGAATGTATGTCGCCAGCCGGTCAAATACATTAAATAAACCTAACACATGGGGCTAAATAAAGCTAAGACCATTTAGCAACACACATCCAATATCAAGAGCTACAGGCAGTGCAGACAGTAGGGAGAGTTTTAAAAAGGAAAATACAGGTGAATGGACAAAGGGTAGACAGACACACATGCCCCAGAATAGAGAGAAAAACCCACCCTGTGGGGCTGACCAGGGTGACCCTGGGAACTAAAAAATACCTAACCCCACCCAAGTCCCCCAGGGCAGACCCGGGTGGGGGTCAGTAAATAGTAGAAGAACAGCCTTGGTTTGATACAGACTGTAGAAGTCAAAAGGGCGGTGTATATGCGGGCAAAGAAAATATTAAGGCATATCAAAGTGATGAAAATAATAAACGCGTACTGAAAGACAAAAATAAGACGCATAAAGAAACCATAAAAGGACTATTCTATCAGAAACAACATCCAGGAACAAATAACAAAATTTTAAAAAGCACTAAACCTTGAGAATACTGGAGAATGGTAAATAGTGCATCAGACAAAAGGTTGCCCCGTCGACATGAATACTTTATTTATTTAACCATTTCAAGGATTTGGATGTTAGTGTTAATAGTGATAATACTTCTATGCCTGGTATCCCAATAGACGGCTTTGATGAGTTGGATACTCCTATCACTGAAGTTGAATTCACTGATGAAGGGTAGTGAAATCGTTGAAAAATGAAAAAGCCTGTAGTATCAACGAAGACTGAAACGACTGAATATATAAAGAACAACCTGCCTGCCATGACTCAAACTAATATTATATTGTTTAACAAAGTCATATAGGATGGTATGTAATTTATTGTCTTCCAAGTGTAGAGAATCTTGCTAATTTTGTTAAAAGTTGTATAAACTATTTCATGTGTTAAGTACATTGTATTTGTACGTTTTGTCTTAGCCGTCTTCTCAAGTTCACAGTTGTCCGCAAACTGATTTTTACTAATTAGGAACAACCATTTGTAAAAAAAATGTTTTTGTTATCATGTATCAGTGAATATGAATAAAACTGTAATCGACTGATAGGGGATAAAGGAAATAACATACTTCAATCTTTGAATCTTTGAGATTCTTTGACTTTGGCAGTCAGGAAAGACTGACAATTTATTCTCCTTCTTTACCTATTTCTGCTGCCCCGACTTGCAAATAGTGCCACTGTCAGTGTCTACGAAGACAAGGCGCACTTCGGTGTAAAGCCATCGAAGCTGATGTGTGTTTACGGGAAAATGACGTTTAGCCAAGGGAAATACGTTCAACGCAGAGTCCAAAACAAAACAAGACGTCAACTGTTCTGTTTCTTGGAAATTAAGACGTGCCGATATTTTCACATAGTGAAATTCTTTCATTCGTTGACAGTGGGCCAGAAAACATCATGGCATCCGTAAGTGCATGTTGCCGAAATGTGGCATGGATAGTAGAAGATTTGCAGAAGCTAGCGCATTATTTTCTGGTTTCTGATGTGAACAGCAACTTGTCAATCTACGGCTGTCTCTCCTTTTGTAGTGTGACATATTCGGTTTTTGTCAACTGAAATATGGATTCTCCAACTACTGGCACTCTGCATCAGCATCTTTGACCTTCGGTGGTCAGAATACACAGATGCTAATAGGTAGACCCTGAAACCGACATTAACACTATCAGCTCGAACAGTAGAAGGAAGAGAATACATTGCTAGTCTTTCATGACTATCACAGTCTAAGAATCTCAGGCGCATTAATAAGGTTTGGTCGGAGTTGAAAACCAAAATTAAAATCAGCTTATTGTGCATTAGCTGCTTCAAAGACCTTCAACCGGACTTATCGCTACTTGTAATTAAAGGTCCACTATCGCCGTAACTGTTCAAAGAAACTTGTGTAGCAGATGGTTACGAAAAGCTACACACAGCTCTAGTTATGGTTCATTTAGACATAGGACAATCCAGTTCAGCACAGGTCGTCTCACTATCAAGTAACCTGACAATGACTCCACTCAGTTCTAGAAATACAACGACATAAGTGCAAGAAACAGCTAAAAATAGACTGACACGCTAACGGCAGTGCAGAATAAATAAGTGTGATTACCTGCGTGCTTTTTTGCTGCGTGTTCAAACTGCTGTTAAAGTTCAGTAGGTGTGTCGACAAGGCATAACAAACACACTTGGTGCTGAAATGTGTCTTCAGATTTATGCGTAATGGTACTTTAAGTGCCTTTGGTGCTCATTAGGACACATATTGACTAAATTCCCCGACGGTTTCTAAAATTACTGATAATAAATGACCATATTGCCAACTACAAACCTTCCACACGTAAAATATAAGATAGGAGAGCATTTCAAACATTGGTTACTGAAAAACTTCACCATCGCCCCATTGAAAAACTTGACTCACTGCTGGAGGCTGTAGAACACATTATGTTGTATATATATCAACACACTATGTGTTCTATGCTTAGTGCCTGTTTTCATTATCAGTGATTTGTATGTGGTGTAGATGAACTACGCAGGCACAAAAAACATGCATGGTCACATACATGCTCATTACTGACAAAAAACCCATGTACACAACATTTAGGATATTTTGTAAAAACAGCAAAGGAATTATCCATCTTCTTTTTAAAATGTTCATTTAGACACAAACAAAACAAATCATGTACCCTTGTATACCCAATATTTGATTTTGAGGGATTTCATCAAATCCCCGAGTTAAACAGTAATGTAAGGAATTCACTGCAATATCCAGAGATTTCATGAATTTCCTGGTTTCACAAACTTACTGAAAACATATACAAACATTCTTTATTTCTAGTTCTCGATTTTTGTCGCTGTTGCACCGCCGTCATGTCGCGATATGGAAACATACCTTACGTCTTTTTTTCTAACAGCAGTTGAAGCTCTCATTCGTCACATGAACCTTAGGTCATGACAAAGACCCAAAAGAGGAGGAAAATGACTGCAATAAATACATGTATAGCATTTGTACCATACAACACACTTGGTATAGTACAGAATGCAGAAAATAAACGGAAGTAACTGTATGTTCCAAAGCACCACATATTGTTTTCCAAACTCGTTAAAAAAAATTCAGCTGCGAAAACAGTTACTGTTGCAGTGTGTGGGCGTGCGTGCTTGCGTGTGTGTGTGTGTGTGTGTGTGTGTGTGTGTGTGTGTGTGAGAGAGAGGAATACTGAGAGAATTAAAGCTTCATTAACACAATGACTGAGTTAACCCCCTTAATTATATCTTTTTGACCATCCATATCCATGTCCCCAGCACAGAGTAAATACCATTGGAAGTTACCCCTAAATCATTATTATTTAAACAGCCACATTTTTATGAAAATCAAAAATAATACTTAAGGGGTTAACTCAGCCATTGTGTTAATAATACTTTAATTCTCTCAGTATTCCTCTCTCTAGTTACAACTAACTTTTAAGAACCTGCAGAGGTAACCTTTAAGTTACTTATCATAAGAACTTATAAGAACTTATCATAAGAACTTATTAATTACTTACTGTAAGTTCTTATAAGTTCTTACAACAACTTGACTTAAGTCACAACTTACTCGGTCAGATTTGTCAAGATACAAGGACAATAAAAAAAACTTTTTTTTCTCAGTAGTACTCTGGGGGTGGTGCAGATGGGGCTAAATAATCAGGCACAAGTGGTGTAATTTTCTGTGAAGTGTATGACATTAATAAACGATTACCAAATCTGATTTTTATTTGTTTAAAAGATTGTGTAGTTTTTCTGTGGTTTCCTGAACACCGATCTTTTTTCTCATCTCTAAAAAACTGGCCTTCAGTTCTTCAACATTCACAGGAGAATGACTACGCATTTTATTTTGTATTTCAGATTTCTGTTTTTTGTAATTATTTAAATCATATTGGACGCGCTTAAATTCTTCGTCATCAACAAAATTATCATTCAATGCCTTACTGATAATAAGTTTAAGACTGCTCAGCTTCGCACCCACCAAAGTACTCAATGCTTCATGTTTTTCTAATTTCGTGTGAAACCTCTTGTTCAAGGCCTCCAAACCAAAGCAAGCCAGGCATGTAGCAACGCTAACACCCTCAACTGCTATTCCAGCCAAACTTCCAATTTCCGTGGCAAACAGAACAATACCCCCCACAGAACATGAAGCTGAAACTGCACCAATAGCCATAGAAGTGTTTTGAACAGAAATAAATACTGACTTATACCTCCTTTTGCACCGTGAGTACTTAGCCTCTTCACTTTCCAAATATTTCAAAGCTTCTGTAATATTATTTAATCTGAATGCATCTGCCTGTAATGTTTTATCTGAAGCAATTGGCACAGCTGTCACCTGTGGATCAGGCGCAAGTGTTGTTTTAGTTGTCACATTTGTTTCAGTCGGCTCAAGCGTCGGTAGTTGCGGATAGAAGTTTACCATTTTTTTTATTGACAAATTTTTTTTTATTATTTAATCAGCAATTACATTTTGCAACTCTTCAAAAGTATACAATTTGTTAGCATAATAAAATGCAACAAGATCAATGTGTTCAAGGTTTATGTAAGTTAGACGAACAAAAGTTGCTTTGTCGACCACCACCTTGACAGCTGGAACACTGCTCGAAACATTAATAACATCATTATTTTTTGTAATGGCAATAAAGACCTTTGATGATTCTGTTACTGTGTCATTCCATGTAAGTTTAATTCCTTGTGCAATTTGAGCCTCTTTAGCAGTAGTTACTGATCTCATGATAATTTCAAATACTATTGTCGCTTCTCTTGCGATGGAAAAGTTTATTGGTGCAAACACGACCTTCGCATCAGACCTACCCTTCCTATGTGTAAGAAGATATCTCCGTCTCTTATAATTTTCAACTTTCAGTTTTTCTCTGCTATTGTCGTCTGGGGCAAAGCTTGGAACAAGACTTACAATAAGCGGCCCCGAGTTAACAACCTTCCTAAACACTAAGGCACCTTTGTCATCAGTGTATACATAAGGACTAATAAATTCCAACTTTATGTCCCAGTCAATTGTGGGTGGTGGAACAGGCACAGGTGAAACAACCCACTTACTACCTACATGTATTAAGTTGTAGGGCACATTATTTACAGGTGGAGTAGGTACAGTAACATCACGTAGCTGACCAAGTTTAGGAATCTGTTTTTCACCGTCTTTCATGTCAACAATTACTTTCCTCTTGTACATGCCATTTGAATCAAGTTCAAAACCATATATTTCTCCAACATCTCCCTCCTTCTCAAAATCCTGTATGTCTGCCAAATCTTTCAACTCTGTTACTGGACACGCAACTGGTATGATTGTTCGCTTTGGACCAAGACCACTCATTTTTATAAACAAAAATAAAATTATTTAACTTCTAACACTACACTAAAATCATGCATAACAACTGGTTTGTCATCCTGATTAGTTACAGATATACTCAGTGACTCAAAGAAACTAGAACCTAATTTCTTAAACTGCAAATTAGGAAATCTAACAACTACACTTTCACAATAGGGTGCAGTTCCAGTTGGTAAGCATCTCAGCAAAGTTGAAGGCTTTCCATTGTGAACATTCTCAGTTGTGTTTAGTTCTTTTAAATAAACATTAAATACTGTGTGTACTGACAAATTGACAGGGCGTTTCCCAGTTATTTTAAGTTTTTTGGTCTTCATTGTTATAATACCGGTCATAGCTTCACCTAAATCATCTGATCTCCACCAATCTTTGTCAATATAAAATCCAAGTAAATATGCAAATCTATCTGAGATCTTTAACCAATTTGTGTCGGAAATTCTAATGTAACAAGTAGGTTAGCTGGATTTAAAGTTGCTTTAATTTTAAAATTACTTTGAAACCATTCAGCTATAGTACAAAAGTCATAATACCCAGGTGGTAAAGCTTCAGTCTTACCATCTAAATTTACTTTATTATATATATCATCTTCTACATTAAACCATTTTACTGTGTAGAACATTTCATGGATAGCTACAGCCTTGCTACCATCACGATTATCAATCCCATTAGTTAACCACACTGGTTTGCTTGTGTCAAGATTTGTTAAGGTAATAAACATTTTTATTATCTCATATAAAAAAGGATGGAATTTAAATCACCAACCATTACCACAACGAACGCATTTCAATTTAATGTGAATGCCAAATATAATGTTGCACCTACTTATGAACAGAAAATAATTCAACTAAATCAGCTTGACATAGCTGTGTCTGAACAAGATTTATTTCAAGTGAAAGTACCAAATCCCTTTGACCATTACCTAAACCCTCCAATAACAGATGACTCAACTGCAAGAAAGTGGTCTTCAAGTCCACTACAGATGTTTCAAAACCAACTCAACTTTGCAATACTATGTTCAACTACAGGCTGTGGTGTTTCATTTACAGACCACTTGAATCACTCAAACAAACTGATTAGGTCTGTCTATCGTTTTCACACTTACTACCAGCTTAGACGTATACTGTCAGAACTGCATACACCATTACCCACTGAATCCAGTTTCAACAGGTATAACAACCCCATGGATATGAAAGCATTTGAACGCATTTGTAATGAATTTAGCATAAGCCCCCGGTATGACTTTACACAAAAACTTGATGATCACAATGGTATGGGCACATTGTATTATGCTATGAGTCACAGACAATACCCTCAAGATTACTACCCTGGGTACACTTCATTCTCATCTAAATCTGAAGTCTGGTTAGGATCAATAGAGCAGAAACAGTCTAACGCCTGGACCACATTTATTTTAGACACAAGTGACGGGTTTACTCAAGCAGGAGTCGAGCGCGTAAATGAGTCAATCAGAACATATGTCTGGTGTATACTAGGAGCACAATCACTAACAAAATCAAACATTTTGAATGGAAGTGGTAAATTTGAAGCACAAAAACAGTTTCTTGCAAATCTTGAAGATTCAATTAATTCAACAATAGATCTCCCATCTAGCATACAGCGCTACCAAGATGTACTCAGATATGCTAGATCAAAAGTTGACTTTGTAGTTGGAATCGGGTTATACATGTTACCATCTGACCTTCAACTCCAAATGGGTACAATAACAAATTATAATAATGAAATCATTGTTGCAGGTGTTGGCCAAAAACTCGGTCTCAATCAATCTGTAAACTTGGGAGGAACCACTGCGCCTGTACTGTCATTAAAATCATTACAGGTGGTTACTTCCCCTGCCCCACCACTGACACCCATACAGTCAGTAATGCCCCAAACATCGCTACCAACCCCTAACACACATGAATCAGAAAGAACCGCATTGACAATAGGATTAACAGGATTAGGTATATTACTTCTTTACCTGTTTCATTAAATAACCTATCATTAACCCTCCTACTGTCACCAAAAAGACCCACACATGCTCTGCCATAAACCCTACTGCCTTTGCCGCTGTACTAATCAGCCAACTGACAACAGTGCCAATTATGCCAGGCAAAGCACCCACTGCTTTCACAGCCAATTTCTTAAGCAAGTCTGATATGTGAGACAACTGTTTTTTTACCCATGACTGTAAATCTTTTGGGTCTGTTGGAGTCGGGGGGCCCGGGGTTGGTGGTGCTGGTGCTGGGGCTGGACCACCACCACCAGCACCGGAGACAGCTAACACAACAGTACTGATAATAAATCCAAGAGCAGTAATTAAACTAGCAATTGTAATACCCTGCTCTCTGAAAAGTGTTTCAAGTCTCTCAGCCAATGTTGTGTCTTCGTGAAGTATTTTCTGAATAGTTTCTCTAATCCTGTTAACTTGGGTTTTAAGTTTTTGTCTCCCGATACTAATCACTTCTAACCGCCCTGATCTTTCTATCTGCAAATCATTTGATCTGTGTTGGATTCTTTCTTTCATTTCTGTGTCAAGATTCCCATTGTCTGCTGTAGCCAGTTTCTCTTTTTCACGTTCTATGTGTTTATCAAGCTCACCTAGTTTGGCAACATTATTAACCATCTCACCTCTTATTGACTGCAGTGATTTATCTAACCCTATAATCTCCCTCATTGACAAAGGTGGATCATTTATTGTTTTCATAGCATCATTTAATTGTCCTTCAGTAAATGAGGTTTCTTGTATCACTGTGTTTGCTATTTCTGGTAGGCTTGTTACTGGAGCCATTTCAATTTCTTGCCCTGTTGGCAACTTTGTTTGCGTGTCGTGAAGCACACTAACCAGTCTTGGCGTGACAGGAGACCCTCCAATACCAAGTTGACTCAAGGCACTAACACCACCTTCATTTTTTATTGTACTTAAAGCCCTAAACCTACTAGGGTCTTTTTTGTTAGTCAATAGTACTTTTCCTTTGTCAACAGTATTTAAATATAAATGACCCTTGCCATCAAGTTCAAACTGATTAGGGTCCATGTTGTCTGGGTGGCCATCAACATGATCATAAAATGAGTTCACTTTGGTTTCTAAAAGTTCGTGACGTAAACTGTAAATATTTCTTGTACCAGTCATATCTGCCATATCTGTCATATCTGTTGTATTACCAAAATCATATGTGTCATCCATTTCAAAATCTTCATGATTAAATCCTCCCGCGGCCATTGTTTTATTAATTTATTATTTTTTATTGTGCATAATAAAAATGACACAGTCTTATGGATCAAAGTTAGACCCATACAGAAAACTACGTGAGCCTCTGGGTGTTAAGGGCATTAGACAATCGATAGTCATCACACACAATCCAAGTACCATAGACCAGAATCAAACACTTACAGTCAAGTTTCCAAACCTAGGTCCCAGTGAAGTTATCGTTCCTGGCACTGCACGCCTTGCATTTAATATTGAACTATCATCAGACGCAGATGTAAACAGAACACTAGTTGACAATCTTGGCAGAGCAATTGTTAGAACTATTAAAGTAAAACTTGAAGGACAGGAAGTGTTTAGTCTTGACGACTCCGATGTGTTCTACTGTTACAAAGACCTTTGGCTCACAAGAGAAGAACGAGAAGACCGTATTTATCAAGGCATACAATCTGATAATGTTTGTAAACTTCGAATCAATGCTGGAGATAAATCAACGTCAGCAGCCAATGACGTTATTATAGCTGAAACATATGGAACCAGGTTTTACATTTCACTTGAGTTTGAAATTCTAACAGCGCATTTGCCTTATTATCAAGGGGCACTGAATGACTGTCTGAGTTTTGAACTAACCTTCAATGACTACTCCAAAGTTATTAAATCATCTGCCACAGATGCAACATACAAGATCTCTAACATTTCCTTGGAATATGAAATTGTCACACACACTGAACTAGCCAGACTCATACAAAATCAGTACCAGTCAAGACTGCCAATTTATTATGACAGGGTGATTAGACATAGTTTAATACCCAAAGATAAGAGCGACCCAATGTGGAACATAAACTTAAACACACCTGCTAGGTCACTGAAAGGTATTCTTATGTTGTTTGTTGAACCAGCAGATCCATATAAACGGGATTCAGAAAAATTCTACAATCCTAAGATTACACATTTGTCCTGCACAATTGAAGGCCGCCCTAATCAAGTGTACGCGTCTGGAATGTTACCATATCAACACTACGATGAGATCACAAAGTATTTTGCGGGTGGAAGGATTAGAGATAAACCTGCAAACATTGCGTGCAAAGATCTACATCTGTATGATGTTAGGATCGGACAATACCTTAGAAACAAGTATGCACTGTGGCTAGACCTTCGTAGTACAGATGATGACTACCTTCATGGGTCAGGTCGAACTGTTGAGAACGGCAGTGATGGAATTACAATTCAGATACAAAAGAAGGTTGAAACTGCTGCAGCCATAAACATATATTTGTACCTGATATATGATGCACAACTCAATATTGCAGAAAGCAGACTGAGTGGACACATATATTAAAATTATATTGTGTATTAAAATGAACCGGAGCTTGATGACACTCGATCCACACTGTGGCTTATTTGTTGGTGCCACAGGGTGTGGGAAAACTCAATTCGTACTTGACTTATTACAAACAAGATACATCCACCATTTTGAAAACATTGTAATATTTTGTCCAACAATCAAACACAACAAAGCTTATCACAACCGTTTATTCATTTGGACTGACAGCAACATATACTTAGTTGACCCTGAGAAAAAAACTGAATGACTACCTACAATATTTTTACAAGCAATTTGAAGGACAGCCAACGTTGTTCATATTCGATGACTGTTCTGCAGAGAAAGACATTGTCAAGAAGAGAAACACTCTATCAGAACTTGCCTTCAGTGGCAGACATGCAAACATCAGTGTATGGATTCTCACTCAGAAATATAATGCTGTACTGAAAGATTTTCGTGAACAGTTAAAGTTTATCTGTTTGTTTTACTGTAAGGATCGTGACAGCTTTGAAGACTGTCTCAGAGAAAACGATGTCATCCCAAATAAGCATGAACGTGATGATGTGAAAAATAAACTGAAATCAACTAAGCATCTAAAGCTTATTTTAAAGACAGATCAGCCCACAGGGTATGGGCTAGTAAATTGATGTAAATTAATTTATACATTTGTTTGTCCAATAAAAATGACAGACGGACAAATCATACAGGTGATTGATCTCACACACCTTTTCAAAGATGATATGTACTTTACTGACTTAATATCACCCAAACAGACTAACATAAGTCTTTCAGCACCATCAGAAATATATGCTACATATAGTGTGACTTTGGATTATGTCGATGAGCATCCAGATGTGGAGCACATGACAGTTGATTTAAAGACACCTACTTTTAAAGTTAATGATACCAACTATGGTTGGATAGGGGAAATTTGTTATAGCATATTTAAGCAACTACGCAAACTAAATGTTTATATTGACAGTGTTACAGTTAATAAAGTGGTATTACACAAGGTGAGCAAGCAGAGTTAACATTATTATTTTTTAATTTCATTATAAATGAACCAAGACGAATTACTTCTATTGAATGATATCAATGCGGTAGAGAACAAAGACTTAGACTCTAAGAAACAGCGTCTTTTGTCTGTGATTGTCTCAGGCAAGTCAAAGACTTATCTAGGAAGACAATACATGACAGAGGATATTGAATCTTTAACCTCTGACGAACTAATCAAGCTTCATTTAAAATATGAAAACCACATTGCCTCACTAATGACTCGTGATTTAAGTCGATCTCTTGTATGCCTATACACAAAAGCAGTGAGTCACTTTCTACCTGTGGATAGTGACAGCCTATCACACGACCTTGAAAGCAATCCTATTGTTTCAAGTACAATTGGCAAATTAGCATGTGTCATGTTTTACAAGTTTGGAAATTACCTTGCACCTGTGGTAACTTTACTTGTTACTGGGAGCCATATTGATTTCTCGAAAATAAATTTTACTGCAGAAGAAAATGGATGAAACCCAGACGACTCCACAACCGAACCCCAGTCCAGTTTTGACACAGGTTCAAACTGTGACTAAGACTAAAAGTCCAGGCAGGGTTGAGGCTGGTAAAAGATTAGCCGAATGGAACAAGCAAAAAAAATTACAGCTTCAAGCGCAAACAGAAAAGGCTCATGTGACTGACCAGGCGTCAGGACCGTCAGAGCCTGTGTCAATACCGTCAGGGCCGTCACTCCCTCATCAAAGTGAGAGACAAACAAATAAGCCTGACCCTGAAACAACAAAATATATAGTTGCCGGATTTGTTGTCGGATTTGGTTACGTAGGTTATCAATTATACAAAAAATACAAACCACAGACTCGTACAGTGACCAAAAAATCAGACACTCCAAAAACAAAACCAGAAGTCGCCACATTACCAGTAACACCCAAAGCCGTTGACCCATTTTATATGATTGATTGTACATTGCTTAACGTCCTGACAGCAACAAGGCTTTCTCAGGACGTGCCTGCACTGCTTGTGAAAAAAAATAAACAGAACATTGAATGTATGTCGCCAGCCGGTCAAATACATTAAATAAACCTAACACATGGGGCCTAAATAAAGCTAAGACCATTTAGCAACATACATCCAACATCAAGAGCTACAGGCAGTGCAGACAGTAGGGAGAGTTTTAAAAAGGAAAATACAGGTGAATGGACAAAGGGTAGACAGAAACACATGCCCCAGAATAGAGAGAAAAACCCACCCTGTGGGGCTGACCAGGGTGACCCTGGGAACTAAAAAATACCTAACCCCACCCAAGTCCCCCAGGGCAGACCCGGGTGGGGTTGACCCATTTTATATGCAGTAAATAAAAATATTATTTTAATTTTTATTGCCTTAGAAAATGAGCGACACAAAGAACTTGATGAACCTTGTCTATCACTCTGCCGTAATTAGTGGATTAGCAGTAGCTTATTCTATGCTGGGAAAAAGTCTACTCAAAATGAAATCAGCAGACCTCAGTAGACTCGATTTCGAAGACAACACTAAGCTAATTGTAGTTGTTACAGCGTCGATTGCGACAAAAGACTTTCTTGTCAAGCAGGGAATTATTCCCGAAAATGTTTCTATGTAAATAAAAATATGGCGACGATAGCTATTATGATTGGTGGGGCAGTTGTTAATGCTCTGGCATTCAGTGGCTCAAACTACCTCTTTTCAAAAATGGGTAGAGAAGAATCAGCAGAAGAAATGAAACGTCACAATGAGGCAACAGAGAAACTCGCTCAAGCTCAACAAGAATATGAAAAGAATAGAATTGAAAAACTTGATTTCATCAATGAAAAACTCAGGCTTGAAGGTCACGCACAGCATACGTTTTCAAATACAGACGAAGCAATCAGGGAATATTTTCTTGTCACGGGTGAAGACATGTCTATCCCAAAACCAAAACTAAGTGACTACTATCAACCAAGCCCAGAACAAAGAAACGGGGAGATAATCTTTGTTCTAGTGGGAATGATATTTGTTTATTTTACTGGAGTTTTCATTGCTAGAAAAAATGGCAGCCGAAAATAAACTATCTAAAATATATTACTCACCATCAGGGTATTGGAAAGGGCAAACAGCTATTAAAAAATTACATGCCGCTGTGGGCGGAGATGTATCACTCAATCAAGTCAAGCAATGGTTACAGAGGCAGGCAATTTGGCAGATATATCTCCCTGCTCCAAGAAAGATAACAAGACCTCATTTTGAGAACACAACACCAAATGACACACATCAAATGGACCTCCTGTTCCTACCGCATGACACAATAAAAAAGAAACGATACAAATATGCATTAACTGTCGTTGACATAGCTTCAAGGTACAAAGACGCTGAACCCATATCTGACAAAACTGCTACCACAGTTGCGACTGCTTTATCAAGTATCTACAAAAGAGGCCCCCTGAAATACCCCAGACTTGTGCAGGTCGATGACGGATCAGAATTTAAGGGTGCAGTTAATCAGTTATTTGCGAAGCATGGCGTACTGGTCAGACGAGGTATTCCAGGCGTACACAGATCACAGGCAATAGTAGAGAACTTTAACAAACAGTTTTTCAGTTGCCACATTCCTTCTGCCATTGAAGATAAGTAGCGGCTAATCTCTATGTTTGTTTGTTTGTCTATTTTGACAAAGGGTATTTACCCGAAATATTAATAAATTGTGTTGTACCCATCTTTTCTAAGCGTGTTTCTTTCTCCGTTGGGTACTTCTTTAGTTATCAGAGAGACTTTTCAGTTACCAGTATTCTAAGGAACTCATGCATGACACCCGTAACACTGAATGGGTTAAGAGATTACCACATGTGATAAAAGCAATGAACAATGAAGGACACCCAAAGCCTGCTGATGCTATTAAATTGAAAACAATTACAGAGCCAAAAACAACCCCAACCCCACCTCCAGACACAAGTTTATTTACTAAACAGGTGAGATATTTATATCAACCAGGTGAAGCTGAAAATGACATAAAGCGCAGGGCGACAGACCCCATCTGGTCCACATCCGTTCATAATATAAAAAAAATAATTCCCGGTCCTGACGCAACAATATATTACCTGTTCGACCCTGCACCCCAGAGGGCATTTGTCAGAGAAGAATTACAGATTATTCCCCCAGACACCGTTACTCATTTCAGTAACTAAGTCATCAATTAATTCATCAACCAGTTCATCAGCTATGTCTTCAGATAACTTGAGTCTGTAATGACCAGGTGCATAAGCTTTTTCCTTACTGTGAAACACTCGTTTCGTGTCTCCAACTGCAAGTGACTTCTTATGTGTTTGAATTATTTCAAGATTATATTTGTTTGATCTCAGTGACTTGTTTGGATAATCAGGCATTAATGCACCATCTAACACTTGCTTGTAATGTTCATGACGTATGTCTTTATTTTTTATTGCTGTTTTTTTAATTCCTTTGGCTTTTGACTGACTTCCCTTCTGGTGCAGTATAGAATACATTTTTGATCTCAGTCCAACGTACTCAACTATTGGCACACCATTTAGTTCATCCTTAAACTTACCAGGCACTTTTTTGTTTTGTGTGCTGAACAGTGGATGGTCTTTAGGATAATCAGACGTGTCATACATGTGTAACTCTGTTTTCATGTCTTCATAAAAGTCTTCAGTACACACGTCAATGATCATAGAGTCAGTGTCAGTGTATAACAGACGACAGTCAGGATACTTTAATTTGAAGTAATCATAATAAAATTCAAGCATCACCAGTTTTGACAACTCCAGAATTGCCATACCAATGAATACTGGCTTGTCCAGTTTAACAATCTTTTTTTTTGAGTGACACAGCATACAATGATGAATGAAATTCTTTATACCCTGTGTACTGTGGCTTACCTGTAAGTTTAATTGCACCCGATTCAGTTGTGACTAGTCTCACATCTTTTCTGTGATGAGGATTTTCCATTGTCTTGCCAAAACAGGCATTGTTCATAAGCTTAAAGAAGTCTTTGTCAAATGCAGTGTTGCCGTCTCTGGCACAAAGGGTTGTGTTCTTCATTATGTAATCTTTCATGAAAGCACTCTGATCAAATTGAATACCTCTGTGAACTTTCTTTAGTACTAACCCGTGTCTGATGTAAAACTGCAACAAGCGGTAGTGACAAACGTAATTGAATTTGTCATTTAGATTTGGCACAAGTTTAGTGTCTTCTTTTTTCCCCGTCATACTCATTTTCTCAACAGCCAACGGTTAATCATTGTGGTAATCATGTAGATGGTGTGGGTACTCTAGGTCAACTTCAAAGATCCAACCCTTCGCGTCGTTTCGGTCAAGATTCATAATATTGTTTGTTAACCCTGTTATGTCATACTGTGACAAATCATACAGACAAAAGTTTTTCAAGGGCAATAACTCACACATTGCGAACCCATACAAATTGTTCGAGTCAAGGTACGTAATGAATGACCTTGACCTTGAGGGGTCAAAGTCAAGGTCATCAAGATATTTATTGTTGGCTCTGGCGTAGTTATTTGCTGCAATACTAATACCACCTCTCAATCCACGTTCCACCATTTCACCCATCGTACAATCAGACAACAGGTCTATAGATATCTTACTGGATTTCAAAAATGCATCCCATGTCATGCCAGGACTAGTTATGTAACAAGCTGGGTCAAGACTGTAGTGTAACAAACCCTTTTCACGGTAACTTTCAAATACGTCTGCTAGCAAACAAACGTCAGCTTTTAAGTACTGATCATAGTAGTCACCAATCGTCTGACACCCTAATTTATCCCACGCATCAAGTGCGTGTTGATATTCAGAGTCAGAAATACCTTTGCCAGTTAGTGTAGAATAAAATTTCTCTTTTGGTGGCAGTCTCCTTTCCTCAAACACAACCCAGTGATCAATGTACTCATACGGATAGACACCTTTCTTAACCAAGTCTGGCTCAAAATATTTACTCGTTATTGGATACTCAGTCAGTCCTTCTGCCAGACTAGCAAGACCTAAAGACAAATGTTGCATAGAGTCATAAAATGCTAATTTGTCTAACCTAAAAGTCAAGTACTTCTCAGTTGTCTGCGCAATACAACTTATGTTTTTGTACGACTCATCTACAGCCTGCATGATGATGTGTGAATCATATCCCTTCAGATTGTGAAAAAAGATTGGTAACTTGTATGTCTTAGGATCTATTTTTAATAATAAGTTACAATTGTTATGTGCAGCTCCTCTGTAACGCCCAGTTATGTGATCATGGTCATGAACTTTATCACCACCTAAAGGTTGTTCACAAATCCAACACGTCACAGCTGTATCAAATTTTAGTTTGTCTTCTTCTGTCATCACCAAAGGCATCTGACATGTTGTGAGATATTGTACTACCTGACTATACAGATGTCTCATTTCTGTTAAAAACAAGCATGCTGCATTTTCACCCCTGTAGATAACAGGTTCTGAATGAAGACCGTCTGACCTAACAATAATGTATCTAAAAGAACACACCACTTGGTCACTCAGTTTTATAGTCTTTGGTAATGACTCTGGAACAGGACCCTCATATGGTATTACTAATGATTCAAAATCAGCGTATACTATAAATGGCAGCTTTTGCTGATTCCCATAGTTCTTAAAATACCAGGATCTGGATACTTAAGTACTGTTTGTATGTCATCAGCTGACCTGCAGTGTAGAATGTGATTATGTGCTATTTTAATAGAAGAGAATCTCTGTAAACATCTCTTGCACACTTCCTGTTTCCCATTGTGTTTCATTGTATGTGCATGAATTAGACGTGACATATTCCTGATAATTGTGTAGTGAAAGTTATTGTCATCTCCGATTAGCAACATGTCAACATGTTTATCTTCTGACTGACCGTAGGTTGGAGCAATTGGGGACACTCTAATTGGTTGTAACTTATTCTCAGATTCATTATCCCACACAAACACATTCACAGATATAACCAGGATTTAATTTTTCAAACAAGTCTATGTCCTCTATTTTAACAGGGAACTCAATGCCACTAAAGTTGAGTTCATTTACAAATTTGATGTAGTTAGATACGCGATCAGGTCTTGACCTCACAAAGTGTAGTTTAGCAAGCACACACCACATGAAACAGAAATTGTCTTTGTTCTGAATATTAACAACAGCTTTTTTGTTTGCAACCTCAGTTGGCAGTGGTATCCATGCTATACCTAATATAGGATGATACCTAGACTGCTTCAGTTGCAGTTCATGTACATGTCCTTCGTGCCAACCAGACCCCTTCATTTTTGCACTGTCAATTGCCTGTAGGAAGTCTGGTAATAGTCTGTCTCTAAACACGTTCTCCAATTCTCTTCTTGTGTTAACAGTGTGTTGTCTTGTTGATATATACGATACAATTAATTCACCGTCCATTCTAGTGAATTCAATTTTCGCAACAATCTGAATCTTAACACTGCCTGTGATAAGATTTTGTTGTATGACAGAAAAAGAGTTTTCTATTGATTCATAAACAT
>BTPG01000005.1:79973272-80263272 GCA_036245525.1 Semisulcospira habei
GCTTTAATTCTCTCAGTATTCCTCTGTGTGTGTGTGTGTGTGTGTGTGTGTGTGTGTGTGTGTGTGTGTGTGTGTGTGTGTGTGTGTGTGTGTGTGTTTGTGTGTGTGTGTGCTTGTGTGCTTGTGTGTGTGAAAAACAAATTATTGTCTGGTGGGCCTAAACTATTTTTAAATGTATGTTTACAGGCGGATGCTTCACACTGACATTGGACTGTTGTTTGTTACCTGTGCTCTGTGAGCCTCTACCTCTGTGTGTATCTTCAAATTCGATTATCACTTTACAGAACCATACTAACACAACAAAGAACTCACCAATGATCTGCACGTAACGATCATCACTTCCGCTGTCATGCCTGGTCTGACGTCTGTGGCTGACCTGATTTCTTCTGGCCCAGAAACTGGATTCCTGGCCAATAGTGTAGGACTGATAGGTTTCTTTCAGACGCTTTACATGCTCATGCTCAAAGGCCTGTTTCTCTCTGACGAATACAGGGCTCACTGTTGTTTCTCCACCTGAAAAAGTGAACCATATTCCTCAATGAAGTTTAATTTCTAATAATAATTTCGCATGGGCGTTCGTGCCACTATCGCTGCATTAACTTTGCGTTTCCAACATTGCGCATATGCAACTTACAACTTCAACACACTATAGCAATCATTTTTAGACGATGATTATGAGGTTCAAGAGTACTTGGCCGTCAAAGATGGTGACCCCCGACACATCCCAGACTACTACAGTTTTCTTTCAAATTAAAATTATTTGCATTTAGAGCGAGTTGAAAGACAGGTAAAAATCGCACTCTCTGAACATCGCTCACCTCAGCGCGTTGGACCCATGTAGAACGTCTTTTTTTCAAATTAAAATTATTTGCATTTTGAGCGAGTTGAAAGACAGGTCAAAATCGCACTCTCTGAACATCGCTCACCTCAGCGCGTTGGACCCACGTAGAACGTCAGGTTACCGATACCTAGTAGTCTAGGCAGTACCGCCAACTATACTGCAAATTTGTCCCATACCTATGAAATTGGCAGTTATGTACAGTTTCTAACGCAGTTTCGATAGGTAACATTCACTTTTTCTGCGACCGTTAAAATAAAGGGAGATAACTCTTACAGACACTTTTCAGTTTATATCAGGATTGCAGGCAACACATATTATATGGAATGAAAATGAGTTTTGCTACAACTGAATGCAAATGTGAATGTCAGTTACTGGCCTTTATTAAGGTCATACTATTATTTGACGGTGGTAAACGTTAATGCAGGTGTTTTATCTGAGACTGGTTTAACCACATACTTTAAATTTGGCGTGGTGATAGTCGATGGTAAGACCTGTTTAAACGTCCCAAACGGAAGACCTCCATAAAAGGTGAAGGTCGCGAGAGGTCAATTGCTGTACAGCACATCACCATATACTTTAAGCAAACGTGTCTGAATCTTGATCATTATTGCAAATGGTAACCTAAGCATACAGTAAATGTATTAAATTAGTTGCCTATATTTACATGTTTTAGTGACCTTTGACAAAGGTATAATGTCAGAAAATGCCAGTAAGTGTGATAAATAACATTTAGGGAAAAAAATCAACTTTCCCTGACTTAACGTTCGACACTTTACAGTCGGAGGTGGCGTATGTAGTCTTGTTGACGGTACTGGTAGACGATTCAACTGATGGATATCCTTTGTTACCCTCTCTTGTTACATAGGGTGAGAAGTGGTTATTCTGGATTCAAGGTGTCTGAAGTTTTCTGATCTTGAATTCTTCTTACGTATTTTATTTTTGTCCGTGCCTTTTTCTTTTCTCAGCCATGAAATAGATTAAGTTCAACGCAAAGCTGAGGATAGTCCTTTGTTAAATAGCATGTCAGTCAGATTAAGCCGCTATCGCTAAGGCCAAGGTCACAGTGGCCATATTTGTTTTCCTGTCTTTTATGTAAGATCTCAGAAAGTGATTGACTGATTTGTTTCAAATGGTGTATGTTAATAGGCGATAATAAAATAAAATGTTATTTATAAACATTCTGGCACTACCTTCCCGGTTGAAGGTCACAGCCCTGGCAGTCATGTTTTATTTCAAGGGGTGTAGATCTCCCCTCAAATATCTCTGAAACCAGCAGGCGGATTTGCCTCAAACATTAGCTGATGCGAATCTTTACATTAAGGGAAGTATCACAGACCAGAATTATGTTGCTTCCTCTGAGGTCAAGGTCGTGGTAATTATATTAACTAAACACTTGCTCTTGGTCTTTGTATTTGACATCTGCGAAACGACAGAATCAGTCTGAATCAAATGTCAGGGATTGCTAGGAACGATAAAAAGAGTGTGTTTATGCTGGAATGACGTCACTATCCTGAAGGTCAAGGTCATTGTGGTCATGTGTCTGTAGGTAATATATTTTTGTCCGGGCAATATATTTGAAGTGACGGGGAAGTGGCGCAGTGGTTAAGGCGTCTGCCTCCAATGCCAAAGGTGCGAGGTTCGATACCGGGTTCCGGCGTTGGATTTTTCTCCTCTGGTAAGTGTCACCGTCTGGGCAGTGGGCAGATGTTCACATCTGCACGGGACATAGACGACCCCGGCCCCCACGAGTCCCCTGCTGCCTTGCAGGCTTGGCCGCTTGGCTGCGGAAAGGTTAAGGGAGGAAACCCCTGACATCAAAGCCCCCGTGTCTCCGGGGAAGGCTTTTGAGACAGAGACTAAGACAAGGACAGTCTGATATAAAACCTACGACCCGAGGACCTCGATGCCACCGTCCCAGCTTGCTAGGCCATGGCAAACGAACCAAGGGTTTAAAGGGTGGGGCCAGTACTGCGCACACTGCACTCCACCAAAAAGCTCCACCGCGCAGGCTTTAGGAAACGCCCACGGACTATGACACTGAACTTTCCAAGTCCTGTAGCGATGGGCAAGGGGCAAAACGGCAGATGAAAGATGTCACTGGAAGCCGCAGTCTCAAACCTGCATGCAGGCGGTTCAGGATATTGGTCGCCTGATGTTGACCTGGGGATGACAACGTCACTCGGCACACCCTGAACGACCAAGCAGCCTTCTCTAGGGACAGCACTGCTTGCTCCACACGGAGAGGGGCCTAGAAAAGGTGGCCTAACCAAAGCTCATCCCCTCGTAACCCAGTTGGCTAGCCGCGGTCAACGGGCATCTTCTCATGCGGTCAGAAAACAAGAAAAAACAATGGATCCACTCTCATGACGACCACGACCGGACTCAACGTAGCATGCTGGAACATCCGAACCATGCTCGACACAGCAGACAGCGGACGCCCTGAACGTCGCTCCGCCCTCATTGCCCATGAATTGCGGAGGTTAAACATCGACATCGCCGCGCTCAGCGAAGTACGCCTCCCGGAGGAAGGCAGCCTCCAAGAACTTGGCGCTGGCTACACCCTCTACTGGTCAGGCAGGCCTGCATCAGAAAGACGGCTCTCAGGCGTGGGCTTCATGGTGAAGACCCACATTGCGACTAAGTTGGAAAACCTACCAACGGGTCACTCCAACCGCATCATGTCCATGCGCCTCCCACTGAGACACCAGCAATATGTCACCCTTCTCAGTGTGTACTCCCCAACCCTCCTGGCAGAGCCTGCAGAAAAAGACAAGTTCTACTCTGACCTGCGCAGCCTCCTGCAGAGCACCCCTGCAGACGACAAAGTCATCATCCTTGGCGACTTCAACGCCCGAGTGGGCCAAGACTCTGAAGCCTGGAAAGGAGTCCTCGGCAAGCATGGCGTTGGGAACTGCAATGACAATGGTCGCCTACTGTTGGAGCTCTGTGCAGAGCAGCAACTTGTCATCACCAACACTACTTTCCAGCAAAAGGACAGTCGAAAGACCACCTGGATGCATCCTCGCTCCAAGCACTGGCACCTTATCGACTATGTCCTAGTGCGTCAGAGGGACCGCAGTGACGTCCTCCTCACCAGAGTGATGCCCAGCGCAGAGTGCCACATTGACCACCGCCTTGTTCGCTGCAAACTCAGGCTCCGCCTCAAGCTGAAACCCAAGAAAGGCCCCCCCCCCCCCACCCCCCAAGAAAAAGCTTGATGTTGCCAGCCTTCAGCGTGACGACAAGAAAGCTGCCCTTCAGGCCGATTTACAGCATATGCTCAAAGACACAGTTGATCCAGCAGACTCCTCCCCTGAAACACTCTGGGAACAACTGAAAACTGCTATTGTAAAATCTTCTGTGGAAGTCTTGGGCTTTGCTAGAAAGAGGAACAAAGACTGGTTTGACGAAAACGACGTAGAGATCCAGGAACTTCTAGCAAAAAAAAAAGAGCCGCCCACCAGGCCCACCTAGCCCAGCCTTCCTGCCCTGTGAAGAAGCCTGCCTTCCGCCTCATCTGCAGCAGTCTCCAGCTCAAGCTTAGAGAGCTCCAGAACGAGTGGTGGTCCAGACTCGCACAGAGGACCCAGCTCTGCGCTGACAACGGTGACTACAGGGGCTTCTACGAAGCACTGAAAGCAGTGTATGGCCCTAGGCACCTGGTACAAAGTCCCCTGCGAAGCGCTGATGGCCAGGCACTCCTCACAGATAATACCTCCATCTTGAACCGCTGGTCGGAATACTTTCAGGACCTCTTCGGCGCTGAGCGCATTGTTCAAAAAACAGTCATCCTCCAAATCCCACACCTTCCACTAAAGGTTGAATTGGACGAACCGCCCACCGCCGAAGAGCCCACAGCCATCCACCAGCTCAAGAGTGGCAAAGCAGCAGGCATTGACGGAATCCCGCCAGAGATCTGGAAACATGGAGGCCCAGCACTGCACAACAAGCTCCACGACCTCTTTCTCTGCTGCTGGGAAAAAGGAACACTACCAAAGGATCTCCGTGATGCAGTCATCATCACCCTGTACAAAAACAAAGGAGAGAAGTCTGCCTGCTCTAATTATCGTGGAATTACCCTGCTGTCCATTGCCGGGAAAATTCTCGCAAGGTTGCTCCTGAATCGGCTGGTACCTGCCATCGCTGAAGACCACCTCCCAGAGGGCCAGTGTGGCTTCAGAGCCAACAGGAGTACCACCGACATGGTCTTTGTGCTGAGACAGCTTCAGGAGAAGTGCCGCGAGCAGAACAAAGGGCTGTACGTAACGTTTGTCGACCTAACAAAAGCGTTTGACACTGTGAGCAGGCAAGGTATGTGGCAGATCCTGGAGCGACTAGGTTGTCCCCCAAAGTTCCTCAACATGATCGTCCAGCTCCAAGAGGACCAGCAAGGCCAGGTCAGACTAAACAGTGACCTCTCAGAACCATTCCCCATCCGCAACGGCGTGAAGCAAGGCTGCGTGCTGGCACCGACCCTCTTCACCATCTTCTTCAGCATGATGTTGAAGCAGGCCACAGTGGACCTCGACGATGACGACGCAGTGTACATCAGGTATCGTCTCGATGGCAGCCTGTTCAACCTCAGACGACTGCAGGCCCACACGAAAACCCTAGACCAACTGATTCGTGAGCTGCTCTTTTCTGATGACGCTGCCCTCGTTGCACACACAGAGAGAGCCTTGCAGCGCATTACGTCCTGCTTCGCAGATGCCGCCCAGCTCTTTGGACTTGAGGTCAGTCTGAAAAAGACAGAGGTCCTTCATCAGCCGGCACCCAAGGAAGAGCATTGCCCTCCCCACATCACCATCGGCGAGTCCGAACTGAAGTCTGTACACCAGTTTACCTACCTTGGCTGCATCATCACGTCAGACGCCAAGCTGGACAAGGAGCTGGACAACAGGCTGGCAAAAGCGAACAGTGCGTTCGGGCGACTATTCAAGCGGGTGTGGCACAATCAGCAGCTGAAAAAAGGCACCAAGATCAGCGTGTACAGAGCTGTCGTCCTCACCACCCTGCTGTACGGTTCCGAGTCCTGGGCCCTCTACCGCAGCCAACTACGACTCCTCGAACGCTTTCACCAGCGCTGCCTGCGTACCATCCTCAGCATTCACTGGA
Source organism: Semisulcospira habei (assembly GCA_036245525.1). Lineage (NCBI taxonomy): Eukaryota > Metazoa > Mollusca > Gastropoda > Semisulcospiridae > Semisulcospira > Semisulcospira habei. The sequence continues at coordinate 79,979,229 of BTPG01000005.1, forward strand.
GTGACTATGTCACCAACGTCGAGGTCCTTGAACAGGCGGAAACTGTGAGCATCGAGGCTTTGCTGCTGCGGACACAGCTTCGCTGGGCGGGGCACGTCTCCAGGATGGAGGATCATCGCCTACCCAAGATCACTCTGTTCGGCGAGCTCGCCACTGGACACCGAGACAGAGGGGCACCAAAGAAGAGATACAAAGACGGTCTCAAGAAGTCACTTAGTGCCTGCCAAATCGACCACCGCCAGTGGTCTTCACTTGCTGACACCTGGCGCTCCACCATTCACAAGGCAGCTGTCTCCTTTGAGGACTCTCGCAGAGCTAACCTTAAGGACAAGCGGCTCGGAAGAAAAAACAGAGCTGTCGTAACTCAGAACCCTGACCAGACCTTCCCCTGCAGTCACTGCGGTCGAACCTGCCTGTCCCGGATTGGCCTCCGCAGCCACGAAAATGCCTGCAGACGACGTGGGCAAGCCCTATAGAATCTTCGTTCGCGAAGTCAAGCCAAGAGATATTTGAAATTATCAGACTGATTTGGCTCAAACGTAAATTGATTACAGTCCATCGTGTAAGAAAGTGTAAGAAACAAAAATCGGGCTGCTTTACTGTCTTTAAGGTCAAGGTTAAAGCGGACATTTTATATTTTCTTAAGAGATATCTCCCAGACTAGTTTGTCGATTTGCTTCAAATTTGGTATGATGTGAGAAATTAATGAGAAAAAAAGGCTTTTTATGAAAGAACTACGTCACTACCTTAAAGGTCAAGGATATAGCAGCCATGTTAGTTTCACAATGTGTATTATTCCAAGTAATATCTCTGAAAACTTATAAACTTGATTTGATGATAGTTTTGATGATGTCCCTAATGAAATGTCAGTTCATTTCAGCTCGGTTTAGTTTGTTCAAGGTGGGATCTCTGTGCTTGAAAAGGCCAATTTCTCTAGTGTTTTTTGTTTTGTTCGTTTGTTTGTTGTTGTTGTTTTTTATATTTTTTTTATTGTAGCTTTTTTTTTAAAAATAGTAACAAAAAACCCCATAAAGAGTGCATACCGTACAAATACAACATGTACACACATCCAAAACGATAATAAACTGTTTTAGCACGATTAAACTGAAGTGGCGTGTTGTTTGTTGTTGTTGTTGATATTGTCATTACTGGACGATTTACTATGGATCTTTCATACCTTTTTACAAGTTTGCCCGCTGCAGCGACCGCTGTATGTATTTCTTTTGTTCCTACAACGGAGGCTATGGTTTGTGTGGTAGCCATAGCACTGTTCCTGTAAAGTCTTCCTCGGGTTTCTCAACACGTATAATCTGCTCATTCGTAGACCATGTTTCATTTCTGCCGTGCCAACAAGGATTTCTGTTCTATCATTGCCCAGGACTCCAGCATGTGCCCTAGGTGTAGATCTATAAACGTCTTCACAGTTGTATGTTAGCTGTTGTGCACTTCCAGTCTGAATTTCCCATTCCTCTCTCATGGCTTTTTGGTAAAGTGACAGGTCATCCTTGGCTATGCATTCTCTGTCCAACCACCCATCTATAGTCGGTCTATCATCTTGTAGTAATACTATATACGGGAGTTGAGACCATTTCATATATATATACATACGTCAAAACTGGTTCGAAGGTGCCTGCCATTGATATGCTTTTACATTTAAAAAAGATTGCACGTTTGTATAACCAGTCTGTAGATCCAAGTCACAAAAAGGTCAACAATACTTAGCTGAGCTTGACACCGTTGTGGCTGATTCTGACAGTTTATCATACTCCAATTTTCTCTGTCTCACAAGGCTATAAACGAAAACACTGGCGCATTTTTAAAATGGCATTTTACAGGTCTGGGGTCAAAGGAAGTCGTTAATTGAGAGAGAGAGAGAGAGCATACTCGTCCTAATTTGCCAGATGAGGTATGACGAGTATATTAAAAGTCTTACCAAACTGTTGTAGTCGTTTTATGTTGTTGCTTTTTTTTAACGGAGGGCCAAAGGTCTATTAGGTCAAATTGTGACATGTACTGTAGTAAGCCCTAGGTGTGAAAATCAGCTGGACAACTGCAAAGTTTGATCCTATAGTACGTAAAATGTTAGTACTGCGATGATAAAATCATGTCGTCACTATGAACGCGGCGTCGTGGGACTAACGGTGCCATGACGTGAAGCTTGAAGTGACGTCATTTCGCTGCTCGTGCTATTATTCTTCTTCAAAATAGCTATCGCTACGCCAGACCATAGGCACAGAGCTTACAAATCGCGGGACGCGCTGTGTGTCCGTCTTTATTTCTGTGTGCCAGTGTGTGTGGATCAGAGGGTGGGTTACGGTAGAAGGAGATGGATCAGAAGGATAAGCTTAAAAATAGGAACAACTTTGGGCTGGGGTCCCATTTTGTTTAGTATAATATTATCCATCAGCCTAATTCAGACCGGGAGTTTGAGTTGTGTTGTTGAAAGTGACTTAAACATGCATGGAGTGTTCATATACGTGTCAGAGAGCTAACAATTATATTATGTGTGTGTGTGTGTGTGTGTGTGTGTGTGTGTGTGTGTGTGTGTGTGTGTGTGTGTGTGTGTGTGTGTGTGTGAGTGCACAAAAGACCTAAAATAGGTGACTGTCTTTACCATCCTTATGGCAAATGGGTGAGTGTAAAATTCTGGGTGCCCAAGTCAGACACCCATTTTTTCTGACGGTTGTTTTTGCATTATCTTGAGGTAAAGATTCATAAAAAATACAAAAATCAGTTTTTCTCATTTTGGCGTTAACACAATCATGCACTGTTGTGCTTAAAAGACACGCCTCCAGTGTGTTTGAACTTGACCCAGCAGAGTGTGTGTGTGTATGTGTGCACAAAGCCCCTGAAATGGGCGTGTGTATGACATCACCCTTCTGAGCTATAAGATAAGATAAGATAAGATAAGATGGTTTATAAGATGGTTTATTGCCATATGTTTCCATGTACAAAACAATAAAAACATTGGAATTTGTCTTGATGTCAGTTACTAAGACTAAACACACACACACACACACACACACACACACACACACACACACACACACACACAGAGAGAGAGAGAGAGAGAGAGAGAGAGAGAGAGAGAGAGAGAGAGAGAGAGAGAGAGAGAGAGAGAGAGAGAGAGAGAGAGAGAGAAAGAGAGAGAGAGAGAGAGAGAGAGAGAGAGAGAGAGAGAGAGAGAGAGAGAGAGAGAGAGAGAGAGAGAGAGAGATAAACATCTGATTCAGTTAAAAACTGACTGTACACAATCATTCTCACTCGCCACTCGCGCTCTCTCCAATTAGTCCGGTTGATCAGAGAGAGCGTGAACAGCAAGAAGGAAAAAACTGTTGCGGAATCTGCTGGTCCTGGTACTGATAAACCTGTACCTGCGCCCTGATGGTAAAATTTGGAAAAGCTCATTGCCGGGGTGGGTGGAATCACTGGAGATAAGACGTGCTCTACGTAAGAGACGCTGCTGGTACAGTGAGTCCAGGCTAGGAAGATCTCTAAAGAAGTACCCAACGGAGAAAGAAACACGCTTAGAAAAGACGGGTACAACACAATTTATTAATATTTCGGGTAAATACCCTTTGTCAAAATAGACAAACAAACAAACATAGAGATTAGCCGCTACTTATCTTCAATGGCAGAAGGAGTGTGGCAACTGAAGGAGGTGACGTAAAATAAAAGAAAAGGAAGAACAAAAGTGCGGAAAAAGTAAAAATGACGTCAACGAAAAATCGCGTAAGAGAGAGACTCGGAAAGAACCTGAACACGAGAGACAAGAGTGTGTGCAAGCACGTGCAGGAGCGAGCGAACGAAAAGGCGAGTAGAAGAGGCCAGAGAGAGAGAGAGAGAGAGAGAGAGAGAGAGAGAGAGAGAGAGAGAGAGAGAGAGAGAGAGAGAGAGAGAGAGGAGAGAGAGAGAGAGAGAGAGAGAGAGAGAGAGCGAGACGGAGAGAGAGAAAGAGAGAGAGAACGAATGGGGAGTACCCTTGGGCACGAAGTAGGCTGAGTGTCTAATACACAAAGCCTGCTAAACACCAACCCGAAGGCAAACTTTATATCACCTTCAAGTTGAGGACTACCTCGGGGAAAAACGGGAGGACCCCGGGAAAAAAAACCCAGCATTTAGCACGGTACACAACAAGTAATAAGTCATGAAAACAAAGCAAAGAATCAAATTCAGTAAGAGAATATTGGTATAAGTGGAGAGTAGGTAGTTGTGAAACCGTCTTCAAGGGTAACTCAAAAAATAAGGGGGGGGGGGGAGAGAGAGAGAGAGAGAGAGAGAGAGAGAGAGAGAGAGAGAGAGAGAGAGAGAGAGAGAGAGAGAGAGAGAGAGAGAGAGAGAGAGAGATGGGGGCGGGGGGGGGGGGGGGGAAGGAGTAAGGAGGAAGGGGAAAAAAAAAAAAAAAAAGGAAGGGGGGGGGGGGCGGAAGACAACCAGCCAGAGCCACCAACCCCACCCAACGGGCACCCACCAGCCCACAGAAAAACACACAGGCACGCAACAAGACGACCACATACATCCCCAAGGGATGCACACGATCACCCCGCCCCAAAACCGCGTATCAAACCGTGAGCCGGAGACCCGGTGCCCGACAGGGAAGGGCAAGGGATCCAACTAAACGTTCGGCCGGCGCTGAGAAAGTCCCCAAGGGAAATGTACATATCAACCAGCGCCAACATCACCTAACTGATTAGTGAGTAGTAAATCAGTGAGGTAAAGTAGCAGACACAAGCAAGGTAAACAATGTTAATCTTTCATATTCATCCCGAGTGGCGCCACAGTGCCCAGTTTATTAATCAGAAATTTTTCACGGTCTTTCCTGGCCCAGACATTACTGGCTTGCATAAGCCAGAGGCCTTTAACTCGAATGTCTGAGACGGAGTGGTCGGCCTGATTGAAATGTCGTCCGACCGGTCTGTTGTATTGGTACTTGACAGACTGAAGATGTTCTTTGAAACGGTCGTTGATGGTTCTTTCCGTCTCTCCAACATAGAGTTGGCCGCATTTAACACAGGAGATGACATAAATCACGTTGGTGGTTTGACACGTGAAGTATCTGTCTATGTTGAATTTGTAACGTGGACCATTGACCACGGTGGAAGGGCAAATAAAAGGACAAGTCTTGCAATTAGGAACATTGCACGGAGTGGAGCCGGAGGCTCTGGTGGTATGACGAGGCTTGAGAGTAGAGCGAACAAGCATGTCCCGCAAATTAATATCCCTCTTGAAAGCTACCAACGGAGGTTCAGAAAAGATAGCAGCAGATTCTTGACTGGATGACAAAAGACCCCAGTTAGAAAGAATGATTTTACGCACCGGATTGGTGTGGGGATGGTAGATCATGGTTACGATAGGCCTGTCACTATCAGCGGTAGGTTTAGTCTGCAGTGTACTCGCGCGACTAAGTTTTTGAACCGTTTGGAGAGATCCTTGAACAACAGTATGTGGGTAGTGTCTGTCGATGAAAAATCCAGCCATTTCTTTGGATTGAACATCAAAATCTGATTCTTCGGAACATATTCTTTTTAGCCGAAGAAACTGGGAATAAGGGATGCTGTTTTTAGTTTTGGGGTTGTGAGAAGATCGGTAGTCGAGGTAGGAATGTGAGTCGGTAGGTTTGTAATGTATTGAAGTTTTCAACATTCCGCAGTCAATCCTGATGTTCATGTCCAGAAAGTCGACTGAAGTAGCTGATATAGTGTAAGTATATATATATAGGAAGATCTCTGCCTATGATTTTTTTTTATAAATAGCATAATAGCTGATATGGGTCAACTGCATCGGTGACGAAAGGAGGGGGTGGGGTGGTATTTTAGTTGTTTGAGGGAGTAAATTGTTTATGTTGCTACAAAATGAGGTTTGTTATTTGACGGTGTGGTTGTTTTGTTAAAAAAAAGTGTTGAGTTGTGTTGTGCTTCCGGGATGATGTTCTGGGAGGTCATGTCTATCATGTCTATTGAGGTCATGTCTATCGACAAATTTGAGAGCCATGTATTCGTTCGCCAGCGACTTAGCCTGTATATTTGTGCGCCGGTTGCTATGAAGTAAAGTGATTGTATGAGTGCGCAGTGTGAGAGAGGACGTATAGACTTTGGGTGAGGCTGCTGTTTGTATGTGGCCTGCCCGACCTTTTGGTTCAACCTGTTGCTTTGTTTGTGGGTTTGTTGGTGTTATGCTTTCGTTTCGACTGCAACCGCTCCTGTCAGACTGTATGCACAAATTGATTGAAAGCAAATGACGTCACACAGTCAGTGTCGTTAGGTGCGTCGTCTGCTGCAGTCGGTCGTTTAGTGCACAGTATGAAGAGTGCAGGCTTGGATGAACCATTTTCCGATGTAATGCTAGGTCAGAGAAAAAAACACCATAATGTTGCCAAAGGGTGTAATAGTAAAGTATTGTATGTGTGAATGCTGCCCGTTTGAGGGAAGGACTGGAAAGTCGAGTGCTGAGCGAAGAGAGAAGGCGACAATGGGAAAAATATCCAGCACTATTACGTTGGAATAGATGCATAACAGTTACGACACGCCTGTATATTAAAACACTTTTAACATTAACAAAAGTTGAGTTTAAAGAGGTTTTAAAACAGGTTTAATAAAAACTGTTGCCTGACACACTTCTAAAAACAACAGTTTCTTAGTTTTAAACCTTGTACCGCGCCATAAACGCCGCGATTGCTTCTCAGTCTTAGCTGTCCTATAGTGTGGAATGTGGGACTTGGCCAACTGGATCCATCTGGTGCACTCCAAATGTGTATTTGTGAGTGGTTCGACGTGCAACTCGGTTCGCGCCTCTGAAATGACCTACTGATTCCACTGATAATGAAAATCTTTGATTCATAAGAGAGCATTCAACAGCTCTATAAAACCCAAAGTGATGACCCCCTGCCCACCCCACGCCCGTTCCAACGCCCGACCCCCAAGCCGAGGCTCCACTGGCCACCACCACCACCACCCCAACTCCCCAGGCCGCACCTCTGCCAGCAGCAACGGTTCTTCCGGCCGCCACCACCCCCGCCACCACTCATCCAACAGCTACTAGAGTGGTTGGCATACCAACACCCCCCAGCCTGGAACTGAAGCAACTGTCCCCCGGCCACACCACCCGCCTCCCTCACCACCAACCACCCGGCCCCGGCAGCATCATCAGCCAGCTGCGCGACGGAGCGGCAAACAGACAGCGAGACAACCTCCCCCCCCCCCAACCCCCCTGGCCCACCCCCCCCCCCCCACCCCCGGACGAAATCAACGAGAGTTGGAAGTCCCTGTCCCTGTTCAAGTCAAGTCAAGTCAAGCCCTGCCCACCCTCCCCCCACAACCCCACCCAAACAATCATAATAAAATCAAACAGAGGTATGTTTAGTGAAGTATTTTGTTCACTGTGTGTTGTGTCATTGTGCTTGACAATTTTAATGCAGGAATAAAGAACTTGAAAAAAAGAAATACACATTAAGTTGAAAAAATAATGACAACAATCAAATAAATGTGGAAAAGAAGCATCAAATATTCCGTGAACTTTACCTTATTACAGACGCCTAATTTTATTAAAATAGTCCATGCTAAAATGAATGATTGAAGAGGACACCCATTTTCACTGTAATGCCAGATTTTGTTTGAGAGGCACCCATTTTATTGGTAGAAACCCATTTTTTCTCCATCCAGTGGCTCTGTTTGTAGAAAATGTCTATTTTATTTTAAGTTGTAGAGCTTAGTTATAAGGTGAGTTCTAAACATTCGCATCAACTCCAGAGCCCTAGAATAAATAGAAATATGGGAATCCATTTTCACATAAAATGGTAGGTAACCCACTCTGAGGCTTTTGTCTCCATGTGTGTGTGTGTGTGTCTGTGTGTGTGTGTGTGTGTGTGTGTGTGTGTGTGTGTGTGTGTGAGGAAGTAGTGCACTACAAGTGTGATTTACACCATAACACAACCATGTATTTATGCACTGTCTGTGCTTTACCTCACTGTAGAAACCTGTATAAATCGGTGTAGAGTATTTAGTAGATAACCATGAGTTTGAGCTCAACTCACCTTTTGGGTTGTCCTGTTAGATATTCACACAGACTTTTTTCTTGGCACTGCCATTCCTTTTCCTTGGTTGGCTTGTTGAATAAAATTGTATTTTCTGACTATCAGTACACCTGTATTTTTGTTGAGTGCTACCTTTTTGTCAGCTTTGTTAATTTATTTTACTAGCAATGTCACAGATGAAATAAAAGAGTATAGTATTTCTATTCTTCTGCCTAACCTGAGATGAAGTGTAAATAACTTTGGGGATTACGTTGTATGGAATATGAGAATGTATTTTATCCAGTGTTTTATATTGTAACTGCAAATAATCAAGTAACAGCATAATAATAATGTGATACGAATAAAGTATTAGATTGTAGTTAGAATGTGACTGTTTCAATGTATATTTTATCACTAGTTTCTTATGGGATCGGTACTTTATCCTTAGCTAAAGGGGAAACATTAGTGCTTATACATATTATTCTTTCTTTAGATAGTACTTCTGATCGGTCACCTAACAGACTGCAGTACAAAGTACCTCTATCCTTTCATGGGGTATGTGTATTGTTTATGATGTGTATTGGTGTGTGTTCTTTACTGATTATAGAAATAATGATCACATAACTATTATTCTGATGTATGTTATAAGTCTCATTGATTTCCGCTGTATGGATCATGAGTGTTGTATGTAAACATATTTGGATTGAAGTAGTTTGCATCTGATTTGGGTGTGATGTTATATATTCTTTTTCTGTCATACGGTCGTGTTTTGAAATAATGCACAGTTCTTGTACAAGTATATATTAGATACTTGTGAATGGTTTAATTTGTTGCAGAGTCTTCGTTTCTTTTCTTCCTTCTTTTGAATAAAACCCGCTACAAACCCATCCGCTACGCCTTGGCTCATATATTTGAGAGTCTGAAGACGTTGCCGGATAAATATACAGTTATTTGCTCTGTGGTAGTTTTCATGCAACCTACCGAGCTAGAGACGCCAAAAGCGACGGGTGGCAAGGTGGCATAACTTATGACAATATACAATCATCCCTGAGATAACGTGATTCCTGGAAGACTCCAGACTTTAATATGCTTATCGCCCTTGCCAGTTGCATCCACCTATGTCCGACAGCTAGTTACTTTTGTTCCTGAAAAGTGTCACAGATGCATCAAGTTATAAGCCGACAAACTGAGGTTGTCCACAGAACGTTCATGAGGGGCTGTTATCACTGACCTGACCTGATACATGTACAGCTGTTGCTGGAGCGCGGGCCAAAGGGTTTGAGCGTCAACAGCTCAAAATAACTTGCTTTATAAAGAGCATGGAATTGGCTCAGAAAAAGAGTCCGAAATAGCTCAGGCGGTTAAACGTCGGAGCAGGAGAGCGAAGGGAATCGCCGGGTCGTGAGTTCGAATCCCGTCCCGGTAACTGGACTCACAATCCAGGGGGAAAAAACGGATTTGTTCAATAGCATGTCCGTTGAAAGGTCCTGGTAAATCAAAGTGGCACAGTTGGAGTGCGCCTGAGTTGATCAGTGTTCAGGCCGTACTCCATAGGCAATAGATTTCCCTGTCCCCCATAACCCGCCCGTCGGGGCCGTCCATTATCACTTTGGTGCCGTGGACGTTAAACCCGGAACTAATCAATCAGCTCAGAAAAAAAGAGGAAAATAGGCCGGGGTTCAGGGGCCGCCTAGGCCCCGGTGAGGTGCAAGGACAAAGCCCCGCTGGGGGGGTCAAGGGGGGGGCGATGCCCCCCGGCCGAAAACGAAAAATGAACATTTTAAAGACTTTTTGGAGGGCTCTCCTTGCAGATAACATTAAAATTAAGAAAAAATGTGAAGGTATTTTTGGGGGGTTCATTGTTTTGGAGAAAACTAGTGGTGTATGCTACTGTACTAGTTGCAGACACACACAGACTCATCCACAACCACATAAAAGCTCGTGTGAAAACAGACCTTTGACAATATATTGCATAATTTCCAAGCACTTCTGAATGATGCAAAATTAAAGGACAAATTCAAAAATAAAAGTTATGCAGTAGCAGACTATTAGTCTTCCAGAGTTACAGTCACAAGAAAACAGTCTGTCAAACCACTAAATTCGTGGTTTGACAGGCTGTTTCCTTGTGACTGAAAGGACTTCACATTTCATAAATGACACCAGTACTGATGGATGTAAGTACTGTACAGATTATAGCTTTACTGGGGCTTATTCTTGTCTTATATTTTCAGAGAAAGAATATTGGTGCAACTGCTTGTCATCTGATATGTTATACATTCCTGCCTGAGGAAAGTGTAACACAAACGAACACGCGCATTTGCATTGATACTTCATCTCCAAGATTAACTAATGATAAGGAAATAGTCTAACCATTGAACTTCTCCCTGCTCACTGTACAGACTTGCTTGGCAAACTGAAAAAAAAAACCTGCCTAATGTCCTTTGCTTTTTAGATTTTGACTTGTTTTCCTTGCCCTTGTTCTGTTTCTCTTTAACATTCTGCGTGTCAACAAACTTCCTCGTGCGGCCATTGTGAACTGAAGAGACCCATAAAGCAATGCGCAGGCTAAAGCTAATGCTTTTCCAGTTTCCGGTTCTGCGCGATTTGGGAATGTTCACAGGCGGCTCACGATAGCTCAACGTACGATGTTGTAGATTCTGCTTCTTCTTTTCTTTTTCAGCGGAGATTTTTTTCCGGCGGGACCGCGTCATCTGTTCAGCGGAAATCCGTTAACCCTTATCATTCGGAATACACCAGTGTGTGAAATAAGTTTGACCCAAATAGTTCAAGGGTAGTGCCAGAATAGCTTGGCAACTCCAGGCGCCAAGCTATTCTGGCACCACCCTTGAACTAAAGCCATTGGTCTGTATCCTTATCTGTAAGTACTATAATGTAGCTTGCATATGGCAGTGTACAAATTTGAAGCTTTTAGCCTCAGTGTGATATGGGTTAAAAGGCGGAAAATTCCATGCTCTGTAATTACAGGATGACATCACACACATGTGGCTAACTAAGAACAGCATCGGATGAAGACCCCCTCGTACGGAGTAGGTTCCAGAGAATGATGTCGATAATTTCATAGCATAGTTTATTCTTACCCGCATACTTCATACTGGCATGCTCCAGAAACGTAGCGGACAGGTCCCCTGGAATTGATGAGATGTCCGCAAACACCAGCTGTTGAGGCAGCTGGAGATCTTCTAACAAGAAACAGCGTGTACATGAATAATAAGAAATACGATCATGATAAAGCGGTGAGAAAACGAATGCACATGAATTTGACGATACGGTAGTGAAAATAATGAACTGATTATAAGGGTTGTGACCGTGACAGAGACTCGGTCGTTTTATTGTTGATGATCTCTTAAAGAGAATTGTTATGTTGCAGGGGTATAAGCGGCACTGTTGCCTTTTGCGGTCTCGGCTGCAGAGAATCTGATCTCAAGAGAGAAATGAAATGAAATGAAATGAAACTTTATTTCTCAAGGATAAATGATTAGGCACACAAACCTTTATTCAATCATGTCCGTGCACACGCAATCACACAGCACAGGCACACGCACATAATATATAAGAACTGTTTAAAATGGAAAGGCAAAAACGTGATCATCAAAAGGCTAATTTAGGAGCCACACACACGCACACACACACACACACACACACACACACACACACACACACACACACACACACACACACACACACACACACACACACACACAAACACACACACACACACAGAGGTGGGGGCAAGATGGCGGCCAGGCATGCATCTCCTGGCCGGCCGCTCCGGCAAAATCCGTCAACTGTGCCCCGAAGCGACGCCTATAATTATTATTTTCCAGGCAGTGTTGTGCTATCAAGTTCCTAGGAAACAGTGATGTACTCTTTCAACAACGTATTTGATAGAATATCATCTTTATTTTGTAACACTGAGTCGGATCGTCTTCATCACTTCAGCGGTGTAACAGTCGGAATCATCAACCTACTTCGCGCCAGGGCCTATATAGTCAAAGAAGAGCGTGCAGATGAACTGTGGAATTACTAATCATGTGCTATTCCGGGCTCATCCTACAGTGTTTGCAGCCGGACTGGTGCCGCACTGCCCGATTTTTCTTTATTCTCTCTGACTCCACAGAAAAGCGTGAAAACTTACAGAGAAGCATCTACCAGCGAGCTTTACTACTTTCTTAGTTACTGCGTTTCCTCCTCGGCGACCGTGTTTATGTAGCATCTGCCTGGCTCGCCGATCTTGGCTGTTGACAGACATTTCCCAACAAGCAGTGTGCCAGTTAAGTGAACAGGACTGTGTGTGGGGTGTGTGGGTATTTTAATATAACGACTCATGGCAGATACCATAATGATATTTACATGTTTTAAATAGTGTTGACTTTGTCGGAGCGGTGCCCTCTAAATACCGGCGCTGTACTATGGCGACGGGCCCCCAGGTGCAGCTTTGACCGTTGTTTTTATGTAGCCTAGACCTGAGATAATTTCTCTGTCGACGGTATTTTGTTTCTGTTGTTAACTTGTATTTTCATGTACTAGTTTTAGTCAAGTAGGAACTTTACAAAAGAACATATAATAGTGTGTTCAGGAGACACAGGGCTGTCTTAGTACTGGCTGTTTTTGTCAGGGAGGTTCGGGTCTGGATGAGGCCACTGGCGCTGGCCCGGCTTTAGATGCCTTGGCGAAGGGCATCACCCGTCCCGAGTCATTGTCCATTTTGTAGCTCTGTTATTGTAATTTGTGGAATGAGCGAGCGGAGTGAATGTGAGCAGCAACAGAGGTGGCAAAACTAATTGCCCTTTAAGGGATAATTTAAAAAAAAAAACTGAATTGAATTGAAAGCTGAGAGAACCTGAAACTATGATAAACATGAACGTTAAAAACGTAGTTTGAACAACAAGAGAGAGAGAGAGAGAGAGAGAGAGAGAGAGAGAGAGAGAGAGAGAGAGAGAGAGAGAGAGAGAGAGAGAGAGAGAGAGAGAGAGAGAGAGAGAGAGAGAATGAATGAATGAATGAATGAATGAATGAATGAATGAATGAATGAAACTTTATTTTTCAAGGATGGAGACAACAGAGAGACAGAAACAGAGATTTTGTTGAAAACAACAAGTAAACCAAAGCGCTCGTCACAATTCACTCCCAAAGACAAATGAAAAATGCATTACCTAAGTTACAAGTTGAATCCATTACGTGCTGACCGTGTCTGTAATCTCAGTTCAGGAAATCTGAAAAAAGAAATGCATGTATCAACTGGTCTGTTACCATCAAGAAACAATGTTGCATGCTTGGGTACTGTCTTTACCCTGTGGCGGCATTTTTATTTGAGTTATCCTGGGTCAGTCGGTTTCATGATTCAAATTAGTTGTTTTCATCCCATGTCACACGACCAATCCTTTTAGCGCAAACCGTACCATGTGACCTCGCTACAAAAACCCCTTCAGCGACTAATGGCGGACGTTTCTGTGTAGCCCGCTGTATGTCGCATTACTATAGTGACCTCATTTTCGACTATAGAATGCCAGCTTTGTTCGGCGACAAAAAGAGAAGAACACACGCCAAACAATGAAGCTTCTTAGCATAGTTCGAAACAATACACACTCTAGATATGTTTTAGGACGAAAGCATCACAGTTTCAGCAATATTTTCCGTCGAAACGCGCGAGACTAAACAAGATGAGGATTTCATCCCGAAGTCTACCGATTTTGTTTGGAGCTCACATTTCTTTTAGGAGCATACGCAGTTGTTCATATTTTTAAGCTTATCCTTCTGATCCATTTCCCTCGGGCCTCTCTAAGCCAACCTCTGATCAACACACGCCGGCGCACACAAATAAAGACGGACACACGGCGCTGTGGGTTTGTGTAGCTACAGGAATTCTAAAGGAGAAGAATAGCACGTGCGCGGCAAAATAACGTCACAATAAGCTTCACGTCATGGCATCGCTAGTCTCACGACGCCATGTACACATTGACGAATTCGATGTTTTACGTCACGCATCCAAAATGCACGCAGCCTCTTCCAGGGCTGACTGTTTTCTTTTACACAGCCTCTTCCAGGGCTGACTGTTTGATGGGAGTATTTAGCGAATCCAAAGCATGCAAAAATGAATTAATTATTATTCAAAAAAAAAAAAAAAAAAAAAAAAGCTGAAGAGCTACAACGCTGGATTACGAACTCATCCAATGACTATGTCTATTTCAAAGCTAGCTATATCCAAAAGTGAATAGAACGAAAATTAGGGACTCAAATGTGGGCCAACCGACTTTCTATAAGAGGTCTTCCTAAATCAAACTGTCAGAGAGAGAGAGAGAGAGAGAGAGAGAGAGAGAGAGAGAGAGAGAGAGAGAGAGAGAGAGAGAGAGAGAGAGAGAGAGAGAGAGAGAGAGAGTGTACCTTTGTATCAATTCTTGTATAACAATGACGTGTCTGGTGCTTTGCGTCTGGTGCTTTGGGTCCGTTCAGCAACAATGTATAACACTGATGTGTATAGTGCTTTTACGTCACCGCCACTGTCTTAAGTCAAGAATTCTTCGTTTAGACATTTTATTCTTTGATGAATTATTTATTACAAAAACGTTGAATAGGTACAAAGCTGGTTAACGAACTCATTCAATATCTTTATCCAAGCTAGCTATATTCAACTTTCAAATGAATATATAACACAAATTACGGACTCAAATGCGGGTCAACCGACTTTCTATAAACGGCAAAGTTTCTCTTTAATGAGTAATCCAATTAAAAAATGCCGAAAATTACTCCGTAATAAATCTTGAAGGAAGCATTTCCTAAAATGTCAGACCTGTACGTACACAAACACAGAAGAAACGAAGAAACCCGTGTCTACACACACACACACACACACACACACACACACACACACACACACACACACACACACACACACCGTAACACACACACACACACACACACACACACACACACACACACACACACACACACACACACACACACACACACACGGCGTTTCCCGCCAAATGTACGTTCAACAGCGCGGTTAGCGTAGCTAGGCATGGCTTAATTTTTATCGCATTCTTCACTATCAGAGTCTGATGTGTGCCCGCCTTTGTTCGTCATTTGCATGCTACGGAACGTGCTCCGACCAGCCCCATCTCAAACTCTACCGTATTTTCAATACGGTAGACAAAAATAGAGCAGACCTTCCACCGATAGAGAATGGCGCACCAAGGTCAATATAGTCAGTATAAAACATTTCTTCTGTCTGCTTCAACCCCGATAACGCCCGCTGGATAGTTTGATCAACCCAACCCCGAACTCCTGGCATATCACTCTTACGGAAACCGTGAAACTACTAAATAGGCACCCCCAAATCAATCATATTTAGACCACCGACGTACCCTGTAAACAAGTAGGGACCCCCAGGGAGGTATATCTTACTTCGTGCGCTCCGTGGGCTACAGAGGGGGCCAACACCTAGGGACCCCCAGGGAGGTATGATAGCATCCTTCGTCAATGCGCTCCCTGGGCTACAGAAAGAACACAGAAACACAAAATAAGTGTGTTAGTAAAATCAACCCAACCTCAAACCTAGGGACCCCAAAAAAGAGCGACTGAGGCCTTGAGGGAAAGCTTTGACCCTTCCCGAGGCGCTGCATTCTGAGGCGCGGCCGGACATGATGGACGGACTCGATAGGGTTAGTATGCGCGAGCATCGGCGACAGGCAGCCACTAAGACCTCCCCCCCTCCCCCCCCCCCAGGACGAAATCAGCGAGAGCTGGAAGTCCTTTCCAAATAATCGATTCAGCTGCATTTCCACATCAAGCCCTCCTTACCCGTCTTCTCTCCTACAGCTGTACACTCCTTGAATACAACTCAGATCCTCTGCTGACAGCCACATTTTGTGTGTACCTTTTGTCCGTACCAAGTATTTTGGCCAGCGGTTTTTTTTCATATTTTGGGCCGATGTTCCTGGAACGAACTCCCCTTCCATGTCCGCCACAGTGTTTCAAAAGATGTTTTAAATCTCCGCTAAAAACACACCTTTTCCAACTCCATTACCCCACCGATTAACATTGACTGTAGTAGTTTTGCTGTGGTGCCTGGAATGTGTGTGTGTGTGTGTGTGTGTGTGTGTGTGTGTGTGTGTGTGTGTGTGTGTGTGTGTGTGTGTGTGTGTGTGTGTGTGTGTGCAATACTGTGTACTGTTTTTGTCATTTTATTTTTTGAAATTTGTAAGGTGCATAGAGCTCTGTCTGAGGTTAGGCTTAATTGATTATTGATTGATTATTGGTGTTTAACGCCGAGCAGGCGACTAAGGCCATCTCACGGCGGGATGGGTAAAAATCTGGTCAGCCAGACTAAAAGCAAGGTCATAAGACAAGATGTAAATATATCTTAAAAATATGGTAGGCTAAAATGTCGCACGAGTCTTTAAAAGAAACGTCTACAGACTCTCAAAAAGGGCAAAATAGTGAAATTCACATAGTCTATGAATGCTCAGATCTTGTTAAAAATATTGCATTCTCTCAAGAAATTGAAGATTTTGTCCGGGGGAACATCCCGGAATAAAACCTTCAAGGAGTCTGCTGTGAAGTGTTTATATCTGGTGTCAATGAGATCGGCACAATACAGCAAAAAGTGTCGAACAGAAAACTGCTCGTCACAGACAAAACACCATGGACGCTCATCCTGTTTTGGTAAGTAAGAATGCGTAAAGGCCCCGCCACACGGGCCGGTTGTGCCCCGATTTTGAAGCCGATTCCGATCCGATTGCGATCGGATGACGTCAATTATCCGATCCGGTCCCAATCGGCTGGGAATCGGGTGTCTAGAACCTGCTCTATTTTCCCGATCCGAATCGGTCCCGATCGTAAGCTTCCAATCAGAGCGCGTCTCGCAAAGCATGTCGTTTCAGCACGGTTTGCAAATGGCCGAACACGCCTGTTGTGATCAGTACCACCGCCGTTGCCGCTGATGTTTCGCACGCCTCTTCCCGAATATGATGCAAAACTGCTGATAATGCAAGCACATCATCATCACTGTCAAAACTAGCAGTCATTTTGCAGAACAGGTACGACTTTGATCTTCGGTTCAAACCGGTCGGCTAAACAAGTCGGGACTTCAAATGTCAGTGTGGCAGTGCTCACGTTTTTTTTTTTAGTCCGGCCCGATTCGAAAACTGATCGGGAATCGGCCTCAAAACCGGGCTCGTGTAGCGGGGCCTTAACATACGTGTGCCCGATGTGGAGCCGAGTAAGGACAGTCTCCTCACGGCGGCTGCCGCAGCGGATGAGATAGACTGTCGGACACCGTAGGAAGTGCCTCATGTAGTTTTTTCCCTTCCTCTTTAGGCCCCGCTACACGAGCCCGGTTTTGAGGCCGATTCCCGATCAGTTTCGAATCGAGGGGTGATCGGGCCGGGCTAAAAAAAAACGTGTGCACTGCCACACATTTCCCGACTTGTTTAGCCGACCGGTTTGAATCGAAGATCAAAGTCGTACCTGTTCTGCAAAATGGCTGCTAGTTTTGACAGTGATGATGATGTGCTTGCATTATCAGCAGTTTTGCATCATATTTGGGAAGATGCGTGCGAAACATCAGCCGCACGAAGGTGGTACTGATCACAACAGGCGTGTTCCGCCATTTGCAAACTACGACATGCTTTGCGAGACGCGCTCTGATTGGTTGAAGCTTACAACCGGGGCCGATTCGGACCGGGAAAATAGAGCAGGTTCTAGAGACCCGATTCCCAGCCGATTGGGACCGGATCGGATAACTGACGTCATCCGATCGCAATCGGATCGGAATCGGCTTCAAAATCGGGGCACAACCGGCTCGTGTGGCGGGGCTTTTTGTCCCACTCGGACTGCCACTAGTAATCACCATTATATTATTATTATTATCAATGTCACACGATCGTCGCTTCAATACCGAATATTAAATTCTGAACTATTCTAACAATATTATGTAGACAGCACGGCTTGTAAAGCGTTCTCAGAAGTCAACCTGAAATAGATGAGCTGCTAGCAAATGCGATGTTTTGCGCATGACCCTGACCCCTTGTTACTGCAGGGGCTCGCTCAGAACACTATTTAGGTCAACTATAGCAGACGCAACCGACGTTCGAAGTTTGATCAACTTGACAACTTTTGCGAATATAGCGGAAGAATGAAAACAAGTATGAGGGAGGTCCAAGTAACCATTGTTCCCCAAAGGCCTTCGGGGTAAAATGGTCATTTTGACCTCCCGAAGGCCCACACGGGTCCGTGGAGCAAACCCTTGCTAACAATAACTTATATTGTATTACGAGTCAGGCTTTGCCATTGGTTCTTGTCGCCTCGAGGGTCCGATCAGGGGGTTAAATGTCGGAGGTTAAAGTCGAATGCTTTGGCCCGAGACTTTCACCTCCGACACTGAACCTCTTGATCATCGGACCCGAGAGGCGACAAGAACCAATGGCAGAGCCTAACTCGTAATACAACGGTTATTTTCTTCAACTGTAAACAGTGTCTACGGGATGTACGCCATTGAAAAAAAAAAAAGAAAAAAAGAGCGCTGTCACACGAGCGAGTTAGGCATTTACCTTGATTTAAACTGATCACACGGGGCATAAAAAGCCGTGACGCGGGCGACAACAGAACGTGTTTGCTAACCCGAACTAACCAGCAAATTCGGGCAATCTCGGCATAGTTTGGAAGACCATACCATATTCAGTATTCATAACACTGAAATTGACAGCTGGGCTCAGACTAATTAAGCAGTGTGTCATTTGGTGTTTGAAAAAAAAATCAATTGATGATGTAAAATGGCAAGTTGTGCTTCTTGTTTTAGTCGTCGGGTTAACTGAAGACACTGACATACGGCGTGGTGCGTTTGGCTGAACTAATTGACAAACGCATTTGAAAGCCTTCGTTTTGAATTGTCTTACAAATGCAAAAATGAATAGGTGCCGCTCAAACTAAGATCAAATTCAATTTGACACGAGAAATATGCAGTAACTGGAGTGCATTGAAGTGGGGGCGGGATGGGAGGGGGAGAGGGAGGGTGGGGGCGGGCATAGGGGGGGGGGGGGGTGTGGGTACCATCTGGGAACTTTATTTTCCGAATCACGAATCCATCAAAACGGCTTTATCGTTTCACAAGGGAAAGAGACGGCCCGGGGAAGGGGGGGGGGGGGAGGGAGGGGAACGAGGGGGGGGGGAGGGGGAAGGGGAGGTGAGGGAGGCCTGGGGCTGGGGGAATAAACTCTATGCTGATGGTACTGTCTGTCGCAAATGAAACGCCGAGAGGAAAGGGGGGTAGACATGACTTTCATCATTTATCTTGACTCGTGGCATAGTGAAGCCGTCATGCATGGTTTGTTAGTTTTGTTTGTCAATAAATTGGGAGACATGTAGATATTAACGGTATTAATTGACATACTTTATGGGATTTACTAACGAAGTCCTTGTTAAGTCGTGACAGTCGCTACCTCAGGCCACTCCATTACATACACTCCGTCAGCTCATCGGCACATTATCCGACTACTGTGTAAATTTTGTGCTTTTGCTGGCCTCGTTTACCTCTGTTTGGGCCCCTTTTCTCTCTCTCTCTCTCTCTCTCTCTCTCTCTCTCTCTCTCTCTCTCTCTCTCTCTCTCTCTCTCTCTCTCTCTCTCTCTCTCTCTCTCTGGCGTTCAACACAAAGCGCAGTGCTAACTGGACTGATTACGAGTTAAAGAATGAGTTGCCTTTTGGGCAGAAGAGGAAATTCAGTCAAAACTCATTTTATGTACACGTCTTGCCCGTTCTCTGCAATATGCCGATCTATACACCCCCCAGAAAAAAAACAAAAAACAAACAAACAAACAACAACAAAAAACAAAAAACAAAACACAAACAACAACAAAAAACAAACAAACAAACAAAAACAACAACAAACACAGACAAAGACACATGCACGCGCGCACACACACGCGCACGCAACATGAAATGGCCCCTTGTACAGGCTGTAACCTCCCCGTCAGTAAATTCCAATAACATTCTCTCACGCACTTACGCATGCACAATTTATTTTCCAGATAGTAGTTACTGTTACGTTTGTGGTTGTGTTATTCTTTTTGGGGCATATGTGTGTTGATCATAGGAAAAGATCCGGTGTTCAGTTGAGTTATTATGGATAATAACCTTTTTAGTATGATTCGCTTTTTTGTTGCAAGGAGAATTTCGATCGATTTTTGTTGTGTAGCTGGAATATTGTACATTTCGCTAACTTGTTGCAAAGTCCGACCTAAATTAACCTTGAAGGTTCTGAAAGAGGCGCGATCGTTCTAGTGACCTCAAATATGACGTCAAAGTTTGTAGTACACATGTTGGCTACATTTTGCAACACTGATTTAAGGAATGAGCCTAGATGTTAGTGGAAGATTGTAGATAGATCTAGAGTGTTCTTTTTAATGAATATTAATGAGTTTTGGTTATGTTTTCTTCTCTGATTGGTTGAGTTGTGTAATTTGCGGGATTGTTCTGGAAATCTGTAAAAGTATAAAAGAGGGTGTTAGGAAATATGTGCGTGCATTGTATAGGAAACACAGTGTATCAAAACTGCGGATGCATTGTAGAGACAGTGTACCATAGTGTGGGTGCGTTGTATGGGAAACACAGCATATCAAAATTGTGGATGCATTGTAGGAGACAGTGTATCAAAGTGTGGATGCATTTGTGGATGCATTGTGTTGATAGTGCATCGTGAGAATAAAGTACTGTTGGAACTGTTCCACGTGTGACGAGTTGCAGCTGAGTGAGGTTTTTCTATAAAAACCCTACGTGAGTGTGTCTGGTGTGATTGCATCATACTAAGACTACCACTACCACGTAACAGTTACATTCGGAAATTAGTATGTCGGACAATGTGCTAATATTTCTGGAATACATTTTGCTTTCAAAGATCAAGCGTCTGATTGTTGTATGTTACTGTTTGAGTCATGCACTGTTATTTTTTGGGCTGTGTATACAAATGGGTTTCATGTTCGCACTCTACTTCCCAGGAATGGCTTAGTAACATCTAACGATATACCCGAGCAGAGTAAAAGTCACGAACCTAACAACGCCAAAACTGTCCTATACATGTATATTAAAAGGCAAAATGAGTAGAAATCGTTCTTCCTATCCACAGGTATGCGTTCCCGTGTCAACTCCCAGACGAATATATAGGGACATGTCGCTAACCCACCTCCGTTGGTGGGTTAGCTGTCCCACAGCAGTATAACTCTAGTTATATTTGTGGGTCGTGTGATCAACACAACTCGATACTTAGTCCGAGATAACTCAGTCGTGTGATCATCCAAAACTTGGTCCGGTTTAAGTTTGTTCTGTTTGTCATGTATTTTGGCAGGGATTTTTTTAGGTCGTGTGATCACTTGGAGCGAGTTAAGGTTTATCCCGGGTTTGCCGTGTGATGGCCCTCAATGTTACATTACTTTTACAAGAGCGCCGTCACACGTGAGATTTAGACCTGGTTAACGGGCATTTATCTTTCCTACCTCTTCATTTGCACGCATCCAGTTGTACTCTCAACTCTCTCCTTCTTCAACATATTTCATGTTCCGCCCCAACAGTAAAAATCGCGATCTGAATAGATCCAAAACAGTCATACAGTTACAATGCAAAATGCGTGGAAATCGTTTTACCTGTCAACAAGTATGCGGTCTGTGTCATATCCCTGTATCGGAACAAGTCGTCAACCCACCTCCGATATAACCGGGGTTAACCGGAGATAACCGGGGATTTTTCTATATAGTTATTTACCGGGATGAATAACTAAGGAATGTGATGTGTGTATGCCTAGGTTGTTTACGAAAGTAGTACGTGGGTGTGTTAAGTATATTTTTTTCCTATGTACGAACCAGTGTATGCGCGTGCGTCATGTTATAGTCTTTTTCATTGTAGTGACTGAGTTATGATATGTTGGGAATCTATTCTGTTTTATGAAGCACGAGTGTGTGAATGAACGTGTAGATTTATCTGTATCAGCCAGGTTACGTAATGTACCTCATATCACTCAACATTTGTGTGTTAAGCAAGTGTTATGACATTAGAACTTTACTGTACAGAGTTCTTGTGAGGAGCGAGGGACTTGACGCCGAGACGTTAAGTCAACAGAGGCTGCCGCTTGAGGAACGTGTCGAGAGGACATCCACAGCAGGGGGAGCGAGAGACTTGGTGCCGAGCCATCAAAGTCAACAGAGGCTGCGCTAGAGGAGCGTGTCGAGAGGACATCCACAGCTCGGGGAGCGTGGGACAGCTTCCGGAGCGCGTGACGCAAGAAAACTACACGCCTAGACGTGGAGGAACGTGCGAACGATGCAGAACGAACATACCCGTTAAACAGGTTGGATAGTGAGGACAGCTTACCTAGCCTGGCTTTTATTATATTGTGTGGAAGTGAGTGTGACGTGCTAGTGTTGATAGTCGTGTATTTTGTGAAGAGTTTTCTTGTTAGTTAGGATTACACGTTGGGCCACAGAAATGATGTTTTGCGTTTATACTGCACAAATGCGTCCGACTGAAAGTTAGTGTTGTTGTGTATGTGCTCGTTGCGTTTGTGAGTCTGCGTGCGACAGTTGGGAAGTCTGCTTGCGTTACAAGCTGCTAGCTTGATAATACAGTGACAAATAATAAATCAGTTGCCAATGAAACATGTCTTTTATGTCTTTTGTTGCAATGGTAGTATGCCCTTATTTCCTTCGAACCGTCTTGTTGGTACCTAGATGAATCTAGCTTGTCATTAACACCTTGTTATACCTCAGTTGCACTAGAAAAGTGAACAGGGGTTGCCTAGTTTATAGTCGCATTGCTTTCCTTCCAAATTACTGGCTCAAAGTCATTTTGGTTGCACACTGCACAGCAACCTATTTCATGAGGCTACAGATGTGTGATCGGCGGCCATTTTGAAAATGGCGGCCATGTTTGTCCGATATCCAATAAGAAGCGCGTTATTATATCAATACTACGGTCTAGTTTCCTTCCTCAAAACGTTTTCCCCACCCGGGTCTGCCCTGGGGGACTTGGGTGGGGTTAACTACTTTTTATTTCACAGGGTCACGCTGGTCAGCCCTACAGGGTGGGTTTTCCCCTCTATTCTGGGGCATGTGTTTCTGTCTACCCTTGGTCCATTGACCTGTATTTTCCTTTTTAAACTCTCCCTACTGTCTGCGCTGCTTGTAGCTCTTGATATTGGATGTGTGTTGTGAAATGGTCTTACGTTTATACAGCGTATTAGACCGGCTGGCGACATATATACTAATGGTCAAAACGTAAGGGCCACCCCACATTTTTGTGCCATTGTTTATCGTCGCAAGTACGCTAATAAAATACAATGTTCTTTCGATCCAAATGGGTTAAAAGTTGACCTTAGACAGTCCACTCTATAAGGAACAATAGACAACTTCATCAATTTCCACGAACGTGTCAAATGCACGTGAAACATCGTCAGTTTTTGTGAAAAGCTGTGCGATATTGGCAAGCGTACCAAAGGCAGGCAGGTGGAAAAACTCGATAACGTCGTGAGGCAATTGCTAAAGGGGTCAGTCGTGAACACTGAGCACCTCTGTTTCGCTAAAAAAAAAAAAAATACCGGTACAGTAGGGGCATAATTGTTACTTTCCTAACTATGCCACCACGACGAAGCCTAACGCCAGTAGATCAAGGCAAGGTGCTAGCATGGCTGCATGACGGAATTTCCGGACGAGGAGTTGGGAGACGTCTTGGGGTGTCCCATTCAGTGATTAAGAGGCTGCTGGCACGATTCCAAGAAACTGGAAGAGCAGAACGACGACCCGCGCTGCACCAGCAGAAGGGAGGACAGATACCTCTGAGTGGCGGCTCTGTGCGACCGAACTGTCACGTCAACCACTCTGCGACGTCACCTGATGCAAGCTGCAAACGTTAACGTCAGCAGAAGCACAGTCTGCCAACATCTGCGCGAAATTGGCCTGGCTTCATGCAGAGCAGCAGTGAGAATACCCCTCACTCCAGCTCATCGCAGAGCCCGGGTTGCCTGGTGTCGTCAACATGTGAGGTGGAACAGACTCCAGTGGACTCAGGTTGTGTTTACTGATGAGTCACGGTTCACTGTGTCCTTCAACGACGGCAGGGTAACGGCCTGGAGACGCTAGGGCGAGCGATTCACGGATAGATGCGTCCAAGAGGTGGATCGCTACGGAGGAAGCTCAGTCATGGTCTGGACAGGCTTCAGCAGGGAAGGCAGGACCCCCCTCCACGTCATCCGAGGCACCCTGACTACACTGCGCTATCGGGACGAGATTGTGCAGCCCCTCATCCAGCCAGCTCTCCAAGCCACAGGCGACAATGCTGTTGTGCAGGACGACAACGCTCGACCTCATCGCGCCCGTGTAGTGGATGAGTACCTTGAGCAACGGGGCAGCATGAGGATGGAGTGGCCAGCTCGTTCACCTGATCTGGGCATCGAGCACCTCTGGGACTTGCTTGGGCTACGTGTAGTCTGCAACCACACACCACCTCAAGGCGTCCCCCAGCTGACTCAGTTCCTGCATCGAGAGTGGGAAGCGATCCCACAACATGTTCTCCGAACCGTGGTGAACTTCATGCGTCAACGCGGCATTGAATGCTTGATTTACTCAAAACTTAAATGAAATTGTTACTGAATAAATTAGCAAAGTACTGACTCCAGGTAATGTTACATTATTTGTGTGGTGTTGTCGGTTCGTCTGCGATAAAAATTGGCCCTTAAGTTTTGACCATTAGTATATACATTCAATATTCTGTTTAGTTTTTTTCACAAGCAGTGCAGGCACGTCCTGAGAAAGTCTTGTTGCTGTCGGGACAATGTACAACCAACCAACATCCTCAAAACGTTGTCTCGCAACACTCATACACTTTACTTCACTGTGCTCTCAAGTATGGTATTTTTAATAATTTCAGAAAAGAGAATGAAGAAAACGTGGACAAGAATTAATTAATTTTCATGAACAATTCTGTATACTTTTCGTAAAACATCCTGCTGGTCTGGAAAAGAGCAATTATTTGGCTATCCAAGTATATCTTTATTTTATCGCTTTATTAACCTCAGCACCCTATATTGTTTATCACCCCCAAATTATTTTTTAAAAAAACAGGATGTGTGGGCGCCATCTTGAAAATGGCGGCCCCGTGTCACTGGTATTCATGTCGGCAATCGCAGTCATATTCCATTATAATCAAACTAATCAAAAGGGAAAACTAAATGTTCCTAACTTCCTAATGACACGATGTAGCTGCGGTTAAAAAATAATGGTAGTAAAATGGTAATTCAAGAGATGACGTCACAAACGATTTTTTTTTAACGGTTTTAAGGCAAAATCTCGATGACATCCTACTGGTTTTACCAATATGGTATTGACGACTAGCTGTTTCCGAAATTTGGTGCCCGTAATTTGAATCTGCAGGATAATGCACTTTTCATGACGGTACTGCCTACACTAAAGCTGTTGTCTTTTAACTATAATATGTTACATTTATTTTGTGTACATTGCTTGTTCTCATTTGAACTTAGAGCACTTTGCTGTCATTAGGGTTGTGTGTGTGTGGGGGGGGGGGGGGGAGGGGGGAGGGGCGATATTGTTGTAGCTACATATATGATTTGATAACTTTGTTGTCACAACTTGTACTGTGCTGTACAATTAAAAAAAAAAAAGGAAAACAGAATAAAAAGAAAAGAAAAACCTTGCATCTCTGGAGGTCAGAATGAATCAAGACCGCTCGGTTATGCGTACTCCGTGGCGGTCCGTGGCGCAGTGGTTAAGGCGCCTGCCACCAATGCTAAAGGTGCGAGGTTCGATTCCCGGTTCCGGCGTCGGATTTTTCTCCTCTAGTAAGTTAATTCGGGCGGACCGTCGGGGGTTCTTTCTCCGGGTACTCCGGCTCTTCCTCCCCCTCCACTTTGGTATCAGTTTCAGCCAACTTAATAAAATTTCAAATACAAAACGATTTCCAAATACTGTCACTTCAGTAGCTCGCTTGAGCTTGCCCTTAGCACCACGTGAATGTTCTGTGTTTACGTACAGTGTGTGAGTGAATGCGTGTGATTCACGTGAGCGTGCTTGTTGGGTTCAGTTTGCGGCTACATTCTGCGCATTGAGTTATATTATAAATATGAGAAATGCGCCATATAAATGCTATGTATTATTACTCTGAGACCTGCTGCCACTGTCTACCGCTGGTAATATGGACACTGTGGTACAGTAACATGATGATGAGCTGATGTGAACTGGACGATGAGCTGGTGTGACTGAGTGGTGTACGGGCAATCAGGTCTGCACGCCTTATTTAAATAAAGGCCAGTGTCATTGAAACAGTTGCAAAGTATCAGATATGGTTCAAGTTAACATTTGATGCCAAATGATTCACCACATTAGCTTGTTTCTAGTTATCACTCACATTCGTCAAAAGGTCAGCAGAAGGAAACATGTCCTGTCTATTGACGATTTTTTGCTGCATTGAATTTGAACCCTCCGAAGCACCCAGCAGCATGAAATCGCGCATCAAACTTCTGTGTGACTGTATAGCTAACAATGCGACTTGCTGTTGTCTAATTTTGTAAAGAAATTATTTCCCCAGTATAAGCCATGTTCTGTTTACGATGAAAATTTGAGGGTCCTAGAAGCATGCATGTTAACATCGCTATTACCTCACTATAAATGATCAAACATAACTGAACCTTAAAAGTCTTGGTCAGTAAATAGACGTTCATTGTGTCTTAAAAAAATTCCGGATTGGTCCGACAAAGTCCGTTAATTGATTTTTTCAAGAATGTTACCGGTTTTCGAGAGGCAGATTAGCTCTTTTGCCAATGTGCTAAGAATGAATAATTCAGACATGCAGGCCTGTGTCCAGAGTCACGTTGTGTTCCTTTTTTCTGCTGACAGCGAAGTGTATTGTTTGCTAAAATAAATATCAAAATAAGTGTGTGCAAAAAAGATCCGGCCTTTGAAATGTTTTAGTATTGAAGTAAAACTGATTCTGCAGTCGCCAATATCACGGCTTATAAACACAACGGACGCATTCCACCATGTCTCGAATATGTATACGTACGGTTCTACTCAGTTTCACACGTCCTATCCGCTTTTGGTACCGGTTTCATATGCCTTGTTTCGCAATCAGACAAGACGGTTGGAGTATGCAGGTGGATTCTATTCTGACCGCCACATTGCTTTGTCACGTATAGGAGTCGGCCAAAGCAGAAAGCGGAATGAATGGTCATGAAATGAATCACTTGACATGCCGACCAGTTTAACTGTACTGTAAAACTGATCAGCACTTAAACTGAACTCGGTGGCATTTCTGTCTAAACATTAAATGCACACAAATCTGTGAACATCTGAATACAAACGTCAACACACAGCCAAAAATCGATTCAAAAGCCAAGCAGTATATTAGATATGCACGCTTACGATAGAGACATTGATTTTTAAGCATTAACAGTGTATGACAATTCTAGTCTGAACCTGTCGAAATGTTATTGATAATTTTCCTGTTGGCGGCATACGATTTGGTACTGAAGTCCCATTGGTAACAATCAAATACACGTAGGCCTATTTATCCACCTGAATAAATAAATTTCACTATCGGAAAAACATAATTACCTGACAAACAGGAAACCATTCTGACCAATATGCTGTTTGGTTTGCCGAGGTTTTATTCAGCTGCTCCGTAGGCGTAGCAGTGTATGGAGAGTGACATCAGACAACATGATCAAAGTCCAGATCGTTAACAGTTTTCACTGGTCATCTGTCACGAGTTACGGCTTCAGCAAATCATTTTTTTTCTTCTCCTCACGACACATAGTTTAAACTCTGGTGGGTATGGCATGGGCATCCAGTCCAAATGACGTTGCGGAAACTGCAGGGCGAACAAGCTGCCGCCATTTTTAACCGGCCACAGGACGTGGAAGCTTGTTGCAGTTAGGTTGTCTTCTTGCTCTGTGACTGAGTAGAAGCAGTATCGAGATATGATTATCGCTTTGACATAGATTTCAAAGTCTACCGTATTTTCAATACGGTAGACAAAAATCAAGAGAACAATAAATTACCAAAACAGTAAAACAAATATAAACTTAGTCTGCGTAACACAAACACTTACTACGGTTTATCAACTATGTGGAATAAATTAACGGACGCATTCCACCGTAGCCTAACCTGTCTACTCACAGTTTCTCTCGTCTCATTCGTACTCGGAACCGGTTTTCATTCCTTCTTTCGCAATCAGTCATGTGTGTTAATTATCGGGTGGAGTCCGCCTATTCTAGCCACCATCATCTTTGTGTAATGTGAAGAGCTGAACACGAAAAATTGAAAGAATGGCTTGCGGTTTGAGTTTATTTGCTGTACTGAAAAAAATTGACTGTACAATCAAATATATCAGTCTATGTTTTATTTAGATAATAGCACAACTCGACAAAAAGATGAAAATGATTATACATGATTATATGAAAAGAAAACGAAGAAAATTCAGAACCTGAAGTATATCGTGAAACAACACAGATTAATTGTAGGGATAATGCATCCAACACCATGACATTCGTACAACATCGGCTTTGCCAAACTTGCTATGTCACTGAAATACAGCTCAGTATCATCTTGGTCTGAATCTTTCTCAGAATTTTTGTCGAAATTGCTTATGTTGGCAGAAAACGATCTGGCGGTGCAGCTGCAGTGTGCAAAATTCAAATACGCGTATTTATCCACCAAAAAGGAATAAATTATCACTCAGTGTCGGGCAAAACAAACTTACCTGACAAAGCGATATGAATAAAGAGGAAACCAAACTGGTGGCCATATTCCTACTTTGTTGATTTGCCGGGATCTTTAGCTGCGTCCTCAGTAGCTGCACTCCGAGAGTGACATAACACAACATTGACGTCTTTGGATGGTCATCTGTAAGGATCACAACGTCGAGTCTTCAGCAGATCAGCCTTTATCTTTACGAAACAAACAATTTACATCAGTCCTGGCGGCGCGTGGACCTCAAACTGATAGGTCAGAATGACAGTGCGGAAAGTGCGTACCGCCCGCCATGTCAAAATGACCTTCTGACCACAGGATGTGGAAGCGTGTGCCAGTATAAGCTACCTGACAGCGGCCCATAGCCTCTCAGTATGGAGATGATACGAGCCGCGGTCAGAGAACCTAACTGGTATTAATTTCCTTGTACTGTGTCTGAGCCAGGAACAGTATTGCGATATCGCTTTGACATTACGATCAACGTACGCCATTGGCTGGAGGTTATTCAAGCGGGACGGGGTCGATGCACCACTCCCTGCGGCAGTCTGAGCCATTGTAACACGCTGCGCTATTATTAGTAGGAACATTTACGATTCATGACTGACGGTTTTCAAAGCAAGAACGAGAACTGATGATCTGTAGCGGGGCTGAAATAAGTCTGACTACAACTTACTGACTAGTCTGTGAGACAGAACTCCCCCCCCCCCCACCACCACCACCACCACCCCCGTCCACCCAGGGAATAGTTTTGAACTGAGACCATGTTTCATAGGCAAACTGACACCATAGGGGCCTGACGAGTGGTGCATGCTTTGACTAAATGCAAATCCGCTGCGCCACCGGGTGCGCACCACCGCGTCTACTAGCCCAATTCAGAATACAAGGGAGGAAACGAAAGGCACGCGCGAAATTCTAGCTGTGGCCTGAAGTGTCCTGGACCTCTTTCTAAACATCTAAAGTTTAACGTTAAACCCTATAGTAGAGTCCCGTGAAAGAGGCCACTCTGCACTGCTGTGCATCAATTAGTTTCTGCCGTGTTTACTAAATGAGTCGAAGCGAATTACTCGACAAGATATTGACAGTTGAGCGGTGTTTAAACCAGACTCCATTAAAGTAGAGCTTTTCGGGGGTGTGGGAAATACGTATCTAAAGCGATTGCTGCGTGCACGTTCATGTAGACAGTAAGATGCACTCTTGTTTTAATTTCATTGGATATGCTAATTTTTACAAACCAATAAAAAATGAGCATGAGGCGTATTTCCGGCCACATCTAAAACCCAACAAATTGGCGTCTGCTAAAATGATGCTTAACTGTGCAAAAAGCCTTGATACTACTAACTATTAGTTTTGATCGGCAGACAAGGTTGGTATGGATTTGTGGCAAAATATCTACTGAGTTTATTCAGTTCGAGGTTTTAGGCGGATGGTTGCTTCGAGGGTTGAAAACTGCTCTGGAATCACAGTGCTTCCCCGCATTGGGTGCCTTCCGTTTCCTCCCTTGTATTCTGAATTGAGCTAGTGGACGCGGTGGCGCGCACCCGGTGACGCAGTGGATTTGCATTTAGTCAAAGCAACACTCGTCAAGCAACAGTGCTTACAGAGTTCACTCATCAGTAAATACAAAACCTGTGAAATTCAGCACTTCTGGAACTTCCTCTGAGAGTACACTTCTTCCGGAAACCCGCTATAGTTCCTTCTGACATGTCCAGCAAGTTCCTGTCGCATCAGGTCACCATCCATCCACTACAGTTTACCATCTGTAATTTCGCAACCTGTGTATCTGGTGAGGGACGGGAGTGGGTAGTTTTGTCCGCTTGGTTCCAATATGAGACTAGCAATTTTCTCTCTTGATGTGCATCCTGAGGGAAATTCTTCAAGGAGGCAGCAGACTCATGTCGACCCCATCATAGCTTTTATGCAACTGCCCCTGCTTTGTGCTGAAGCGTTCAATAAACTCATCCGACCTAAGTTTGTTGGTGTCCTTTTGACATTCTTTCAGGAAATGTTTCTGAATTTTTGTTTCTTTTGGTAAATGTACAAGAAGGCATATTAGTTTCTTAGAATCTTTGTGGAGTGAACGGAAATGTAATCCCCTTCTTGCTCTCTCAACACTTTTCACCGACAGAGGATGGAAGGAATCTGCCACAAAGTCCACCCGTGGTTCCTTTGGAAGCTGTTCAAACAGTCTGTCAGTTTCAGCAAGTTCCTGCCATCAATGATGTTGTTTTGACAGGGTATCTCTCTTGTCTGAAGATCTCCTTCTAGAAAGTGTGTAAGCTTGGATATGCCAGTCTTTCTGGATAATCCACGGTACTGGTCCTAGCAGGAACTGAGTACTCTTTCCAGGCTGCTGATGCGCTGATCGACTGCAAGAAGAACAAGCTGACCACAGACATTTCTCTTCGCTATGCCTTGCTTCGATTTCTTTGACTGCCACCGTCCAGACAACTTTGGAAAAGGTCTTAAGGTTCAGTTTTTGGTTGTTGCAAGGAAGCTTTCTGCATGAAGGTACCCAACGCTCCCTCTCCAATGTCATCTGCGTTCACATATTCTGTGTCCTGTGGTGCATCTGAGGAGAGGCAGTACAATACATCCTTGTTCTCAGCTTCACGTGGGTTATGAAGTTGCCAATAGCCTGGATGACTTTCTGAGTGTCCTCCTCACTTTGTGCAACCTGTGAAGATCTAGTGTCCTTGTACGAATTGCTTTCTTGGCCGTCCATGTCCGTCACTGCTAAGGCCGCCTGGTGATAACTGCCTTTGGCATTCCTTGCGGTGCTCGATCTGTGGAAGGCTGCATATCTTCTTATAAATCCCACTATGCCAAAGTGAGATTTTGCATGGCGTTCATCAGTCTGTCTAATGCTCCACGGCACTCCTTTATGAGTGGGCGTCTCATTTGTTGACACTGAGCCCATTCTGTCACAAAATTCTTCCGCGCTGAGGTAGGATTTTTTGGCTCACGTGCGAAGCAAAAGTGAGCCTATGTTTTGGGCCAGCGATCGTCCGTCCGTCGTCCGTCGTCCGTCGCCCGTGGTAAACTTTAACGTTGGCATTTTCTAGGAGACTATTCAAACCGCAGTCTTCAAACTTGGCCCAAGGATACATTTTGGCAAGATCTTTTCAAACAAACTAATTTGAGCATAGGGGCCCAATGATAGTAGCTTTGACTAATGCAATCCACTGCGCCACCGCGTGCGCGACACCGCCGCCTACTAAGCTCAAGACAGAATACAAGGGAGGAAGCGAAATCACACAAAGCGGCGAAGCACTGTGATTCCATAGCAGTTTTCAACCCTCAAAGCAACCATATGCCTAAAATTTCGAGCTGAACAGACTCGGTAGATATTTTGCTACAAATCTATACTAACCTTGTTCTCCTCTCAAAACTGATAGTTTAGTATCAAGGCTTTTTGCACAGCCAAGCATTATTCATAGCAGTCATCGAGTCGGGTGTTAGACGCGGCCGCAAATACGCCGCATGCTCATTTTTCATTGGTTTATGTAAATTAGCATATCCAATGAAATTAAAACAAGAGTGCGTCTTACTGTCGACATGAACTTGTGACCCGCGCTGCACGCTTTAGTAGTCCAAGAGCTAGCCCGCCCTACCGTGCATCCCCCGCCCCCCCCCCCCCCCCTTTGTATGTCCTGAGATGTTTAAGCCATGTTCCCCTAAAATCCTTAGGAACACACCAGAGATATAGCCGATGGCGCAAGGGTATCCCCATTCATACTCTTCGCGTATGCTAAAATGAGCTTGAGAAACATTTTCCTCTAAATAAATCTGAATTCATTCCAGAAGCCAAAATCAGGCAATATTATGTTAAGGCACACCTTCTGCGTACTCTGCAAGAATTAGAATGAAAAAAATATTGAATCTGTGGCTCACAGAGAATGTATTTGTGCACCCAGTAAATGACCATTTCCTCAAAATTGCAAAAAAAGACAAAAATAATGTGTCAGATGCCTTCAGACATTTTCTATAGCACCGGCAGTCCATTTTCAGGCTTACATCATTAAAGCAGGATGTCACAATTATTATAAACTTGACTAGGTGATGTTGTGATCACTATGAGTGCCACATTGGTTGATTTTGTATCCCTACCCCCAAGTTGTAAAAATACACAAAATTAATTAGAAAAAAATACTAAAGTTATTCCATTTCATTTTCACCTCTCTTTTCCTATTACGTTTCAATAATTTGAGCATAAAGTGTAAGAAAATGAGGAAAGTCGGCAGCCTTTGCGATACGTTTGTGGTAAATGATAGCTTTTTCCCATTTAAAATTGCCAAATTGGGAAACGTACGTTGTCTCGGATGCCCTCTGAAATTTTGTATACTACTGATAGATCTTTTTTAGGTTTTAATTGGTTAGCATAGAGTACCACAGTTAATCCCAACCCGATTTTATGATGCTGTGAGTTATTTAGGGGCCACAGTGGCTGAATCTGCTGCCCTACCTCCATTTTACCAGTATGCAAAGGAACGCTAAATGATCATAAAATTGCTTTTGTCATACTCCTCTGTTTAAATATTGTTGTTGCCAGTTTTCTTAACAAAGTATGCACATTGAGCATCAAATTTGTGATCATTTCATTAATTTCAATATGACCCATCAATTTAATTGTAATTCTTTTTTTGTTAAAGCATAACAAGGGGGAAACGTCTGTAAACAAGGGCTGCCGCTAAAGAACTTCCTCTTTAATAGAACAGCAAGACTGAAGTAAACAGCACATTCAGCAGTCTTGTCAAACTCAGGGAAGGTGTACCTCAGGGAGGTGATGTGTCTGACTTAAATAGCATCCTGCAGAATACAGGATGCTGCCAATAGAGTCAGCAGCTGGACTGAAAGATGGCCACTCAAACTGAGCTAGACCATCTCTTTCAATCAGATGGAAGAGGTCACCTTTAAAGCTGGAGACCTTCCAGTACCAAAGACAGACAACAAATAAAGTACTGGATTCACGTGGAGGCCTCACATCGAAGCCATGGAAGCTAGAGTTGCGGGGAAAAGTCTCTGATGAAGAAACTGGTGGGGGACCACATTGGCGCAAATTACAGCATCCTCCTGCAAGCAAACACTAGTTTGGTCAGACCAGTAGTGGGGTACCAAGATACTTCGTCAACATGAAACACTCCCTGCAAAACCAAAATTGCCAGGCTTGACAAGATGCAGAACATGGGTCATTCTCATGATGCAGTGACATTCTTAAAGATATCTGGAGTATTTTCTTAACATTTTTTTTTTGGCTGTTAGAAACCATAAAACTTTATTATGCATATTCATATTTACACCTTTCTAGACAATAATAAATGAGAAGAAAAGACCCGCATTACGCTAGGTAAAATATCTCCTAAAACACCAGCTAGTTTCACTCATTAGTCTATCATTTTTGCCTTTTTTTCTCCACTAAACAAACAGCAAACAAATTGATTGGTCACATTTTGATCAGAATACAGCCCAATGTTCCACATAGTTTACGGACATTAAAAGGATCGGAGACACGAGACCTCCCTTAGATACATATTCCATGAGTTTGACAAGACTGCTGTGTGTGTCATCGACTTCAATCATGCAATTTTGTTGAAGAGGAAGTCTTTCAGCCATCAGTATATCATGCCTCCAACTCCAGACGGTAGAAGCTTTAGCAGCAGCCCCTGTTTACAGACTCCCCCCGCCCCCTTATGTTCTTATTCCAAAATAGTTACAATTAAATTGATGGGTCACGTTGAAATTAATGAAATGAGAACAGATTTTTATGTTCAATATGCATACTTTGTTAAGAAAACTGGAAACAAAAATATTTAAACAGAGGAGTATGACATACGCAATTTTTATGATCATTTTGCGTTCCTTTGGGTTCTTCAGTTGGGAGTAACTGTGGTACTCTATCCTAACCAATAACACCTAAAAAAAAGACCTATCAGTAATATACAAAATTTTTGAGGACATCGAAAACTACGTTCCTTTGCGTACTGGTAAAATGGAGGTAGGGCAGCAGTTTCAGCCACTGTGGACATTAAATGCATCACAGCATCATAAAATCAGGTTGGGAGTAACTGTGGTACTCTATCCTAACCAATAAAACCTTTTTAAAAAATTATCTTACTTACTTACTTACTTACGCATGTCACCCCTCCCCGGGTATAGGCCGCCGACGAGAGACCTCCAGCGACTCCTGTCCTGTGCTTCTCCTTCGATTTTACTCCAGGTGGTTCCCAGTCTCTTGATGTCTGCTCGGAGATCTCGACGCCAGGTATTTCTCGGCCTGCCTCTTTTCCTCTTTCCCTGGGGGTTCCATACAATGCCTGCCTAGTGATACTGGAAGCTGGCTTTCTCAGACTGTGACCAATCCATCCCCATCGTCTTCGCCCAATTTCATTCTCTGCTGTTATCTGCCCTGTTCTCTCCCAGAGTCTGACGTTGCTGATCTTCACTGGCCAGTGGATTTTCAAATGTCTCCTAAGGCAACTGTTTAGGAAGATCTGTACTCTGTTGACTGTGGTTTTTGTCAATCTCCAAGTCTCTGCTCCATATAGGAGAACTGCTTTTACGTTGGAGTTGAAAATCCGGACTTTGGTGTGTTGTGACAGCTCTCTGGATCTCCACACTTTTTTCAACTGGAGAAAGGCTGCTCTGGCTTTACCGATTCGTGCTCTGACACCTGCATCAGTGCCGCCTTTTTTGTCTATGATGCTCCACCTTTCCAACGGGGTGCCAGCAAGCAAGATTGGTTCTTCCCTGGTTGCGTTCAGCCTCATTGTCTTTGTTTTCTGTTTGTGGACGGTGAGGCCCACTTGGGACGAGATGTCAGCAAGCCTCTTGGTCTTGTCCTGCATTTGTTGATGAGTGTGGGACAGTAAAGCCAAGTCGTCTGCAAAATCGAGGTCGTCAAGCTGTGTCCACAGTGTCCACTGTATTCCACTTCGTCTATGCTCTGTGGTCCTCTTCATAATCCAGTCTATGGCCAGTAGAAAGAGGAACGGAGACAGCAAACACCCCTGCCTGACACCGGTTCTGACCTGGAGCTCCCTGGTGAACTGCCCTTCGTGGATCACGCGACATGTCATGCCATCGTAGCTGCTCTTGATCAGGCGGACGAGCTTTGTGGGTACACCGTAGTGTCGTAGGAGTTTCCACAGAGTCTCTCGGTCCACGCTGTCAAATGCTTTCTCGTAATCCACAAAGTTGACGTACAGCGGGAAGCTCCACTCCAGAGACTGTTCCACGATGATGCGGAGAGTGGCGATCTGGTCTGTACATGATCGGTTTTTCCTGAATCCCGCTTGCTGGTCTCCCAGCTGGGGGTCAACGGAGATCTTCATTCTCTCCAGGATGATCCTGTTGAAGACCTTTCCTGGTACTGACAGCAAGGTGATTCCTCTGTAGTTGGAACACTTGCTGAGGTCGCCTTTCTTGGGAAGCTTGATTAGGTACCCCTCCTTCCAGTCAGCCGGCATCACCTCCTCTTCATCTGGCCCTGCTGCTTTGCCGTTCTTCAAAAATGCCACTGCTCTTCTGATCTCTTCCCGGCTGGGTTTGTCACAGCTGATGGGTAGGTCGGTCTCTGCTGGCTGGATGTCTGGGGGGTCTGGTGGGCTGGGTCTGTTCAGTAACTCTTCAAAATACTCGGCCCATCTGTCGAGTTGGTCTGTTCTGTCTGCAATAGGCTTGCCTTCTTTGTCTTTTACTGGTCTTTCTGTATGGCCATACTTGCCCGACAATCTTCTAGTAATGTCGTAGAGCTGTTTCATGTTGCCGCTGCCTGCTGCCTTTTCTGCCTCTGCTGCCAGGCTGTCTGTGTAGGCCCTCTTGTCTGCCCTGATACTCCTCTTTACCTCGCGGTTGGCTTCCGAGTATTGCTCCTGTGCCCTTGCTTTGGCTGCTCTCATGCGACTGTTGTTGACAACTGCTTTCTTCTGCTTCCTCACTTCTATCTTCTTCAAGGTCTGTGCCGACAGCCAGTCCTTGTGATGGTGTTTCCTGAACCCTACAGTGTCTTTGCAGGTTGAGTTCAGTGCCTCTCTAACTGCCTTCCACTGCTGCTCTGTGGTGACCGCCTCCTCTTCATTTACTAGCTCCTGTAGCGCTTGAAACCGGTTGGACAGCACCAGTTTGAACTCTTCTCTCACTCCAGTCTCTCTCAGGAGACCTACATTATAGCGCTGCCTTCTTGGTGTCTCTGTGCGGCTTTTCTTTAACTTGAGCTTTATTCTTAAGGTAAGCAGATGGTGGTCTGAGGCGACATCTGTTCCCCTCATCACTCGAACATCTTGAAGGGATCTTCTAAATTTCTTGCTAATGCAGATATGGTCTATATGGTTCTCTGTAGTATGGTCAGGTGAGACCCAAGTTGCTTTGTGTATTCTTCTGTGTGGGAAGATGCTGCCTCCAATGACAAGTCTGTTTAGAGCACAAAAGTCTACAAACCTCTCCCCCTTCTCACTCATCTCCCCTAGTCCCTGTCTCCCCATCACCTCTTCATATCCGGTGTTGTCCTCCCCTATTTTAGCATTAAAATCGCCCATGACAATGGTGATGTCTCGCTCCGCACATTTGTCCACAGCACTCTGGAGTCGGTCGTAGAACTCTTGTTTCTCTTCCTCATCACCGTCATTAGTGGGCGCATAACACTGGATGACGTTAAGCTTGATCTTTTTCTTGGTTCTAAAGGTTGCTGTGATAATTCTTGGCCCCAGAGGTTACCAGCCCATCAGCGCTCTCTGTGCCACTGGTGACAGCATGAATGCTACTCCTTCTGTATGGGGGGCATTGTCCTCTTCATGACCTGAATACAGAATCATCTCCCCACTTAACAACCTTTTCTGGCCAGACTGCGTCCATCTGGCTTCACTGATACCTAGCAGGGAAAGGTTGTACTTTTGCATTTCCGCTGCTATCTGGGCGGCCTTGCCCCTCTGGTACATGGTCGACATTCCATGTGCCCATGGTTGTGTCCCTGGATAGAGAGAGGCGGCTCGGTCCTGTGGCTTCCGAAGACTTCCGGCTTTCACCACAGGACGTCATAAATCTTCTGGTAGAAGAACCTTCCTCCTCCAGGAAAGGAATTACTGTTTGTCTTTTCGTCGGCGTTTTTGTAGCTATTTCCTTTTTTGCAGGGTGGGGAAGCTACCTCCACGCCCAACCCCCTTACTAGGAGGACCAGGGGTTTTCTGTCGGGATCACCTTCCCTTAGACCATGTTGGTTCACGGCACCTTATTTCATTCGGAAACATTTTTTTGGGTCAATTTCGCGGAAATGGCCATTTACTGGGTGCACAAATACCTTCAATGTGAACCATAGATTCAATATTTTTTCATTCTGTTTTTGCAGAGGACGCAGAAGGTATGCCTTAACATAATATTGCCTGATTTGGGCTCCTGTAATAAATTTTGATTTATTTAGAGGAAAATGTTTCTCAAGCTCACTTTAGGATCCGGGAAGAGCGTGAATTGGGGTACCTTTGCGCTATCGGCTATATCTCTGGTGTGTTCCTAAGGATTTTAGGGGAACATGGCTTAAACATCTCAGGACATACTAAGGTACACTTTGAAACCCATCTTATTGAGTATTGTGGGGGCAAGGGGGGGGGGGGTTGGGGGGTTGCACGGTAGCCAAGACTGGCTTATGGAGTATAGATACGTATTTCCCCCAGCCCAAAAAGGTATACTTTAATGGAGTCTGGTTTAAACACTGCTCAGTTGTCAATATCTTTTCGAGTAATTCTCTTCGACTTTAGAGTAAACACGGCAGAAAACAATGGATGCACTGCAGTGCATAGGGGCCTCTTTCACGGCACTCTACTAAAGGGTTTAACGTTCAACTCTGTATGTTGAGAAAGAGGTCCGGGATACTTCTGTCCACAGCTAGAATTTCTCGTTCCCTCCTTTGTATTTTATCTTGAGCATTAGTAGGCGTTGGCGCGCAAGCGGTGGCGCAGCGGATTTGCATTAGTCAAAGCTACTATCATCGAGCCCCTATAAATTTGAGTGACCTCTCTCAAAGGTCAAGATCAGGAAATAGGTAAGAAAAATAGCGGCCATATTTTGACAAAATTTATGTTTTCTCAAATACTATTCACAACTTCAGACCCACACTTGGTACAAAGATACCTGACGGTAAGACCTTTCAATGCATACTAAATTTGATGGCCCATCGTAAAGGTCAAGGGTCACAAGAGATCGGGAAACAGGTCACAAATAGCCTTTTTTGGACAAAAATAGTTTTTTCTCAAATACTATTTACATCTTCCATCCCAAACCTTGTACAAAGATACCTGATGGTAAGATCTTTCTATGCATGCTAATTCGGACGACCATTTGGAAAGGTCACGAGATCATCAAATGTCTATTATTTGGTAGAATTTTTTTCAGCAATTTTGCAAACTTTTCAACCAAATGTAGCAGAAAGGTAGCATACTAATTTGGTTCAAAGGTCAAGGAACATGGGAGGTTGAAAAAGTGAAAAATTCGAAAATTTTGAGAAAAGATGTGACCTGTTGGAAAGGACAAAATCACAAAGGTTAGATGAAGTATGTTGATCGGTCATGCACGTGAGCCTTAAGGGCTTTCCCTTGTTTGTTTGTTTGTTTGTTTGTTTAAACAGCTGTCGTTTTCGGTGTGACACAAACTACATCTTTTGTCAGTAATGCGATGGTTATTTATCAGGGGAGCCCATAACATGAGAACTTTCCCAAAACACTATTCTCGGGAGTCATCATCATCATCATCAGTCCCTTGCCCGAACTGGGCGTTGGGGGGACTGAAAGGCAGCAGCAACAGACAGTGCTCTCCACTGAGTTCTATTTTGGGCGGTGGCAAGCAAGTCTGGCATCTCGAGTTCGGTCCATTCTTTTATGTTTGCGACCCAACTCTTTCTCTGACGACCTCGCCGACGACGTCCTTCGAGAGTGCTTTGGAGGATAGTCTTGGACAAGGTGTTGTGTCGGGTCACGTGGCCAAACCAAGCAAGCTTGCGCCGTTTCACGGTTGCCAGAAGGGGTTTATGTGGGCCCACCAGGGAAGTGACGATGCTCCATACATATTCGTTGGTCTTGTGCTCGCGGTACGAGATGCGGAGCAACTTCCTCAGGCACTTGTTCTCAAAGGCCTGGATTTTCTTTTCTGAGTCTGCAAGCAGTGTCCAAGTCTCACAGCCGTAGAGTAGAATAGACACTACGAGGGACTTGTAAAGCCTGTACTTGATGGTGAAGCTGATGGAGTTACTTCGCCATATCCTGTCCAGCCTGGCCATTGCGGATGTTGCTGTACCTATCCTGATACGGATCTCTGCTATGCAACTACCGTCTTTGGACAGGGTGGCTCCCAAGTACTTGAAGCTATTGACCTCTTCTAGCTTCTGGCCGTTCATGTGAATGTTGCTGCTGCTGTCGCTTGTGGTGTTGATCATCACTTTGCTTTTATCCGTACTTATCTCCATGCCATAAGACCCTGCGCTACTTGAAAGTTTGTCTGTCAGGTTTTGGAGCTCACTATTGCTGCCTGCCATGAGGTCAATGTCGTCTGCGAATCGAAGATTGCACAGGGATCTGCCACCAATAGAGATTGAAGTATGGTGGTCGTGGAGGGTTTCCTGCATGATCTTCTCCAGGAATATGTTGAAAAGGACAGGAGAGAGCAGGCATCCTTGACGGACACCGATCGTCGTCCTGAAGAACTCGCCTGACTGATTGTTAAGTAGAACCGCGCTGCAGGCGTTCTTGTAAAGCGCTTCTATCATTTGGATCAGTCCCTCCTCTATGTTAAACGATCTCA
This sequence comes from Semisulcospira habei, assembly GCA_036245525.1. Lineage (NCBI taxonomy): Eukaryota > Metazoa > Mollusca > Gastropoda > Semisulcospiridae > Semisulcospira > Semisulcospira habei. The sequence continues at coordinate 80,019,779 of BTPG01000005.1, forward strand.
TGACTTGCCAGAGTCCGTCGTGCCAGACGCGATCAAATGCTTTCCTGAAATCAATGAAGTTGTGGTAGAGTTCGCGCTGATGCTGCAGATGTTTCTCGATCAGGACGCGGCAGTTGAAAATCTGCTCTACAGTGCTTCTTCCAACTCTGAAGCCAGCCTGTTCTTCTGCCAGCAGTTCCTCGGCGAAAGTTTTGAGGCGGTTGAGAATGATTCTAAGCATTACTTTGCTAGGGTGACTTATCAGACTGATAGTTCTGTAGTTCTGGCACTGTTTCATGTTTCCTTTCTTGGGGAGCGGGATCACTAGAGACTGTGTCCATTCTACTGGCAATTTCTTTTGCTCCCAGATCTTTTGACAGAGTGTAGTGAGGACCTTCGTTGTTACTTCTCCTCCATGTTTCAACAGTTCAGCAGGTACGTTGTCTACACCTGGAGACTTTCCTCCCTTCAGGCCGCGTACGGCTGCTTCCACCTCTTCAGCTAACACTGGCAGGTCTTCAGCCTTCCTGGCCCCAGCCTGGTTGTTTTGGAGAATGCTGGTGTCTGGCTCAGCCTTGTAGTTATACAAGTCTCGGCAGTACTCAGTCCATCTGTTTAGTACAGCAGTGTTTTCCGTAAGGAGTTGGCCGCTGCTGTCTTCGATGACTGTGGCTGTTCGCTGTTGAGTCTTGGTGAGGGTCCTTAGCGTTTCATAAGCCTTCTTGCTGTTGCCGTTTGCCATGCCCTCTTCCACGCTACAACACTGGTCTTCAATCCAATCTTCTTTGGCTTCTTTCATCCTCTTCCTGATCTTCTTGTTGACAAGTCTGTACTTGTTTGCTGATGTGAGGTCTTGGCCTCTCTTTTTCTTCCAGGCTCTCCTCTCATCACAGAGATCGAGGATGTCATTCTCGGGAGTACCTACACATAAACATGCACCACGGCCACATCCAGAAGATGATCACCGGCAGACAACTTGAATCAAATACCTTAGAGGTCTAGGATAACAGAAATGGCCACCCCATAAATTCCCTCGGGGGATGGGGGATATAGGCTGGCCTACGGACTAAGCGATGTACAACATGAGTTAGTGTACAAAGTAAAGTAGGTAAGAGCACTGTCAGGGGAGTCTCCCCTTTTCTTTACAACATGAGTTGTTAAGTACTGAACTGTGGTACTGACGGTGTGACGGCGAACCAGACAACCCCGCACTCCCGCCCACAGCCCCCCCCCCCCCCCCCCCCCCCCCGCCCCGGGTCCTACGCCAACGAAAGCAATCGGAGTTTACAAGTCAGATTAACGAAAGTTTGCAGAGTGACTCTGCGCATCATGATATCGGGCAAGACTGGCTTGGGCGGTGAACAAATCGCATCATTTCTTTTCCAGGGCTCAACATTTATATTTCATATTTATCGTAAGTGCGACAGCAAAATACGTTTAGGTACAGCGTGTGATATTTTCTGCGGAATAGGTTATGCCTGAGGCCAACACACCGTTGTTCTCCACCGATCATAAGACGTCAAACGCATAGAAACCGAAACGGAAAGTCAGGTCGAACTAAGGTTCGTCTACCTTAACACACTTCGCGGCTTACTCGTACTCAGTTTTTATTTCTCTGCTTTTTGTGTCCGAGTGTGTGTAACTTTGGCTGGCTTAACTTCTTTGAATAAACCTGAAAACACAGGCACACAGGCTGGCAAGCACAAACACACGGCATACATCCGCGCTGTGAAATGCTTATTATAATATACGTACACGTTTTTACGCACACACGCCAATCACATTTCACTTTTTTTTTTCGTACACGCATTCGCTCAATTCTACTTTCACAGCCTATGAGCACACAGTGCTCTTGGTTGGTTGGTTAGTTCGGGTTTAACGTGCACAGCACCAGTGCTCTTGTTTTCAGCATGCGTTAAAGCTGAAACTCGCGCTCCGAGTCTGACGAGGCACTGAAAATCATTCGCGGAGCATTGTTCACGTTATTGTTATTGTTGTTATGGCCCCGGGCGTGCGGGTGGTGGCCGTTGTGGTGATGGTGATTGGAGACAGGCTTGCCCGGCTTGCTGTGACCGACGGCTGTGTGAACTACTGGCGTGGTCGCTGTTGTGTCCGCTAGCGCGGCCCATATAACTCGTGTGACCACTAACGGCGGGGCAGATGGAAGAGGTGTGAGCGCCCAGGGGGAACAGATGGGGGGGGGGGGGTGAGGGAGGGCGTGAGTGCAGGGGATGTGTAGCTGCATTCATAGCTGATGAGGGAGCGCGGCAGACTAGGCAGGGAAGAGTTCATATCACTCGTGCGCTGGGACCGGCCGCTGCCTGAAGACGATGACGACATTGCCGACACCATCACCACCGACACCACCTTGACGCGAGAATGCCGTAGGCCTGGAATAAGTCTGACTACAACGACATACAGTATACGCATTTTGGTACTAAACTAAGGTATTACCGGTGTAAGCAAACCATACCAGACCCCCATTACCCCCCCCCCCCCCCACCCGTACCCTTTAAGGTCCTACGTCCACCCTTTGAAAGCAATAACAGTTTGTCATTGGGATGACAACCCAGCGGCCAAATTAAATACAGTATTCATAGCAGGGGCGGATAAGGGGTGAGGTGAAGGAGAGGGGCGGGAGGGGGGAGAAGTTTAAAAAAAAATGTTTAAGTCCTTTTGTGGTGGATATATCAAAGTCACACACACACACACACACACACACACACACACACACAAAGGCACACACACACACACACACACACACAAAAAGGCACACACACACACACACACACACACACACACACACACACACACACACACATGGAGACAAAAGCCTCAGAGTGGGTTACCTACCATTTTATGTGAAAATGGGTTCCCATATTTCTATTTATTCTAGGGCTCTGGAATTGATGCGAATGTTTAGAACTCTAGTAACTAAGCTCTATAACTTAAAATAAAATAGACATTTTCTAGAAACAGAGCCACTAGATGGAGAAAAAATGGGTTTCTAAAAATAAAGTGGGTGCCTCTCACACAAAAACTGGCATTACGGTGAAAATGGGTGTCTTCACAACATTAGGCGTCTGTAATAAGGTCAAGTTCATGGAATATTTCTTTTTCACATTCATTTTTTGTTTTGTTTTGTTTTCTCAATTTAATATGCATTAACATTTTTAACATTGTATGGTGCAAAATTGAATGAACACTGGCCCGTAACCTTTCGATTATGATTTTTACACAGGAAATCTTTAAAACATTGCTACGTTGTCTCCTTCTGAAGCAAAACAGTTTATCATAGCATTTAAGTGAGAATTCTGGAAATTAAGGAACTTTTTTTTAATGTACTCTGGAGTTTGAGACAAACGGCAAAAGAGCATTTTGAATATTAACCCTTATCATTCGGAATACACCAGTGTGTGCAACAAGTGTGACTAAAATAGTGTGCCTCTAGGCGCCAAGCTATGGTGGCACCACCCTTGAACTAATGCCATTGGTCTATGTCCTCATCTGTAAGTTCTGTAATGTAGCTTGCATATATGGCAGTGTACAAATTTGAAGCATTTAGCCTCAGTATGATGCGGGTTAAAAAGTGTGGAAAATATGAAAGATAGAAAAAGACCCAGACGAAGAAACTAACACTTAACTTATTCTATCCCAGACACACCACAGCAAAATAAAGATCGACCATGATAGTTTAAGGGTGATGCCAAAATAGCTTGGCGCCTATCGGCGCCAAGCTATTCTGGCATCGCCCTTGAACTATCATGGTCGATCTGTGTCCTGCACTGCAACGCAGTCTTCAGAAGACGACTTCAACATTTGGGGATTTCGGTTTTGGGGTAGAATGAGTTAAAATGACAAAACAGAACACTGACATTAATTAATTAACTGACAACATAGGAAATCACTTGAAACCTCAGCCTTTATTAATCACATCAAAGGTGCATGCATATAAAAACACAATAATTGTTTGTAAACACTTCAAATCAAACAATCAAGAGCAGTCAAACCTTTTTCTGGCAACTTTGTGATGAGGAAAACTAGTTCTTGCCCAAGTTCGGCACGTAAAGGGTTTCCTCGACTTATGTGCCTCTATTCATAAAATGGAGAGAGAAATATAATACTGAGTTCTAGCAAGTGCGACAATAAAGTTTAGCCGAGTTGGTATACCTCGTCCAGTGCCTAGGTTAAACGCACTAGTGGTGACAATGTTGCTATTTTAGAGATAGATAATAAGAGATTACTAAGAATCAAATTTCAATAAGGCCGCACCCATCATTAAATCTCGCCTTTATTGATAATAAAATCTATGACCCGCCATGACCTCTCTACTATTGCGGAATCAACCCTGTTAATTTGAAAAAAACGGCGACCATGATGGGTGCGGCCTTATTGAAATTTGATACATTAGTAATCTCTTATTATCTATCTCTATAACTATTGTCTCTGTCAACACCTAATCATTTACCTGCCTAAGTGATTTTAAGTAGAACTTTATACTTACTAACAAGTTACAACTAACTTTTAGGAACCTGCAGAGGTAACTTTAAGTTAGTTGCAATAAGAACTTATTAATTACTTATCATAAGAACTTATTAATTACTTACTGTAAGTTTTTATAAGTTCTTACAACAACTTGACTTAAGTCACAACTTACTCGGTCAGATTTGACAAGATACAAGGACAATAAAAAAACTTTTTTTTCTCAGTAGTACTCTGGTGGTGGTGCTGATGGGGTTAAATAATCAGGCACAAGTGGTGTAAATGACGTGTCATCTCTCTGCGAAGCATATGACAAAAATATTGATTGATTACCAAATCTGATTTTTATTTGTTTAAAAGATTGTGTAGCTTTTCTGTGGTTTCCTGTACCCCTATTCTTTTTCCCTCTGCTAAAAAACTAGCCTTCAGTTCTTCAACATTCACGGGAGACTGACTACGCATTTTATTTTGTATTTCAGATTTCTGTTTTTTGTAATTATTTAAATCATCCTGGACCCGCTTAAATTCTTCGTCACTAATATAATTGTCCTGTAACGCTTTACTGATAATAAGTTTCATACTGCTCAGCTTCGCACCCGCCAAAGTACTCAATGCTTCATGTTTCTGTAACTTCATATGAAACCTCTTGTTTATGGCATCCAAACCAAAGCAAGCCAGTCCTGTGGCAATGCTAGCTCCTTCCAGTCCGATTCCAACCAAACTTCCAATTCCAGTTGAAATCAATACAATACCCCCTACAGAACAACCAGCTGAAAAAGCGCCAACAGCCATAGATGTGTTTTGTACAGAATTGAAAACGGTCTTATACCGTCTCTTACACCGTGAGTATTTCGCCTCGTCACTCTCCAAATATTTCAAAGCTTCTGTAATATTTATTAATCTGAATGCGTCTGCCTGTAATGTTTTATCTGATGCAATTGGCACAGCTGTCGCATGCGGATCGGGCACAAATGATGACACAGTCTCATGCGTCGGTAGTTGCGGATAGAAGTTTACCATTTTTTTATTCACAAATATTTTTTTTAATTTAATCAGTGATTACATTTTGCAACTCTTCAAAAGTATACAATTTGTTAGCATAATAAAATGCAACAAGATCAATGTGTTCAAGGTTTATGTAACTTAGACGAACAAAAGTTGTTTTGTCGACTACCACCTTGACAGCGGGAATACTGCTCGAAACATTAATAACATCAGCACTTTTTGTAATAGCAATAAAGACCTTTGATGATTCTGATACTGTTTCATTCCACGTAAGTTTAATTCCTTGTGCTATATCTGCCTCTTTCACAGAAGCTACAGATCTCAAGATAATTTCAAATACTATTGTCGCTTCTCTAGCCACGACTAAGCTTGCTGGCATAAACACAACAGAGGTATCTGATCTTCCCTTTCTAGTTGTAAGAAGATACCGCCGTCTCTCATAATTTTCAACTTTCAGTTTATCTCTGCTATTGTTGTCTGGGGCAAAGCTTGGAAAAAGACTTACAATCAACGGCCCAGAGTTAACAACCTTCCTAAACACTAAGGCACCTTCGTCATCAGTGTATACATAAGGACTAATAAATTCAATCTTTATGTCCCAGTCAATTGTTGGAGGTGGTGCAGGCACAGGTGAAACAACCCATTTATTACCCACATGTATTAAGTTGTATGGCACATTATTTACAAGATTAGGCGCAACTGGTACAGTAACATCACGAAGCTGACCAAGTTTAGGAATCTGTTTTTCACCATCTTTCATGTCAACAATTACTTTCCTCTTGTACATGCCAGTTGAATCAAGTTCAAAACCATATATTTCTCCAATTTCTCCCTCCTTCTCAAAATCCTGTACGTCAGCCAAATCTTTCAACTCTGTCACTGGACATGCAACTGGTATGATTCTCGGCTTTGGACCAGCACTCATTTTTATAAACAAAAATAAAATTATTTAACTTCTAACACTACACTAAAATCATGCATAACAACTGGTTTGTCATCTTGATTAGTTACAGATATACACAGTGACTCAAAGAAACTAGAACCTAATTTCTTAAACTGCAAATTAGGAAATCTAGCAACCACACTTTCACAATAGGATGCAGTTCCTGTTGGCAAGTACCTCAACAAAGTTGAAGGCTTTCCATTGTGAACATTTTCAGTTGTGTTTAGTTCTTTCAAATAAACATTTAGTACTGTGTGTACTGACAAATTAACAGGATATCTTCCAATTATTTTTTCTTTTTTTGGTTTTAGTAGTTGTTGCCTGTCTGGACTTAACCAATTTGTCCAATCTTTATCTGGAAAAGAAATTATATTACCCATAAACCCAAGTAATTTTATAAGACTTAATGTTAATGAATACTCAGTATCTTTTGGAAAATCTAATGTAACAAGTAAGTTAGCTGGATTTAAAGTTGCTTTAATTTTAAATTCATTTTGTAGCCATTCAGCTAAAGTACAAAAGTCATAATACCCAGCTCATAAAACATTAACTCTCTTTAAACTAGCAATAATAGATCCATCTACATAATAATCTGTATCATTTGTAACATTAAACCATTTTACAGTGTAGAACATTTCATGGATAGCTACAGCCTTGCTACCATCTCGATTATCAATCCCATTAGTTAACCACACTGGTTTGCTAGTGTCAAGATTTGTTAAGGTAATAAACATTTTTATTATCTCATATAAAAAAGGATGGAATTTAAATCACCAACCATTACCACTACAAATGCATTTCAATTTAATATAGATGCCAAATATAATGTTGCACCTACTTATGAACAGAAAATAATTCAACTAAACCAACTTGATATTGCTGTGTCTGAACAAGATTTATTTCAAGTGAAAGTACCAAACCCGTTTGACCATTACCTAAACCCTCCAATAACAGACGATGCTACTGCAAGAAAGTGGTCTTCAAGTCCACTACAGATGTTTCAAAACCAACTCAATTTTGCTATACTATGTTCTACTACAGGCTGTGGTGTTTCATTCACAGACCACTTGAATCACTCAAACAAACTGATTAGGTCTGTGTATCGTTTCCATGTTTATTACCAGCTTAGACGTATTCTGTCAGAACTACATACACCACTACCCACTGAATCCAGTTTCAACAGGTTTAACAACCCCATGGATATGAAAGCGTTTGAACGCATCTGTAATGAGTTTAACATCAGCCCCAAGTATGACTTTACACAAAAACTTGATGATCACAAAGGCATGGGAACACTGTATTACGCTTTGAGTCACAGACAATACCCACAAGATTATTACCCTGGTTATACTTCATTCTCATCAAAATCACAAGTCTGGTTAGGCTCAATAGAACAGAAACAGTCTAATGCATGGACAACATTTATCTTAGACAAGAGTGACGGGTTTACTCCAGCAGGAGTCGAGCGCGTAAATGAGTCTATCAGAACATATGTCTGGTGTATACTAGGAGCACAATCACTAACAAAATCGAATATTTTGAACGGAAGTGGAAAATTTGAGGCACAAAAACAGTTTCTTGCAAACCTGGAAGATTCAATTAATTCAACAGTCGATCTCCCATCAAGCATACAACGCTATCAAGACGTTCTAAGATATGCCAGATCAAAAGTTGACTTTGTAGTTGGCATCGGGTTATACATGTTGCCATCTGATCTTCAACTCCAAATGGGGACAATAACAAATTACAATAATGAAATCATTGTTGCAGGTCGTGATAAAAAATTAGGACTCAATCAATCTGTAAACTTGAGGGCCACAACCACACATGTACAGTCATTAAAATTATTACAGATGGTAACACCCCCGGCCCCGGCACTGGCACTCATACAACCAGTACAGTCAGCCCCTGACACACATGAGTCAGAGAAAACAGCATTGATAATAGGCCTCACTGGATTAGGTATATTACTTCTTTATCTGTTTCATTAAATAACCCACCATCAACCCTCCTACTGTAACCAGAAAGATCCAAACATGTTCTGCCATAAACCCAACTACCTTTGCTGCTGTAGTAATAAGCCAACTGACAACTGTGCCTATAATACCAGGCAAAGCGTCCATTGCTTTCAGAGCCAATTTCTTAAGCAAGTCTGATATGTGAGACAGTTGTTTCTTTACCCATGTCTGTAAATCTTTTGGGTCTGTTGGAGGTGCTGGTGGTGCTGGCGGTGCTGGACCCCCAGCACTGCCAACCCCGGAGACAGCCAACACAACAGTACTGATAATAAATCCAAGAGCTGTAATTAAACTGGCAATTGTGATACTCTGTTCTCTGAAAAGTGTTTTCAGTCTCTCAGCCAAAGTAGTGTCTTCGTGAAGTATTTTTTGAATAGTTTCTCTAATCCTGTTGACCTGTGTTTTCAGTTTTTGTCTCCCAATACTAATCACTTCTAACCTTCCTGATCTTTCTATCTGCAAATCATTTAATCTGTGTTGGATTCTTTCTTTCATTTCTGTGTCAAGATTCCCATTGTCTGCTGTAGCCAGTTTCTCTTTTTCACGTTCTATGTGTTTATCAAGCTCACCCAGTTTGGCAACATTGTTTACCATCTCACCTCTTATCGTCTGCAGTGATTTATCCAAGCCCATAATCTCCCTCATTGACAAAGGTGGATCATCTATTGTTTTCATAGCATCATTTAATTGACCTTCAGTAAATGAGGTTTCTTGTATCACTGTGTTTGCTATTTCTGGCAGTTTTGTTACTGGTGCCATTTCAATATCTTGTGCTGTTGGCAACTTTGTTTGCGTGTTGTGAAGCGCACTAACAAGACACGGTGTGACAGGAGACCCACCAATACCAAGTTGACGCAATGCACCAACACCACCTTCATTTTTGATTGTACTTAAAGCCCTAAACTTACCAGTGTCTTTTTTATTAGTCAATAATACTTTTCCTTTGTCAACAGTATTTAAATATAAATGACCCTTGCCATCAAGTTCAAACTGATTAGGATCTATGTTGTCTGGGTGATTACCAACATGATCATAAAACGAGTTCACTTTGGTTTCTAAAAGTTTGTGACGTAAACTGTAAATATTTCTTGTACCAGTCATATCTGTCATATCTGTCATATCTGTTGTATTACCAAAATCATACATGTCATCCATTTCAAAATCTTCATGATTAAATCCTCCCGCTGCCATCCTTTTATTAATTTATTATTTTTTATTGTGCATAATAAAAATGACATCATCTTACGGATCAAAGTTAGACCCATATAGAAAACTACGTGAGCCTCTTGGTGTTAAGGGCATTAGACAATCAATCGTCATCACAAACAATCCAAGTACCATAGACCAAAACCAAACACTTACAGTCAAGTTTCCAAACCTAGGTCCCAGTGACGTTATTGTTCCTGGCACTGCACGCCTAGCATTTAATATTGAACTATCATCAGACGCAGACGTAAACAGAACACTGGTTGACAATCTTGGCAGAGCAATTGTTAGAACCATTAAAGTAAAACTTGAAGGACAGGAAGTGTTTAGTCTTGACGACTCAGATGTATTCTACTGTTACAAAGATTTGTGGCTCACAAGAGAAGAACGAGAGGACCGTGTTTACCAAGGCATACAATCAGATAATGTTGGTAAACTTTGAATTGATGCCGGAGATAAGGTAACTACTGGGGTAGCCAAGGAAGTTATTATAGCAGAAACATATGGAACCAGGTTTTACATTCCACTTGAGTTTGAAATCCTAACAGCTCATTTACCTTATTATCAAGGAGCACTGAATGACCGTCTGAGTTTTGAACTAACTTTCAATGACTACTCTAAAGTTATAAAATCATCTGCCACAGATGCAACATATAAGATCTCTAACATATCCTTGGAATATGAAATTGTCACACACACTGATCTAGCCAGACTCATACAAAATCAGTATCAGTCAAGACTTCCAATTTATTATGACAGGGTGTTTAGACATAGTTTAATGCAAAAAGACAAGAGTGACCCAATGTGGAACATAAATTTGAACACACCTGCCAGGTCACTGAAAGGTATTCTTATGTTGTTTGTTGAACCAGCGGCTCCATACAAAAGGGATTCAGAAAAATTCTACAATCCTAAGATTACACATTTGTCCTGCACAATCGAAGGCCGCCCTAATCAAGTGTATGCGTCTGGAATGTTACCATACCAGCACTACGACGAGATCACAAAGTATTTTGCGGGTGGAAGGATTAGAGATAAAGCAGCAAACATTGTGTGTAAAGATTTACATCTGTATGACGTTAGGATTGGACAATACCTTACAAACAAGTATGCACTATGGCTAGACCTGCGTAGTACAGTACAGATGATGACTATCTGCATGGGTCAGGTCGAACTGTTGAGAACGGCAGTGATGGAATAACAATTCAGATACAAAAGAAGGTTGAAACTGCTGCAGCAATAAATATATATTTGTATCTGATTTATGATGCACAACTCAATATTGCAGAAAGCAGACTGAGTGGACACATATATTAAAATTATATTGTGTATTAAAATGAACCGGAGCTTAATGACCCTCGACCCACACTGTGGATTATTTTGTGGTGCAACAGGGTGTGGTAAAACTGAATTTGTACTTGATTTATTACAAACAAGATACATCCACCATTTTGAAAACATTGTGATATTTTGTCCTACGATCAAACACAACAAAGCTTATCACAACCGTTTATTTATTTGGACTGACAGCAACATTTACTTAGTCGACCCTGAGAAAAAACTGAATGAATACCTACAATATTTTTACAAGCAATTTGAAGGACAGCCAACGTTGTTTATTGTTGATGACTGTTCTGCAGAGAAAGACATTGTCAAGAAGAGAAACACTCTATCAGAACTTGCTTTCAGTGGCAGACATGCAAACATCAGTGTATGGATTCTCACTCAGAAATATAATGCTGTACTGAAAGATTTTCGAGAACAGTTAAAGTTTATCTGTTTGTTTTACTGTAAGGATCGTGACAGCTTTGAAGACTGTCTCAGAGAAAATCATGTGATACCAAATAAGCATGAACGGGATGATGTGAAAAATAAACTGAAATCAACTAAGCATCTAAAGCTCATTTTAAAGACAGATCAGCCCACAGGGTATGGGTTAGTAAATTAATTTATTCTTTTGTTTGTCTAATAAAAATGACAGACGGACAAATCATACAAGTGATTGATCTCACACACTGCTTCAAAGATGTTATGCATTTTACTGACTTAATATCACCCAAACAGACTAACATAAGTCTTTCAAAACCATCGGAAATATATGCAACATATAGTGTGACTTTGGATTATGTCAATGAGCTTCCAGATGTGGAGCACATGACAGTTGATTTAAAGACACCTACTTTTAAAGTTAATGATACCAACTATGGTTGGTTAGGGGAAGTTTGTTATAGCATATTTAAGCAACTACGTAAACTAAATGTTCATATTGACAGTGTTACAGTTAATAAAGTGGTATTACACAAGGTGAGCCAGCAGAGTTAACATTATTATTTTTTAATTACATTATAAATGAACCAAGACGAATTACTTCTTCTAAATGATATCAATGCTGTAGAAAACAAAGACTTAGACTCTAAGAAACAGCGTCTTTTGTCTGTGATTGTCTCAGGCACGTCAAAGGCTTATCTCGGAAAACAATACGTGACAGAAGACATTGAATCCCTCACCGCTGACGAACTATTTAAACTGCATTCAAAATATGAAAACCACATCGCTTCACTAATGACTCGTGATTTGAGTAGATCTCTAGTATGCCTATACACAAAAGCAGTGAGTCACTTTCTACCTGTAGATTGTGACAGCCTATCACACGACCTTGAAAGCAATCCTATTGTTTCAAGTTCAATTGGTAAATTAGCATGCATCATGTTTTACAAGTTTGGAAATTACCTTGCACCTGTTGTAACCCTTCTTGTTACCGGGAGTCATATTGATTTCTCGAAAATAAATTTTACTGCAGAAGAAAATGGACGATACCCAGACGACTCCACAACCAAACCCCACCCCAGTTTTGACGCAGGTTCAAACTGTGACTAAGGCTAAAAGTCCAGGCAGGGTTGAGGCTGGTAAAAGATTAGCCAAATATAACAGACAAAAAAAATTACAGCTTCAAGCGCAAACAGAAAAGACTCATGTAACTGACCCACCGTCAGCACCGTCAGGACCATTATCACTGTCACTACCGTCAGGACCAACACACCCTCATCAAAGTGAGAGACAAACAACTTAGTCTGACCCTGACCCCGAACCTCAATCAACAAAATATATAGTTGCTGGATTTGTTGTCGGATTTGGTTACGTAGGTTATCAATTATACAAAAAATACAAACCACAGACTCGTACAGTGTCCAAAAAATCAGACACTCCAAAAACAAAACCAGAAGTCGCCACATTACCAGTAACACCCAAAGCCGTTGACCCATTTTATATGCAGTGAATAAAAATATTATTTTAATTTTTATTGCCTAAGAAAATGAGCGACACAAAGAACTTGATGAACCTTGTATATCACTCTGCCATGATAAGTGGACTAGCAGTAGCTTATTCTATGCTAGGAAAAAGTCTACTCAAAATGAAATCAGCAGACCTTAGCAGACTTGACTTTGAAGACAGCGCTAAGCTAATTGTAGTTGTTACAGCGTCAATTGCGACAAAAGACTTTCTCATTAAGCAGGGAATTATTCCCGAAAATGTTTCTATGTAATAAAAATATTATGGTGACACTAGCTGTTATTGTGGGTGGAGCAGTTGTTAATGCATTAGCATTCAGCGGCTCTAATTATCTCTTTTCAAAAGTGGGTAGAGAAGAATCGGCAGAAGAAATGAAACGTCACAATGAAGTGTCTGAGAAACTCGCTCAAGCTCAACAAGAATATGAAAAGCAGCGAATTGAGAAACTTGATTTCATCAATGAAAGATTGAAGCTTGAAGGCCACGCACAACATACGTTTTCAAATACAGACGACGCAATTCGTGAATACTATCTTGTCACAGGTAATGACATGTCTATTCCAAAACTGAAACTAAGTGACTATTACAAACCAAGCACACAACAAAGAAATGGAGAGATAATTTTTGTTCTAGTGGGAATGACATTTGTTTATTTTACAGGAGTTTTCATTGCTAGAAAAAAATGACAGCCGAAAATAAACTATCAAAAATATATTACTCTCCATCAGGCTATTGGAAAGGGCAAACTGCTATTCAGAAATTACATGCCACTGTGGGCGGAGATATAACACTCAATCAAGTCAAGCAATGGTTACAGAGACAAGCAATTTGGCAGATATACCTCCCTGCTCCAAGAAAAATAACAAGACCCCATTTTGAAAACACAACACCTAATGACACGCATCAAATGGACCTCCTGTTCTTACCACACGATACAATAAGAAAGAAACGATACAAGTACGCTTTGACTGTTGTTGATATAGCTTCAAGTTATAAAGACGCTGAACCCATATCTGACAAAACAGCCAGTACAGTTGCGACAGCATTAACAAAAATATATAGTCATGGTCCTTTAAGATACCCCAGACTTGTTCAAGTTGATGATGGATCAGAATTCAAAGGTGCTGTTAATCAGTTATTTGTGAAGCATGGCATACTGGTCAGACGCGGTATTCCAGGTGTACACAGATCACAGGCAATTGTAGAGAACTTTAACAAGCAATTATCAGAAAGACTTTTCAGTTACCAGTATTCAAAGGAACTCATGCATGACACCCGGAACACTGAGTGGGTAAAAAGATTACCACATGTGATAAAAGCAATGAATAACGAAGGACACCCTAAGCCTGCTGATGCTATTAAATTGAAAACAATTACAGAACCAAAAACAGGTCCAACCCCAGCACCAGACACAAGTTTATTTACTAAACAGGTAAGATATTTATATCAACCAAGGGAGGCTGAGAATGACGTGAAGCGCAGGGCAACCGACCCCATCTGGTCTACGTCTGTACACAATATAAAAAAAATAGTCCCCGGTCCTGACGGTCCTGACGCAACAATATATTACCTGTATGACCCTGCACCCCAGAGGGCATTTGTCAGAGAAGAATTACAGATTATTCCCCCAGACACCGTTACTCATTTCAGTAACTAACTCATCAATTAATTCATCAACCAGTTCATCAGCTATTTCTTCAGATAACTTGAGCCTGTAATGACCAGGTGCATAAGCCTTTTCCTTACTGTGAAACACACGTTTTGTGTCCCCAACTGCAAGCGACTTCTTATGTGTTTGAATCATTTCAAGATTATGTTTGTTCGATCTCAGTGACTTGTTTGGATAATCAGGCATCAATGCACCATCTAACACTTCCTTATAATGTTCATGTCTAATGTCTTTATTTTTTATTGCTGTTTTTTTTTATTCCTTTGGCTTTCGACTGACTACCTTTTTGGTGCAGTATAGAATACATTTTTGATCTCAGTCCAACATACTCAACTATTGGCACACCATTTAGTTCATCCTTAAACTTACCAGGCACTTTCTTGTTTTGTGTGCTAAACAGTGGATGGTCTTTGGGATAATCAGACGTGTCGTACATGTGTAACTCTGTTTTCATGTCTTCATAAAAGTCTTCAGTACACACGTCAATGATCATCGAGTCAGTGTCAGTGTATAGCAGACGACACTCAGGATACTTCGGTTTAAAGTAATCATAATAAAATTCAAGCATCAACAGTTTTGACAACTCAAGAATTGCCATGCCAATGAATACTGGCTTGTCCAATTTGACAATCTTTTTTTTGAGTGACACAGCATACAGGGATGAATGAAACTCTTTATACCCTGTGTACTGTGGCTTGCCTGTAAGTTTAATTGCACCCGATTCAGTTGTTACTAATCTCACATCTTTGCGGTGATGAGGATTTTCCATTATCTTGCCAAAACATGCATTGTTCATAAGCTTAAAGAAGTCTTTGTCAAATGCAGTGTTGCCGTCCCTGGCACGAAGGGTTGTGTTCTTCATTATGTAATCCTTCATGAAAGCACTCTGATCAAATTGAATGCCTCTGTGAACTTTCTTTAGTACTAACCCATGTCTGATGTAAAACTGCAACAAGCGATAGTGACAAACGTAATTGAATTTGTCATTCAAATTTGGTACAAGTTTGGTGTCTTCTTTTTTCCCCGTCAAACTCATTTTCTCAATGGCTAATGGATAATCATTATGGTAATCGTGTAGATGGTGTGGGTACTCCAGGTCAACTTCGAAGATCCAACCCTTCGCATCATTCCGGTCATGAGTCATAATACAGTTTGTTATCTGTGTTATGTCACACTGTGACAAATCATGTAGACAAAAGTTTTTCAAGGGCAATAACTCACACATCGCGTATCCGTACAAATTGTTAGCGTCCAAGTATGTAATGAATGACCTTGGCCTTGAGGGGTCATAGCCAAGGTCACCATGGTCGTCCAGATATTTATTATTTGCTTTTGCATAATTATTTGCTGCAATACTAATCCCTCCCCTCAATCCACGTTCCACCATTTCCCCCATCGTACGATCAGACAACAGGTCAATAAATATCTTACTGGATTTCAAAAATGCATCCCATGTCATGCCAGGACTAGTTATGTAACAGGCTGGGTCAAGTTTGTAGTGCAATAGACCCTTCTCACGGTAACTTTCAAATACGTCTGCTAGCAAGCAAACATCTGCTTTCAAGTACTGATCGTGATAGTCACCAATCGTCTGACACCCTAATTTATCCCATGCATCAAGAGCGTGCTTGTATTCAGAGTCAGAAATACCTTTGCCAGTTAGTGTAGAATAAAATTTCTCTATTGGTGGTAGTCTCCTTTCTTCAAACACAACCCAGTGATCAATGTACTCATACGGATACACGCCTTTCTTAATCAAGTCTGGCTCAAAATATTTACTCGTTATTGGATACTCAGTCAGTCCTTCTGCCAGACTAGCCAACCCTAAAGACAAATGTTGCATAGAGTCATAAAATGCTAATTTATCTAATCTAAAAGTCAAATATTTCTCAGTTGTCTGGGCAATACAACTAATGTTTTTGTAAGACTCATCTACAGCCTGCATGATAATGTGTGAATCATATCCTTTGAGATTGTGAAAAAAGATTGGTAACTTGTATGTCTTAGGATCTGTTTTTAATAACAAGTTACAATTGTTATGTGCAGCACCTCTGTAACGTCCAGTTATGTGATCATGGTCACGAACTTTATCATCACCTAAAGGTTGTTCACAAATCCAAAACGTCTCAGCTGTATCAAATTTTAATTTGTCTTCTTCTGTCATCACCAAAGGCATCTGACATGTTGTGAGATACTGTACTACCTGACTATACAGATGTCTCATTTCTGTTAAAAACAGACATGCTGCATTTTCCCCTCTGTAGATAACAGGCTCTGAATGAAGACCGTCTGACCTAACAATAATGTATCCAAAAGAACACACCACTTGGTCACTCAATTTTATAGTCTTTGGTAATGACTCTGGAACAGGACCTTCATACGGTACTACTAATGATTCAAAATCAGCATACACTACAAACGGCAGCTTTTGCTGATTCCCATAGTTCTTAAAACACACTTGACTACCAGGCTCTGGATACTTAAGTACAGTTTGTATGTCATCAGCTGATCTACAATGTAAAACGTGTTTGTGCACTACTGAAATAGAAGAGAATCTTTGTAAACATCTTTTACACACTTCCTGTTTGCCATTGTGTTTTGTTGTATGCCCATGAATTAGACGTGACATATTTCTGATAATTGTGTAGTGAAAGTTATTGTCATCACCGGCAGGGCTGATTAGCAACATGTCAACATGTTTATCTTCTGGCTGCCCATAGGTTGGTGCCAGTGTTGATACTCTAATAGGTTGTAACTTGTCAACAGATTCATTATCCCACACATACACATTTACAGATATACCAGGATTTAGTTTTTCAAACAAATCTATGTCCTCTATTTTAACAGGGAACTCAATGCCACTAAAATCGAGTTCGTTTACAAATTTGGTATAGTTAGATACACGTTCAGGTTTTGTTTTTATAAAGTGTAGATTAGCAAGCACACACCACATGAAACAATAGTTGTCATTGTTCTGTATATTAACTACAGCCTTTTTGTTTGCAACCTCTGTTGGCAGTGGTATCCATGATTTACCTAATATAGGATGATACCTTGACTGCTTTAACTGTAGTTCATGTACATGACCTTCGTGCCAACCAGACCCCTTCATTTTTGCACTGTCAATTGCTTGGAGGAAGTCAGGTAATAGTCTGTCTCTAAACACGTTCTCCAATTCTCTTCTTGTGTTAACTGTGTGTTGTCTTGTTGATATATATGATACAATCACTTCACCATCTACTCTAGTAAATTCTATTTTTGCAACAATCTGAATCTTTACACTGCCTGTAAGAAGATTATCTTGTATGACAGAAAAAGAGTTTTCTATTGATTCATAAACATTATTAGTATTGGATATAGGCAAGTTTGTTGTGTGAAACACATTTCTTAAGCTTGACGAGCCTGATGGGCTTTGAGTATTGTCCGTCATTTTTATTTGTCCGTCAAAATAATAAATGAAAAAATATTACTGCTACCACAGTAAACATAATTATTATTTATTTTCTGCACATTTGACATAATCACTGGAAAAAGTCAACCACAGTCAACCACTAAACAGGAGTTGTCTCCCATAGACTTATATGCACACCCACAGATTTTAAGAATCATTTTTACCACTCCGACTGGTGTGAGGCAGTGTGTGTGTGGATGTAATAATAAATCCAAGAAAATTAAAAAAAAAATCTTCTTTTTTTTTAATTTATGAGAGAAAAAAAAACGAGAAGAAAAACGAGAAAAAATGAGAAAAATTAATAAAAGGGCTGCTTGATGACCTTCCACCCGCTTTCACAGGAATCGATGTAACCCGGGTTAAACTGCGCTATTAACCCCCCTATGGAGGGGGTTAACCCTGGCGGATAGCGCATTCACCTTTTCCTGTGAAAGCCCTGTAGTGTAGAGAAACGAACCCCGGCACAGTGAAGTTAGTTTGATCAATACTAAGCCCCACTAAACCAGAAGTATCCCCTTGGCCACTTGCAGTCCCAAAGAAACTTAAATTATTTATGTATTTATAATTAACTGAAATCCTGAAAAAGCAGTACTCATGAGAATCTAACCAAGATAAAATATTAAGAAATTAAACCTACAAAGAAAGAGGCTCCTGAGAATCTAAGTCTTTTGTAAAAATAATCTCTGGTTTTTTACCTCCTCAAAGGGAGGACGTCAGATGTGTCAGAGTCATGTGATTTTTGTCTAAGCCAGTAACAGTTTGTACAGTACACTTCGCTAACATGCCTCCTGTGTATGCCTACACCGTCTAACCCAACAGGGCATGAAACTGAATAAGAGTAATTATCCTCTCATGGGCTCTCGCGTCAGACATGTATGGACAGTATACACCAGGAAGTAAAAATCTTACAATAATATTGCACTGGTGTGAGTCGGTGTACAAACCTTGCGTCGGGTGTTATGTATGGTGTTTTATGTGTGTGTGTGTGTGTGTGTGTGTGTGTGTGTGTGTGTGTGTGTGTGTGTGTGTGTGTGTGTGTGTGTGTGTTTTTGTTTTTTGTTTGTGTGTGTGTGAAAGTGTTTGTGTGTGTGACGAGACCAATTTTGGTGCAGACAAACAGGTGTTTATGACTCACTGTAGGCAAACAAGTCTACAGCTTTTTCATGTTACTGTACACTGGATTAAAGAGACAGGTACGTAATAGCACATCTATATAAACTTTTAAATCAGACCTCTTTCTCTATGTGAGGTGGCTATGAAGACATGTATGTTAAATGCGTCACTTCTGTTCCTAGCAACATGAGCAACAGTCAGGACAGACCATTCAGCAGACAATAGTCATCACTTGTCCTCATTCACGTTAACGTGACATACATTTTAGGGAGTCCTAGGGAGTGCGGGAGTGTATTTGGACTGGCTCATGGAAAACGTATGTCGCTAAAAACCAGCAGTCTACTCACAAAGAGATATAAAGAGAACAATATACCTGTGCTGAAAAGGTGATACTGTTCTGTTTAAGTCTGTGTATATTTAAACTGACATTTTGTTTACCCTGCAGTGAGTCATGAACACCAGTCTGTTTGCACTGAAATCAGTCTAGTCATAATTTTGAGCAAAAGCCTACGCATGCAAGGGCCCATGTGTAACATAGCTGAAATTGTATAGACCACAACAGCATACTGAGTGTGTGTGGCAGACATGGTCTACCAGCTCTGTCAGGCATGTGATTGTCATGGGATATTACCCTTGTGAAAATGATGTGTACCTGTGTTGCAAGGTTTGTACTTAATGTTTTTGTTTATACATGTTTTATGTTAGTATGTTTATGTGTATGTATGCCAGTTAATGTTTGTCACTGCATGTGTGTGTGTGTGTGTGTGTGTGTGTGTGTGTGTGTGTGTGTGTGTAAATGTATGTTTATTCATATGTTTGTGTGTGTGTGTGTGTGTGTGTGTGTGTGTGTGTGTGTGTGTGTGTGTGTGTGTGTGTGTGTTTGCGTATGCAACGTGGTGTAATGCTCAGAAATTTAACTCACAGTTCTGTTTAAGTGAATAACACAGTCAATATGGCTTTATCATAACAAGCCATTATGCTCCAGAAAAGCTTTTGTCCACGCATGGGCTGATTCAAAGAGCCGTGTACTTGTTTGCACTCATGTATTCAAGTCAGTGTATGTGTGTTTATGTTAGTGTGTATGTACGTGCGTGTGCATGTGCGTTTGCGTGTGTGTGTGTGTGTGTTTATGTGTTGGTATGTGTGTTTATGTGTGTGTATGCGTGTGCGTGCGTGTGTGTGTCAGTACTGCTTATAATAGAACGGTGGAGTGTCGACCTTGTACTGACTGTGTTGTACAAATAAACATAAGACGGCAGTCACCTTTTCAGAAATTGTACTTGCAGTAAAATAATATTAAACAGGACCCGCCAGCATACTCGCTACGAGAGAGCTAACAGAAAAAAGTAGACTAATACTTGTAAACACGGGTTATGCCTGGAGTCCGAGGTTCTTGAGGAACTGACCTGTGTCCACTTATAAAAATCTAGGCTCGTGAGAATCTTAGACTATGTAAAACCCCATATACTCGGTACAAGGCAACCAGATACTGGAGGTTTTAGTCTGTAATCGAATTATACTTCCTGGTTCAGTGTGTACCGTAGCCATGAATGCAGAGCTGTAATGGTAAAGTTCATAAACATGGCCATGGTCGCGATTTAAAAAAATTAACGGTACATGTTTAGGTGTTGACAGAGACAATAGTTAAAGAGATATATAATAGGAGATTACTAATGTATCAAATTTCAATAAGGCCGCACCCATCATGGTCGCCACTTTTTCAAAAAAACAAAAGGGTGATTATGTGATAATAGAGAGGTAATAAGATGCCATAGATTTTAATATCAATAAAGGCGAGATTTAATGATGGGTGCGGCCTTATTGAAATTTGATTCTTAGTAATCTCCTATTATATATCTCTATTTTGGCACCAGACCGGTCGCTCGGACCGGTCTCGTGCACCCGATCGGTTTAGAGCGTGTGCTTTCTGCACCTGTAATGGGCAACCTTGGAGAAAGAATCACGTGAGCGTCGTTTGATTGCTGCAAAATAACATGAATAAAGAATAAACCCTTTCCCATATATGCAATCCTGCAATAATGCATCCATCTTTATGCTAGCACCACGAAACATTACGCGATTTGGCAGATTTGAAAAATAGCTTTTTCAAATCCTCAATGGAGGTGATTTTGCGACATCTGCGTCGTTTGCGGCAGAAAGTACCGTCATAGTTGAAGTTTGAGAAGTGAGCGCACTACATGTACAATGGACTTGATTCAGTGGTGTAGGGCTTGACACAATCCTCCGCCATCTCAACACAAAACTGGCATGTTAGGGGAGGTAAAAGGCGCGGCTAAAAGTTAAAAACACAAACGAACCTTTTTTTCGACTGCGATCACAATCTTCCGCGTGAACGTACGAGACCACACTGACTAGAAGTGCAGAAGCCAACCTGCGCGCGCAGTTCTGGTGTACATGACCGGTCCAAGCGACCGGTCTGGTGCCAAAATAGCAACAATAGCGCCGCTGGTGCGTTTAACCTAGGTAGAGGGCGAGGTATACCAACTCAGCTAAAGTTTATGCTTCCTGTGACTTTTGAAACAATGCACAGTATGTAAAGTGTACTTTATAGTAACAAAAAAGTTACAGACATTTCCAAAATGATCCAGGCGTACATCAGATAAAAGCAAGCTATACACACTGAAATAATAACACTCTTGTAATAAATCTTTATCATGTTGACAATGGTTTTCTTATCTTATTATTGTCTTTCGTCCCGATTGCTTGTACATTGCTGAACGTCCCGACTTTTTCAGGACGTGCCAGCACTGATAATGAAGGGGGGAAAAATGAACAGAATATTGAATGTATGTCGCCAGCTGGTCTAATATGCCAAATAAACCTAAGACCATTTAGCAACACACATCCAAAATCAAAAGAGATACCCCCCAAAAAAAATTATTCAGACCAAAAAGGTGACTGCCAATTGTGTAAAATGCAAAGAAGTACCCAATGGAGAAAGAAACACGCTTAGAAAAGATGGTTACAACACAATTTATTAATATTTCATGTAAATCCCCTTTGTCAAAACAGACAAACAAACAGAGAGATCAGTCGCTACTTATCTTCGTTCACAGAAGAAATGTGCCACATTCCTTCTGCGAATGAAGATAAGTAGCGACTGATCTCTCTGTTTGTTTGTCTGCTTTGACAAAGCGGATTTACCCGAAATATTAATAAATTGTGTTGTAACCGTCTTTCTAAGCGTGTTTCTTTCTCGGTTGGGTACTTCTTTTCAAGAGATACAGGCAGCGCAGACAGTAGGGAGAGCTTAAAAAAGAAAAATACAAGTTAATGGACCAAGGGTAGACAGAAACACATGCCCCAAAATTGAGAGGAAACCCCACCCTGTGGGGATGACCAGGGTGACCCTAGGAACTAAAAAGTAGTTAACCCCACCCAAGTCCCCCAGGGCAGACCCGGGTGGGGGCCACTGTTTAGTTGCAAAGTAAGGTTAATGTTACACAGTATACAAAATGATCCAGGTGTACATCAGATAAAAAAAGAGCTATACACGCTGAAAACAACCGAATAATAACGCTCTTGTAATAAAGCTTTATGTTGACAATGTTTTTTTTTTTTGTTTTGTTTTTAATCTTATTATTGTCTTTTGTCCCCAACCGCTGTTCCGTTTGCACAGTTTTAAATGTTATACAGTATACAAAATAATCCAGGCGGACCAACCCCATAGTAGCACTCTTGTAATAAATCTTTATGTTGACAATGGTTTTCTTACCCCTTATTGTCTTTCGTCCCCAACCGTTGTTACATTTGCAGTTCCATTTGCAAAGTGTTAAATGTTATACACTATACAAAATGATCCAGGTAGACCAACCCCATAATAACACTCTGGTAATAAATCTTTAAGGTTTTCAATGGTTTTCTTATCTTATTATTGTCTTTCGTCCCCAGCCGGCTGTTTCCTTTTGCAATTATACAGTATACAAAATGATCCAGGCGTCCATCAGATAAAAACAAGCTATACATGCTGAAACCAACCCAATAATAATTAACACTCTTGTAATAAATCTGTATGAAAACGAAAGTGCCGCGAGTGTCGGAGAATCTCAATTCATTTCTTTTGTAACTTTTTCAGTCTGTTGCGGATGTAATCCTTAATGTTTGTCCAGCGCCTTTATCTAAGTGTGGGCTCTTCTGCGATTGCCTGCTGTATCTCGGCCTTTCCAGGAAGTTTCTTCACGACGAGGTGTGTCTTGAAACGAGTTTGAACAGCTTTCTCTTCAGCTTTCCCCCATGGTTTCCTTGTAAATCTAGCTTTCTTTCGAACAGGAGCTGACACAGTACTATCTAGATTGTCATCAGGCTCTGGACGTCTTTTCTCTGTCATGCTCATTCATTCCTGTGTTGTTGACTTGCTACTTGCTTCATTCACAGGTGCTGTTTCCCCCGAGACCTCTCTGCGAGGTCTGATGTGTCTTCATGTCAAAGTCAATCTCTTCATCATCGCCCAGTTCAGCTCTAATGCAACTCTCAAAATCGGTCATCCCATTGTTAACTGACAGAAGAATCTTTGCCACTTTTGCCTTTTGAAGGACGTCTTGAGGTTGGCGGTAGATATGGCGATGTATCCGAATATCATGACCAAGGAAGTCTGCCAGCTGATCCTGGTCTAACTCCGAGATGGCCATTGACTGAGCCAAAGTTGCAACCTGCTTCCGTAACTGAGTAAATGTGAACATGGCTGGGTTTGACACTTGTGCTTGTAACGCATGTTCCTTCAGAACAACATGGCCTCTGTAAGGCCTCTGACCAGAAGGTGTGGCAAAGATGTACTGGGAACCAGCGATAGCTGGCACTGATTGCCTCATTTGAAGGATTCTGTCCACAGTTGTCATCATCTTCTTCCTCAGCAAAATGGGAACACTCCTATTAAACTTGCCTCTGATTTCCACTTGCTGAAAATGATTCGCCATTTTCTTCTCAACCTCTGTGAGACCTTTCAAAATATCTTGATTGGTGATCGATCCAATCTTAGCATTCTGGAAGTCTGATACCTTCATTCTTTGAACTTCTCCCCCTCGTTTTCGGTTGAAAAGTGATAGTGTGCGTGCGTGCGTGCGTGCCGTGCCGTGGCGTGGCGCGAGTGAGTGAGTGAGTGAGTGAGTGAGTGAGTGAGTGAGTGAGTGAGTGAGTGAGTGAGAGAGAGAGAGAGAGAGAGAGAGAGAGAGAGANGAGAGAGAGAGACCCAATAAGCAAATGGCCCTCGGGGCGACGTGGGCCGCAGTGGGCCCGCGCACATCCGTGCGGCCGATGACGTCGGTCCGAGGAACTTTGCTCACTGGGCAGAAAGAAGGTTATCCGTCAGAGGTAACACAAACCCGTACAAATCCAGCAGTATTAGTACCATGACTTTATTGCAGAATCACACGCTCACCATACATTCTGATCGCATTACATATACCGGACCTGTTCCAGAAAATCTCCCATCAGACATTTTGATTTGGGACGCAGACATAAAACAAACATTAAAATTGCTGTTACTTTATATAAAAAAAATAATACAATCAATAAGTCTATAAAACAGCGGCTTGTTCTATCTATGTACAGTTTTACGAGGGAAAACAAATGAATGCGTACAGCAATTTAATTCTGTTGGCCACATTCACGCAAATAAACCCACAGGATTAAACTCCTGTCAACCAGTTTTTACAAAATTGATTCACCCCTTTCTGCATGTTTCCACCAGTACTGTTTACTGTACAGAAGGCTGCACTCACAAAGGGGTTAAACGGGCAATCAAAAACCATTCGTACAAAACATCGCACTGAAAACGCTCGTACTACTGACGTTTCGATTGCAACGAGCGCCTCCCAACAACGAACGAGATCCAAATCACGGCGGATAACCAGCTCTGTACGGCCAATAAGCACAGACAACACTCCAAACACCTCCAAGAGGCATAGATCCTCATGAGCCCCCGGGGGCTCATGAGGATCTATGCCTCTTGGAGGCGTTTGGAGTGTTGTCTATGCTTATACTTATGTCACTCACAAACCAGATAGGTGAGGCTAGCGCTGGCAGAATTGACTGTATACAAACCAAGGGGAATCACAGCGCTGGACAGACGTTAGATCCCCTGCCAGGCAGGGCAGGGATCTAACTGTCTGTCCAGCGCTGTGATTCCCCTTGGTTTATATAGTTATGTCAGAATCTGGTTATCCGCCGTGACTTCGCTTTCCTTCGGTTTCGGGAGTCTTTAGGCGTAAACATAACCTCTCATACCGTAAAATGCACTTAAACACTAGAAGCACAAACTGATTCAACAATTAAAGGTAATGTAAATACGTTCTTTTCAATTTCACTTTCGTTTTTCTTCTCCCAGGTCAAACGCTGACAGATCAAAAGCATTTGAGTAGCGTGTACAGCTTGATTCTAGGATGACGCGCTAAAACGAAAACGGGTTTTCCCGGAAAGTGTATGACACTTGTGTACAAGATAAAGGTTATATTATTACATGAATACCGGATCTGAAGCCACATGATTTCACCAAGAGAATAACAAACCGGTTTATGAGCCAAAGGATGAAGTAAATTCAAAATCTGGAAACACAAGAGCCATTGATCCTCGTCAGCCCTTGCGGGTGCAATGGGTCATGAAAAGCTATGCCTCTTGCTAGGAGGCTATAATCGCGACTGCACAAATGAAGCACTACTATAGAACTGTCACACTACACTATCACATTACGACACAACACATCACCTAAGATCATACTGTTCAATAATTACATCTTTTAAAGCCCGCCGTATAGCGTGTAATAGTCAATTATAGCGTTTCCAAAGGAAACGCTATAACTGACTATTACACGGTATAAGGCGTGCTTTAAGTTTGAAATTCTGGCAGCACAATAATTTTGGTTGGCAGCTCATGCATAGGAATGCACAAAATGGAAGCTCTTTCTCGACAGAGCGAAATTGCGAAACAATATATTGCAATGGACGTTACACCAAGATGAGAGGTATAATCCTGAAATACACGCACTGAACCATAAAGAGTAAGAATTTATTTCATTTTTTAAAAGTCATGCTTTGAGAAAATGCTGATAAAGAAGCAGCAAAAGTTCACGCCATTTAATAATTTTTGCATGACAAGTTAAATTTACTAAAAATGTTAAGTTAAAACCTAACACAGAGGTCTTTGTATTCATGCATGCACACACACGCAATCACTATGTACGCACAAACACAGTTGTATATTGTGGTTTTCCACAGGTATACCAATATTTTCATTTTCCCTCAACAACAACAAAAAAAAAAAAAAAAAAAAAAAAATAATTAAAAAAAAATCACACACTCTTTAAACAATTCAACATCTGAAAACAACAGTTTCATGTTCATAAACGATAAATACATCCTGCACAAGTTACTCGTGAAAACAAGACGATTAGATGTGATAGCAAATCAGTCGCGTTGCGGTTCATCTTGCGTAATGGTTTTTGTAGGGCAATTGATTTCTTATGCCACTCGCCCCAGTTCAGTTTGCTTCGTTCTTTCTGCGTTGTGATACCGTCACTGACTGTAATGTTAATGCACATGTTCTGATGGCTCATGTACAATTGGTTAGTGATGGCCTTTTGGACGAATTGTTCAGAACAAAATGTGTGCGCAAGGTCTGTGATTTTGGACATTACGGCTGAAGCCGTACTGTACAAAATCACAGACCAGCACACACATAATGATCTTTTTTTCAAGTTCATTTTACACGCATGCACGCGCCGACCCACCGGCCACACACGCTCGCTCCCTCATTTTTGTATCTCACTCACTCTCAAGCGCATTCGCATGATAAATGTACGATATCAGCTGGTAAATAAATTCGGAAGCGTACAATCACAATCACAAAGCTTTTTAAACCAGCGAATTTGTGAAATTTAAAACATTATAACTGAAACAGTAAAACGCAATGAACTGTAAAATATGAACATACGAACACTATACAATGCGATCTTTTCGGTCATTCTCCCACAAATTTCGGATATTCACCCAATTTCTGATATGAATTGTCAATATCATACAATAATGAGGATCCATGTATTAAAAAAACAGAAACTTGAGACGTACATTAGTAGTTGTCCATATCTTGCTGTCAATGTACATCTGTGTTCTATCCTGAACGCGAAGGCGTCCGCCGCGTTTGTATCAATGGAACTCGTGCCCTTACAGTTTTGCGTTGGATACATGCGTACAAGCAGTCCGGTATCTTTGTATGCATTTTCCTGACATGCACACCTTCACATATGTACCGCTCGAGACATAAAAATTAAAAAAAAAAAAAAATGCACGGTCTTCGAGTTCACACACTTTTATCCGCTTACTATCACACATTCTGCCCTAAGGTCGCATTAAATTCCCGCATTTTGCAAACGTTTCGTCCTTTGTCTTTGAAGACTAATAATTCAGGATCGAGACTTACCGCGATAGTCCAAGGGTGGGACCAGAATCTCGGGTTTGGCGCCTTCAGGCGCCAAGCTATTCTGGCACCACCCTCGAACTATCATGGTCGACCCATATCCTAGATTAGTGTCTCAGGGCTGAATG
Organism: Semisulcospira habei; assembly: GCA_036245525.1. Taxonomy (NCBI): domain Eukaryota; kingdom Metazoa; phylum Mollusca; class Gastropoda; family Semisulcospiridae; genus Semisulcospira; species Semisulcospira habei. The sequence continues at coordinate 80,047,491 of BTPG01000005.1, forward strand.
AGTTTGTAAGTCTATGCATGACCAGGAAAGTTTCAGTACTCTTTTTTATGTTGCAAGAAACCGCACTGGTCTCAACGCCTTTAAAAGTCTCTATCACAATGTTTCGCCAACACAGGTTACTTTGCTATGCAACTTTGGCTGGCTTTGAGTTCTTTGAACACTGCTGAAAACACAGGCATACAGACAGGCAAGCACACACACACACACACACACACACACACACACACACACACACACACACACACACACACGCGGTGTGAAATGCTTATTATACATAAGTACACATTTTTACGCACACAGGCACACGCCAATCACATTTAACTTTTTTTTTCATACACACATTCGCACAATTCTACTTTCACAGCCTATGAGCACACAGTCGATCATGTTTTCAGCATGCGTTAAATCCGAAACTCGCGCTCCGAGTCTGACGAGGCACTGAAAGTCATTCGCGGAGCATTGTTCACGTTATTGTTATTGTTGTTATGGCCCCGGGCGTGCGGGTGGTGGCCGTTGTGGTAGTTGTGTTGCGGGTGGTGATGGTGATTGGAGACAGGCTTGCCCGGCGTGTTGTGACCGCTGTGTGAACTACTGGCGTGGCCGCTGTTGTGTCCGCTAGCGTGGCCGCTCGTGTGACCACTAACGGCGGGAGAGATGGAAGGGGTGTGAGCGCCCAGGGGGGACAGGGAGGGGGTGAAGGAGGGCGTGAGTGCAGGGGATGTGTAGCTGGACTCATAGCTGATGGGGGAGCGCGGCAGACTGGGCAGGGAAGAGTTCATAGCACTCGTGCGCTGAGACCGGCTACCTGAAGACGATGACGACGACATTGCCACCTGACTAGCATCACCACCACCGACACCACCTCCCGCAATACCGTTCGTGGTAGAGTTGGCCTGCCAATTTCCATTGCCACCTCTGCCGCGAGCTTCGCTGTTCATGCCCCGGCCTCTGTCTGGCTCCATTGCGACAGAGGGCGGGGCGTTGGTGATGATGGGCGGAGGCACGATCCTGGCTTGGGGCGCCACTAGCCCCGCCCCGCCACCGATCCGCCTCTGGGGCACAGTCTTCACTGGCGTCTTTTTAGGCGTCACCGACTCGTCCTTCAGTTTGGCGATCTCGGCGAACACGTGTGCGAGCGGCTGATACTGCGGCCCCCAGTCCAGCAAGTAGTCCCAGTTGTAAGAACCCGAATACTCCTCCTCACTGTTCACCACGTTGGACAGCGTGCCCGCCTGCTGGGGCTCGGGCTGACCAAACACCATGGACGGGGGACCGCCGTTGAGGGCAAGGTGTCGTCGCGTGTTTTCTATCATGGCCATCTCCTCGTCCGTCTCCGTGTCCGTCAGTCTGTCCGCGTCAAAGTCCACCCCGCCCTCGCCGCCACCCTCGTCACTGAATTGGTGCATGCTCTCCACAGAGAAGGCAATGTCTCCGGGGTTGCTGCCACCACCGCCTCCAGTATTGTTACTGCTGGTGGTGCTTTTGGCAGACGACCCTTGTTTGGCGGATTTCCCGATCTTGGTCGAGTCGATCCCGAGCCTGGCTAAATACTCCTGGTGATTAGTGGCTGACGGTTCAGACAGCGTGTCATCGTCCTGTTGTATGCCCGAGTCCGGCATGGTCTTGTGCCTGATGCCTGAGGAGTTGGTGAGGTAGTTGGTGGCGTTGATCATGCGGATCTCTTCATCCTCGTCTTCAACCTCCGCAGACCCTCGCCCGCTGGACGCCGAGTTGTTGGACTGCTCCGAGATATCGGAGGACGTGACGGCGTGGTTGTGGAGGTGGTGATTGGTGTGGTTGTGGTTGAGGTTATTGTGGGTGTGCCGGCCGAAGTGCAGCACGTCCTTGTAGGCAGGGGGCCCTGGGGGCTCCTCCAGCGGGGGCGGGGTCAGACCAAGCGTGTTCACTCTTCCACCATACCTGTTAGACATAAGACCAGTTGACCTTAGAACAACACATTCGAGACGTTGCCGACATAAGTTTCATCCGTTATAAGGGAGATAATTTGTATTCTGAAATCAACGTGTAGTCACACACTTGAGGTAATTTCAAGTAGTCGCACAGTGACATGCTAAAACTTCATTTTTTTAGAAACAAAAACAACAATCCAAAAAAAACACTTTCTAAACTTATTATAATCATCTAATGACTATAAGTACTCTCTGCGGGAAATAGATCAACTATCATGAAATAGTTTAAATTCATACTCTGTAAAGGGTCCTTTATTATGTCTCGAATTCTCACCTGTCTTGAAGGGCAGGAGGAGGGTGCTTCCTGTTGCGCCTCCGGCAGTAGAAGACCAACAGCAGCACTACCACAATGGCCGGCACCAGGATGCACACCAGCACTATCATGGCGATGGCCACATCACTCAGGCCTCGCGTGTCGGAGATGGGGAGAGCGGCAGGTGGCTCGCAGCCAGGGCAGGTCCGGTCTATGCTGATGGTGCAGAAGGCTTGGGCTGATAATGAGTTCTCCAGACCGGAAGACACCTGTTGGAGAGACAAGCAATGGGGTTTAGCTGGAGAAAATAGAATAAATTTATTTATTTATTCATTTATTTATGCATCTTATTTTGTGTGTGTAAATAAGATTAAGTAAAAAATATGGACGAATTTGATAGTCATTGGATCAACCATTTGGCTGTCGGTAGCGGTTCTTGTTGCTAGGAATCATCGCGACAAAAACCGCTACCGACAGCCAAAAGGTTAAAAAGGCTGACAAACATAGGAGTTTCTCATGGTGGTCCACGTTTGAGCCACTGCTTGCGCATATCGCACGTTTGTCCGCTTTTTTTCGCAATTGTGTGCTTCAAATTCGTGCATTCTTCTGACATAATTCTCATTCTTGTGCCTAATGGTCCTTCCAGAATCACAGACTCGCACACAAACAGCACAAAATCCGTGTAGCAAAACGTCTTCGGGCCCACCACGACGGCACAGCCGTGCGCGGGCCCACTGCGGCCGTCGTGGGCCCGGAGACCTTTGTTTACTGGGAAGGTCAAGAGGACGATCGTATATTTAAAACAAACGCTTTTCTGTAAACTTTTGGCTGTCGGTAGCGACAATTTGTCGCAATGACTTCTGCAGGAATGATCTCAACAAATGTTGCCAGCGACAGCCAAAGGGTTAATGCTCCTACCAGATCAGTTCTGCCCTAGGGAGAGGCAAAAGATCCTCCCATCGGATCCTTATAATTTAACCCTTGGCGTGTCGGTAGCGGTTTTAGTCGCGTTGATTCCTGCGGGAATCATCGCGACAAAAAGCGCTATCGACGTGCAAAGGGTTAATGCGTATTTACATAATCACTGACCTTCACAATAAGTGTCTCGGAATCTGTCCGAAGCGCTCTCTTCTTTCTCTTCTGCACGCTCTCGTTCTTATCCACGTCATCATGCAGCGTCCTGAAGACCGTGATGTTGCCGGAAACCGGGTCGATCTGGAAGTAGTCGGTTGGGAGGTTGAACTGGTAGACCAGACGACCGGCCGCCCCGCCGTCCTGATCTGTGGCCTGAACTCGGCCAACGTACATGCCGGCTTTGGCGCTGCCGGGAACTTGGAAGGCGTAGCTCTCTCTGGTAAATCTGTAAAAAGGAAAGTTAGTTAGTTAGTTATTAGGGTTTATTTCCAAGCAGGCGACTTAGGCCGTCTCACGGCGACGCAAAAAGGGGAAAATATAAAATCTTGAAATGAAATAAAATATAAAAAACGCAAACTTCAAATTTCACTGAATGTATCAAATTTCGCAGACGAATTTATCTGGACTTGAAGCAGTTATCACTGACATGATTATGATTTCACCGTGGCTTCGGAAGTGGACATTTTACGGAAAGTTTCATGTTTTATGTATGCTTTGCAGTTGCGAATTGTCGCTTTGAAGGCGCTGTAAAAAAAGGTAGAATATAGGATCTTGTAGTTGTGAATTGTTAAAGTGACGATTCACAACTTCGAAGCATACATAAAACAAGAGCATTATAGCTCCCACGGGGTGTACAAAAGGTCCTCGGGCCGACATCAGCCTTAGCTGGCCCGCGCACGGCCGTGCGCGGTCCAGCTAAGGCTTACGTCGGCCCGAGGACCTTTCGCTTAATAACGGTGGTTTTCTTTCATGAGACTGTAATGTAAATTCAGCACTAGAATAAAAATAACGCGATCGCGAGTAACCCGGTCTGACTTCCTACGGCTGTGTACGGCACCGTGATACACATCTGAGGATGACCTGTAAATCTACATGAGATTACACCGTACCTGGGAGCATATTCATCCTCGTCCAGTACGTTGATGGTGACCCCGACACTGTCTGACCGCCCGTCGGGATCCGTGGCCTTGATGGTGATGTTGAACACGTGCCGCTCGTCCTCCTCGTAGTCGAACACCTGGTTGCTGATAATGTCACCGCTGTTGGCGTTGATGCGGAAGAGGGCGGCGTCCTTCTCCTGGACTATGGAGTAGGTGATGCGCCCGTACTCACCGCGGTCGAGGTCGTTGGCGTGCACCTGGTCGTGATGAGAAACTTCGGCTGTTAAATTCTGTGTGATAATCCGCGCCCATAAATTTCAAGCAAGAATTGGGGTAGAGAGGGGGGGGGGGTGTTTGATACTGCAGCACAAAGCCTAAGTCAAAACAACATTTTTAAAGACCGAGACACATTTTGAAAATGTGTGGTTGGGATCTCTGAAGAAGTAATACAAAATACTCCGTTTATAGCAAACTTCAGATATATTGCTCACGCTTCGACCTGCAATCAAGCGATATTTAATTAGGAAAAAGCACATTTAGGGGTAGAATTGTGCATTATCGACCTATGATCATAACTCTAGTTTGTCAAGCACAAAAAGATAGGAGTTGAGTCGAGTCAACCTGTATTGTTTATATTAAAAATTTTGAAATAACTCTTTCGCAGCTCGCCGCATCCGGATGCGCGGGATTAAGCCGCGTATCCGGATGCGGCGATCCGCGAATGAGTTAAGGAAAAAATGACTTACCTGGAACACGGTCATGTACACCTTGACGTTCTCCGCCACGCTGGCGTAATAGTGAGCCACGGGGAACTTGGGATCGTACTCGTTCACATCCGTCACGTTGATGTCCACCGTCACAAAGGCGGACAGCCTGGGAGATCCTCCGCATGAGGAGCCCGCAGGGCAATCCACGGCCCTCACGATCAGGCGGTGTGAGGTTCGAGTCTCGTAGTCCAGTGAGGTGAGGACGACCAGCCCGCCGGTCTTGTAGTTGAAGAACACACCGTCGCTGTTACCCGACGTGATGCTGAACTCCAAGGTCGAGTTGACGCCATCGTCCGCGTCTGTGGCCTGCAGAGATGGAGGCAGATTGCGTTTTTGAGAACATCGTAAATTCAACGTCAGGTTTCAAAAGAACATGGACACAAAGTGGTTTGTGCATGCAGCCACCGGTATTGTTCACCATTCCGATAGCTGACAGCACGAGGTGGCTAATAATGACGGATGTATACTTTGCGAAAACTGACTCAACCAAACAATGACACAAAACGAAGGACTGAAGGATGGGATGAATAACCAGTTTTATCAAGCTGTTAACTCATTCTGCCGCGACACACCACAACAAGATATGGCTCGACCATGATAGTCAATTCAAGGGTGGTGGCAGAATAGCTTGGCGCCTACAGGCGCCAAGCTATTCTGCCACCACCCATTAACTATCATGGTCGATCCGTCTCCTGAATTTTAACGCAGTCCTCAGAGGATAACTCCAAAAGTGTGGTTATTTCGTACTTCGGTCACAATGAGTTAATAGTGGTACTATAACACAAACAGATCATGTAAAGTACAGAATTCATGAACAGTTCCAATTAAGCAGCGAATCGTTTATTTTCGGACGTTAGTAAAGGTACGATAGTCAACTCCATGACTTTTACTACTACTACTACTACTAACATTAACAATGACAACAAAAATAATGATAAAATGATGATGATAATAATAATAATAATAATAATAATAATAATAATAATAATAATAATAATAATAATAATAATACATCAAAGAAAGGTAATAACTAACAGCACATCATTTTCAAAGTACAAGAAACACAAAAATATCTCACCTTCACCGTCAAGAAGACCTGCTCCTTCGGGTAGTCCTCAGGCAGCTCCACTGCGTAGTGCGACTGCACGAAGACGGGCGGGTTGTCGTTCTCGTTCGTGACGTAGATAGTGAGAGGGGCGGTGGAGTTGCGGGGAGGGTGGCCTCTGTCTACCGCCATGACCGTAATGTCGTAGCGCGCCTTCTTCTCGTGGTCCAGTGGGCCGTTCAGAAGAATCTGCAAGTGAAAAGTGTGCGTGTGTGTGATTCTGAAAATTGGACAACGTGCACATTATAAAGACAAACATACTAGTTAACCCTCTTAGCCCCGACGCACTACAGCCGGAGATATATCGATCATGATAATTCAAGGGTAGTGCCAGATTAGCCGTCAGGCGCCAAGCAAATCTGGCGCTACCCTTGAATTGTCAGGGTCGATCCATCTCTAGCAACAGTCGTTACGCGACACCTTCTTTTGAGAAACGCGGCCTTAAGGTTAAACGGGTTAACCGATTCCCTGCCGGAGCACAGCAAACTACACCCACATGCAAGAGACATAAGTCATCCTTTGCTTCCGCATACACAGTCTTTTTCATCTGACCTGCCCAAAGATTCAGTGTTTGTTGATAAATCCGTGGATTAAGTTAACACAATACTTGAACTTTTTAACCTTTTGATTATTGCTAGCGGTTTTTGGCGTGGCGATTCATGTAGGAATCATCACAACAAAGACCGCCACCGACAGCGACAACAATGACCGTTTAATAATATAATATTATATATATATATATATATATATATATATATATATATATATATATATATATATATATATATATATATATATATATATATATATATATATATTTCCATACGAGCAAAAAAGGAAGCGGGTAAACTTGAGAGTCACGCCACATTCCTTTATTATACAGATTTCCCCAAAATAACCACAAACGAACGAACGAACGAGCGAGCGAGCGAACGAGCGAGCGAGCAAACGAACGAACGAACGAACGAACGAACGAACGAACGAACGAACGAACGAACGAACAAAGTTGTGTGTCTCCCATCATACTGAGGAGGACAGCTGAACTGCGTACCTGTCCCGTATTGGTCTGGATGTAGAAAGTGGACACATCAGGCCCGACGAGAACGTAGTGCACGTTGTCAGGCCGGTAACTAAAGTCGTCATCCACAGCACTCACACGCAGGATCTCCTTGCCCTTCTGATCCAGTTCGCTCACGTAAGCACTGAAACAACAATATCAAACCCATTTAGCCCCAACGCCCTACAGCAGGAGGTGGATCGACCATGATAATTCAAGGGTAGTGCCAGAATAGCTTGGCGCCGTCAGGCGGTATTATTCACAATACTGGAGGCTGCATGCGCAAAGAGGGTAAAGACATATAAATCTAGTGCAAAGTTGATAGGTGAGCGTACGTGTGAGACTTATGCAGTGTCAATGTGTATCCGTCTTAGAATCAGAATGTTTACCTCTAAGATACCAAAGCGCTGCAGGGACAAAACTGTATTATGTACATTATGTACAAGCCTGTTATGTGTGTATGCCAGCCACTCTCTTTCACTGTGCAATTTTTGCAAAACAACAAGTGGCCTTAACCCTTTTAGCCCAGAGTCCTTACAGCAGGAGAAGGCGCCAAGCTAATCTGGCACTACCCTTCAATTATCATGGTCAATCCATCTCCTGCAACTGGTCCATAGTCCGTAGGCAACAACTCCAAAATTTGAGAAATGGGACCTTGGGGCTAAAAGGGTTAAGTGACAGGTGCTCTCTCAAGCGAAGTATTGTCTTCAGGTGGCTGTTATAACCTGAATACGGTCTTTAATGACAGGTAATCTCTCATAAGGGTGGTCGCTCAAAAGGTTCAGCTGAATTTGTTTCCCCACTCCAAACAACGATGGACAAAAAAAACGGCCGGAGAGAGGGACAACCAAAGTGTACGTAACTCTACACTTTCAAACACGTAGGCAGACTCACGTGTAGCTGCTCTGATTGAAGACGGGTCTGTACTTGTTAACGTCCGACACCTGCACCTGCACCGCCACCATTGCCGACAGCGGCGGCGACCCGCCATCCCTCGCCACCACCACCAACTGCAGCAACGACTCTGCCGACGACTTGCTGATGGTTTTGTTGGTGAAGATGGTGCCTGAAAGAAAAAGACTATACGTGTACCATATTGGTATCGTATTTTGCATAGTGACAGTTCTACCTGGAACGGAAGACCCAAAGAAAAAATCGCTATAACCACAACGACTATTATTTGCGCTTAACTCATTACATCCTGAGGACGACATTGTCACGTTGTTTAGATATCCTTCGGGGTCTATGTCACAGTTCTGGAGACGTATCGACGATGATAGTTCAAGGGTGGTGTCAGAATAGCTTGGCGCCTTAGGCGCCAAGCTATTCTGACACCACCCTTGAACCATCATCGTCGATCCACGTCTTGCTGTAGCTTGTCAGGACTTAATGGGTTAAGTTTAATGCAGCTTCTGCCTTTCGCCCCCCGCCCCCCCCCCCCCTTTTTTTTTTAAAAAAAAGTTCCTAATTCAGAACAGAAGTTCTGCTGCTGTTGTGAGTCATGGCTGAAGTGTCATGACTATTTGAAAAAATAAACCCACTCACCATTTTTCGGGTCTATGTAGAAGTTGGAAGCCGAGGCCGGACTCAGGCTGTAGGTCACAACGGAGTTAATGCCAGCATCTGCATCAGTGGCCGTCACGGCGAGGATGGAGGTGGAGGGGGGTGTCTGTTCGGGGACGGACACTTCGTAGTTCTGGCGAGAGAAGCGAGGCGGGTTGTCGTTTTCGTCTTGAACGTAGACTTCCAGGTGCGTGGTCACTGTGAATTTACCGTCTGTCACCTGTAGGAAAGATTTAAGATATCCAGTGAACAAAATGTCATCGTGGCTGACGTCACATAATTACACACTTTTTAAATTCTGCCATCAATAAGACAGATCTGCCCTGTGGAGGCAAAAGACTAGACATACAGTCTACTTTTGTGAAAAGAGAGATTTTCATTGTAATACAATGAAAATTTCGCTTTTCACAAAAAAAGAGATGAAGACGAATCTTTGTAAAGTACTTTTAAACGTCACTGTTCTTTCACTGTTAGCGATGAGTGTTACTGTTCTCACGCATTAAAAAAAAAAATTGCTGGCGTTTTTATTTGCTGCAACAACTTTCAGCATTGTGCATTTTTATTTGCTCTAACAACCTTAAACATTGTGCACTGCATTTAAACTTTATGAAACTAGAAATGAAAAAGCCCAGAGAAGTGAAAACACCAAACATATAAAAATACAAGTACACCGTCCATCTTTTCTATATTTGGCGAACGAAGCCTGCAGTAAGACATTCAAGTTAGCCTTCTACCTCCCAGCTCTATCCTTCAAAAACAAAAGACAGTAAGTCCAGTTTTTTTTTCTTCAGAAAAACAAGACTGTCATTGTTATACAATGAAAATCTTGCCGCTTTTCTCCAAAACGGGGCTTGCTTTCTTTTCCCTTCACACAGCTGTCTACCCTATGCTTGTGGCGGTCATAAATATGTCATTAATGCTGCATCCCCAATGCCTCAGTGTCTTCGACTATGTGGCCGAAGTCGGCCGCAGTGGGCCCGTGTCCGCGGGCCCACTGTGACTGACTTCGGCCAGATAGCCTTTGCGTACTGGTTATACTATAAAAAAAAAAAAAGTACACACACATACCTCCAGCCCTATCGTGTAGTGAGTTCGTGCCTCGCGATCCAGCGCACGGGCCAGCAACACAGTGCCACTGGAGCGGTCGATACTGAATGCGCCATCGGGGTTCCCCTGAGGCGTGAAGCTGTAGACCAGGACGGGGTTCAGATCCACGTCTGTTGCCGTCACCACCGCCACCATGAACCCTGCTTGTCGATCTGCAGACGTAAAGATTTAACATCTTCATATCAGTGGTCGCAAAATTATGTCTTTGAAAGCAGGATACGTTCAAAACCAAACAGTCTCATCAATCCAAGAAACACGATATGAATAGTTAGTTAGTTAGTTATTGGTGTTCAACGCCGAGCAGGCGACTAAGGCCATCTCACGGCGGGATGGGTAAAAATCTGGTCAGCCAGACTAAAAGCAAGGTCTTAAGACACGATGTAAATATACCTTAAAATATGGCAGGCTAAAATGCCGCACGAGTCTTTAAAAGAAACGTCTACAGACTCTCAAAAAGGGCAAAATAGTGAAATTCACTTAGTCTATGAATGCTCAGATCTTGTTAAAAAATATTGCATTCTCTCAAGAAATAGGGTCGGCAAGGGGCAAAAAAACTCATGAGCCCCCGCAGATCCGGGGGCTCATGAGGTTCTTTGCCTCTTGCAGGTGGGTGCTGCTTGCACTTTCCCTCCGAAGTGAATTGATTAATTGACTTGATTTACAAACATAAATTTACAAATATTGAACCCCGTATCCAAATCATGAAGGCAAAAGACAGTTTGTCTTCTTAGTCTGTGAACTAGCAATATTTTTTCATTGTATTACAGTGAGGATCTCGCTTTCATGAAAAATGGACTCGAATGTCTCTTGGCAGGGCAGAGAAGTGCACGTCGGTCTCTGCTAAACAGTCTTATATGTGAAACATCACAAAACATAGCACACGTTACTCACTTTCACTTATGTTGACGGGGCCGGGTCCAGGGTTGGGGAACTTGGGCGGATTATCGTTAACATCCACGATGGTGATGTACAGCTTGCACGTGCTTCGCAGAGGGTTTCTGCCCATGTCCTGCGCCTCGATCGTCAGCGTGTAAGACTTTTGGATCTCGCGGTCCAGCTGAGGCACGTCGATATTTGTGCGGACGATGCCGGTGTGAGCAAGATAGATCTCGAACACGCCATCCTTGTTGCCGTCAATGATGGAGTACACGACCATCCCGTTCTTACCGCTGTCCGCATCTCGCGCTATCACCTGCAGAAAAGAGATCAGAACAGAAATAAATATTTACTCCTGCAGTTACGTGAACGAAGAACCAATACACTGTGAATATAACAATTACACCCAACCAAACAACCCAACCCAACCCATCAACCAACCAACGAGACCAGAGACAACAAAGACCAGTAACTCGCGCTATCTTCTCCGCAGTCAGTGACAAAGAATTAGTCACTTTTCCAGGTGGCCCACACCCATCAGATCTGAGCGGACACGAGTCAGCAAGAGGCATAGATTCGCAGGGGCTCTTGAGAATCTATGCCTCTTGCAGACGGTTGATGAGCTGTAACGTCAATTACCCGCGTGATGTAAGTCTGCGGCTGGTTGTTCTCCCATATGGCCGACACGTATCTCGTCTGAGCGAACTCGGGGCTGTTGTCGTTCTTGTCCAACAGCATCACGTTCAAGGTGGCGTAGGCGTGGTTGGTGCCGGCAACGGCTGACACTATGAGCTGCAGCTGAGGGGTGCTCTCGTAGTCAAGGTATCTACCATCAGCCACCTTGATCTCACCTGATGGAACACGCACATTGGGAATACTTCTTATATTTAATGATCATAAAATAAAATCTATCGAATGCTAGAATCACTACATCTGAGAATAATTATCGTATTAAAAGCATGGTTGATCTATCTCCTGAATTCTAATGTAGCTTTCCGAGGACAATCTACATATCTGAGACTACAGCAGAACTTGTTTGGAGCGTATGAGCGATCACCTGTCATTAAAGACCATCATTTAGGTGGCTGTAGTCTTTAACCTTCTTAACCCCACAGTTTTATTTCCAAACTTTCGAGGCATTGTCTAACGACTATCTACCAGTTGTAGGAGATAATTCAAGGGTAGTGAGATGGATTGAGATGGATTGATCATGATTGTAGGAGATGGATTGATCATGATTGTAGGAGATGGATTGATCATGATAATTGGATTGATCATGATTGCAGGAGATGCTGCTGCACGTTCCCGGGGCTAAAAGGGTTAATGCCAAGTGACACTTTTTGCCCCTTCAAGACTCCTCTTGACAGAACACCTGCTTTACAAGGCCACTTTCTAGCTGCAAAAGCTGGATGCTCAAGAAATTGGTTCTACCCTGCGTGAATTGTTAACCACGGGGCTGAATGCGTCAAAACCTATCAATACACTCTACTCTAAATAAATCACAGTGCCAAGTACCTGTGCTGGGGTCTATTTTGAAGCTGTTGTGGTCATTGCCGTTGGCAAAGCTGTATACCACAGTTCCCTGCCCGCTGTAGTTAGCTTGCACGCGAATCACGAACGTGTCCACGGTAGAATTCTCCTCTATCTCGGTGCTGTAGTTATCCTTCTGGAATCTTAGCAGGGGAGTGAAGGTGTCCCCCACTGTAATCTCAACCACACCTGGAGTAGGAGAAAAAGAAAGGTTTTGTGTGCGTGTATCGACACGTAGTCAAATATCAAACTTCTTTAAAAAAAAACAAACAAACAAAAAAACAACAACAACCAGGAAGTGCATATTTGTGAAAAGCAAGGTTGCAATTGTAATACAACTAAAATCTCGCTTTTCCCAGGAATGGAATACTGTTTTTAGTCTTCACTGGCTGATGTGTGCCGAAAGTCAAACGTGCCTTGGGACTGACCGGTTTACCATGAGTAACCAGTTCACCTACAGCCAAAGCTTTTAAGATTCACAAATTCAAAGCTGTTGTTACGTCCGCCCCTAACGGGTCGTGGAGAAAACACAAGGTTACACACACAGTCAGTGGGGCATCTACGAGAGTATAAATGTTCTAGCTCATACTGACAAATACATTCATAAAACAATAACACGTGAAAGCAAGTTTTCCATAAAATACAAGACTTCGATGAAACGAACAAACAAATGAACAAGCGCACAAGTGAACACAGGATTAACCAATTTACTGCCTGTGGACAAGGACTGAAATCACTGTAAATTCTACGTCTAAGATGCCGAGCCGTTAAAAAAAAACAAAAAAAAAAAAACATGGATACACAGTCGTTTCAGCAAGAGGCATAGATCCTCATGAGCCCCCGCACCTGCGGGGGCTCATGAGGATCTATACCTCTTGCATTTGGGTGACACTCACATTTTATCGGCAGTGAACGGATCAACTAACCTAGACCAGCCACACTCATTTTTAATTTCACCAACTCACCTGTGCTGCTCAAAGCCGGTCTGCCACTGTCCCTCGCCAGAACCAGCAGGCTGTGGTAACCCTTGGCAGACGACAAGCTCTGTCTAGATATGATGCGGCCCGAGGCCCTCTCGATGTCAAAGAACTGGCGGCTGGCGGCGCTGTCTGTCGTGTTGATGAGTTCATACTCCACAGTACCGTTCGCACCCGCGTCAGGGTCGTCTGCCGTCACCTGTTTGTGACGAAAGTATAAAGACAGACGGCGTCGTTGAAAAAGTCGCGTGGGACTTTTTTTTTTGTGCTCTTCGTTGTATGCGTGCTGGTCTGTGACTGAACCTCACGGCTGTAGTCGTAAGGTCGAAAATCCCAGACCAGCAAATACATCGAATGCAGCTTGTTTGCGTAGAAACAAAAAGAAAACGGAACAGCTGACATACATATAATTATGTAGTATCACAAGTGCTTAATGTACCATTTTGTTGTTGTTGAAACTTTAAATGCTCTTCCACAAGTTAACCCACTATGCCCTGAGGACAAAACTATCTAATGTTGGAGATATCCTCTTTGGTCTACGTCACAGGTCCGGGACAGATCGACCATGATAGTTCAAGGGCGTTATCGGAATAGCTTGGCGCCTATATGCGCCAAGCTATTCCGACACCACCCATGAACTGTCATGGTCGATCCACATCCTGTGGCTTCGTGTCAAGATTAATCTGCCTCTTCTCTTTAAGGCAGAATGCAGAGGAAAACTCCACTCCCAGCAATGTTACTCCTCATCAGGCGTAAACAGAAGTAAACATAATATCGGAAAGTACAGTCTGTATACAAAAAGTCCTTCGGACTACGACCGGCATCAGCCAAAGGACCTTTGGCCTACCAGGAGAAACCTTTACCTTTAACAACGCTTGCTGCGCGGCAGTGGACTGCGGCAGGGTGGCCCGGTATGGCACGTTCCTGAACACCGGAGCATTGTCGTTGACGTCGGCGATGGTGATCTCTATGCGCACAGAGGTGTTGCGGGGACCTGACCCCCCTGCGTCCGAGGCCACCAGGTAAAACACGAAGGAAGAGTTCTTCTCGCGATCAAATGTTCTGCAAAACAGACATAAGAACAGTGCAGGGACAGGTTTGTCAGTTTGCCTTTGAAGAATTCGTCTTGCTTAGAACAGAGAATATTCTCTTTGGGGTTTTCTATGAAATACAGTACCTGAGGAAGGTTAAAGAGTAACGAGTTAGAACAGCAGAATCGAATTAACTAAACCCCCACTAGCATCGTTTTATATATTAATAAACACTCTTCCTGCCAAAACAACAAACAAACAACCCCCAACCCCCCCCCACCAAAAAAAAAAAAAAAAAAAAAAAAAAAGCAACAACAAAGCCCACCCCCCCCCCCCCTAAAAATAAAATTTAAAAAAAACCCACACACAAAAAAACCAACAAAAAACAACAACAACAACAAACAAAAAACCCAAAAAACAAAACAACACACAAACAAAAACCAAAAACCACCAAAACAACAACATACAGACAAAAACAATCCTACTAGATGTTTTTGATTAAGTGTGCCGTATGTGGGTATGTTCCCGTCCTACTACTGTTATCATAAAAGAAGCAAGACACAAAATATATTTCCAGTAGCATACCCAGAAGTGATGATATCTCCAGACGTGCTGTTGACAGAAAAGAAGCCCTCTGTATCGTTGCCCAGGGAGTACGTCACCTCGCCGTTCTGGCCCTGATCTGGGTCGGACGCCAGTACCCTCATTACGGTCTGTCCTTTCGCCACGTCCTCGGGCACTGTGGCTGTGTACAAAGGCTCGATGAACAGAGGGCTGTTGTCGTTTTCGTCCAGTACCGTTACGACAACCTTTGTGGATCCGGATTGCTGCGGACTGCCGGAGTCTGTGGCCATGACAGTCAAAGTGTAGAGTTCGCGTGCTTCACGGTTAAGTGCACCACAAGACAGTTGGCCGGTTTTGGAATCGATTGAAAACTTCCCATCGTTACCTTCTGCAAAGTAATTAACACAAGACAAAATGTTAAATTCAAAACAATATGTAATGAAAACAAAACCTCTCCCTCACACAATACAAAAACTAATAAATTACTGAGGCCTCTCTCTTATTGTGGTTAACCCTTATTATCCTGATACACCCATTGCTTGAAATGAATTTAACCGATAGTTCAAGGGTGGTGCCAGAATAGCTTGGCGTCGGAGGCGCCAAGCTATTCTGGAACTACCCTTGAACTAAAACAGGTGATCTGTCTCCTAATCTGTAATGAGGACTTCATAGGACAAAAAGCAAATTTTACAAAATCAGCCTCAGGATGTAATGGGTTTAAAAAAAGCGATGCACCACTAAAATGGTGCTGATTTTTCTTGTCTCTTCTAACGTAATTGTCTACAGTATCAGAAAATATAATTTCATGGATTATACAGCCTCATATAGATTACAGACAAAACAGGTAATGGCTTAGCGCGCAAAATTCCAACAACTGAAGAAAAACGCTTAGGACGACAAGTACAACACAATTTGTTTAAACAAATTGTGTTGTGTTTTCCCTTTCTAGCGTGTTTCTTTCCTTGATGAACATTTGTCATGATTCTATAGACGACAATAATATCATCCTCGGTCAGGCTTCATCGCTTTCACTCACCTGTGATTCTATAGATGATGTCCGCGTTACTACCAAAGTCCTTGTCGGCGGCGACTAGCCTGATGATGTTGGTCTGTTGGTAATTTTCAGGCACTTGCAACGTGTAGCTCGCTTTCTCGAACTCGGGCGCGTGGTCATTCACGTCTTCCACGTCCACCACGACAGTGACCATGGCCATAAGGGTAGGGTAGCCACCGTCTCGCGCGTACACTGTAATTCAATTAAAATCTCGCATTACTCAACTCGTTTGAGACGTGTCGCCTCCGGATACTCGGCATATGCCGCGTATCAGGAGGCGGCACGTCTCGAATGAGTTAACAGAAATGGACTTGCTATCTTTTGCCTTCCGGCACAGGGCAGACAGCAAACGAACTGGCCGTAAAGGCTTACAAAAACCTGTTTTGTTTCGTGTCACGACTCTACAAATGAAGCTAACTTTTAAATCCTCCACTGCCGGCGGACACAAGTCGTGTTTCTGAAATCTTTGTTAATCCAAAAGCCGCCTTAACCCTTTTCATTCTGATACAATATTGCTTGAAACAAATTTGACTATGATAGTTCAAGGGTGGTGCCAGAATAGCTAGTCGCCTTAGTCACCTTCAACTAAAATGGTTTATCTATCTTCTAATCTGTAATGCAGCCATTCACGGGACAATAAACAACTTTCAAAAAGTCAGACTCGGGATGTAACGGGTGAAGGAATATAAATACAAAGTGATGCCAAGAAGAGGCATAGAACATTATGAGCCCCCGCAACTACGGGGGCTCATGAGGTTCTATGTCTCTTGTAGTTGAATCGTGTTCACGTTTTCCCGGCAGGGAAGGGGTTAAAACCCAAATGCCAGCCAGCGTGTTTTACCTGTCAAGGTATAGGAGCTCTGCTGCTCCCGGTCTAGCGGCTCCGTCGTGCTGATGAGGCCTGTCTTCGGATTCACCGTGAACTTGTCCGCTTCAATGCCATTCGGAATCATGTACGTCAGGTTTCCGTTCATACCTGGCCAACGCACAAATGCAGGTAAATAAAACCACAAAATCAATGGACAAATAAATAAGAAAGCTCGCTACACAGCAGGATCCGGTTTTTGAGCCACCCGACCAACCCTGTAAGAGATCACCTGTAATTAAAGACTGAACCAGTGGTGGAAGATGGATCGGACATGACAGTTGAGGGGTAGTGCCAAATTAACCTGGCGCCTGCGAAGGCACTGCCGTTGAACTGTCATGTCTGATTCACCTCCTGCTGTAGTGTCTTAACTCATTCAGCCCGACGGCCTATTTCCCAAATTTTGGAACGGCCTCATCTAATGATTATGCACCAGTTGCAGGAGATGGGTCGGCCATGATACTTCAAGGGCAGCGCCAAGCTAATCTGGCACTACTCTTGAATTATCATGGTCGACCATCTCCTGCTGTGGGGCGTCGGGGCTGAATGTTTTAAGGGTGAGTGTGGGAAGACGCAAGCAACTTTCTGCAAGACCAGCAGACCATGGGAAACAACAAAAGAAAAAGCAGTAGCAGAGTTACTTCCCTTACTCCGTTAAAAACCTTGTGAGAAAACTGCAAGTGTGCCTACTCTGCCGTATATGTCCCATTTTCGTAAAATGCGAGATTTTTATTGTATGAAAATGAAAATCATCCCTTTCAAAATAGGCCACATTCTTTCTGCCAATGAAGATAAGTAGCGAATAATCTCTCTGTTTGTTTGTTTGTCTATTTTGACAAAGGGTATTTACCCGAAATATTAATAAATTGTGTTGTACCGGTCTTTTCTAAGTGTGTTTCTTTCTCCGTTGGGTACTTCTTTTCAAAATAAGGCACATACTGGCATTTGCTGTACCAGAAGTACTATATTATAGTAGTATTATATAATTATTCAGTCATGCCAAATGATGTCCAAAGATTGCCACTGAATTGATGTTGTTCAAGTGATAGAAAGAACATGCGAAATCTGCATTCTAGCTCCAAGCCGTAAGGACCAGAAACAGATCACTACATAAATATCATGAACCTGCTGATTGTCTAAACACAACTAACCCTTTGCGTGTCGGTAGCTGGGTTAGTCGCGATGATTTCTGTAGGAATCATCGCGAATAAAACCGCTACTGACACACAATGTATGTCTATCACTACATAAAGCAAAGATACCATGTGGATCACACGAGTAGTGCAGACCTGTGATGCTGTTGCAAACTAACCTATGTCGTTATCAGTAGCGCGAACCGTCGCGACAGAAGCGCCGCGGTTTCTGTTCTCCTGCACGCTGCCCTTGTACAAGCTTTGCTGAAACACTGGCGGGTTGTCATTGACGTCTTCCACCTGAACGCGTAATTCCTGATAGGCAACCATTTTAGGCACGCCGCCATCTTCCGCGCTGATGTTGAGGACGTATGAGGAGCGCGTCTCACGGTCAAGCTCTTCAGCGATGGTCAGAGTACCTGGTAGGTAAGAAATACATTGCTAGATGAGGTGGTACTTGATTTGTGTGTGCAGATCTGTTATTTTGGACCTTACGGCTTCTAGCCCTAATGTCCAAAATCACAGACCTGCACACATTTAATGACATTTTTTCAAAGTTTTTGGAATTTTCAAGCAATAATGGCAGTACTTTTCATTTCGGGAAAAAATAGGCCTGGCCATGAAGAGATTTCTTTTGTCTATTTGACTTATATTTGCAACAAGCACGGTGAAAGGGCGGCTAGCAGGCATGATGGAACTGAAACTGTATTACGAACTAAACTTTAAGAGAGAGAGAGAGAGAGAGAGAGAGAGAGAGAGAGAGAGAGAGAGAGAGAGAGAGAGAGAGAGAGAGAGAGAGAGAGAGTACCAAACACATGGACACAGACGAGTAAGTGGATTGAACAATGCAATTTTCGATTTCTGGCAGTCATACCAACAGGCAAGAAGTAACATCAGCAGACTGATAGATCAGTCGCATTCAGACAGCTCACCTGTAGTGCTGTTCAGCCTGAATTTGCCTTCCTCGTTGCCTGACACGATGCCGTAGCTGACCACGTTGTTTTCATTGCTGTCCTGGTTCGCATCCTTGTCCACGGCAACAATCACAGTCACAGGGTAATCCACCGGCTCGTCCTCGAAGATGTAGATCTGGCGCTCGAAGCGGGATTCAAACTCGGGTCTATTGTCATTGACGTCCAGGACAAAAACCACTGTGGTCACCTTGGCGCTGAGAGCTTTGGACGGGAAGGGGCAGGTGTCCTGGGCTTGAACGATCACGGAGATTGTGTGAACCTGTGTGGAAAGATACGTGTATTAGAATAATTTCTTATTCGTTATTTGACAAATGCTTATCTGTTTTGACAGAAGTTCAAAGTCTCATAATGTATATGTCTTGACATTAACCCGTTCACTAACGGGGACATGTGAACACCACCCAACCGCAAGCGGTATAGATCCTCATGAGCCCCCGCAGTTGCGGGGGCTCATGAGGATCTATGCCTCTTGCCGAAAACACTTTGTATACATGTTCCTTGGACGGCTGGGACCCTTCGGCGTTGAATCACAACACAGATTTTAGAAACACAATCTGCGTCCACAGGCAGCAAAGGGGTTAAAGAAAAATGAAGCAACAAATGCAAGAAATGAACGTAATGAAAAGTAATTAATCGATTAGAAAATGTTTGGTTCGGGATCCTGATTATCTAAAGCTTGTTTCTGACCTTCCGTTTTGACAATGGCTCGACAAAAATAAAGTCTTAACTCATTCAGCCCGACGGCCGTATTTCCCAAATTTTGGATGTGTCATCTAAGGACAATGCACCAGTTGCAGGAGATGGATCGACCATGATAATTCAAGGGCAATGCCAGATTAGCTTGGCGCCGACAGGCGCCAAGCTAATCTGGCACTACCCTTGAATTATCATGGTCGACCCATCTCCTGTTGTAGTGCGTCAGAGCCGAATGGGTTAATAGTTTCAACAACCAAGCTGCAGCGAGACAACATCTGAACGAGACTGACTAAATCTGAATCTCTGATCGTAAGACAACAAAAGCAAACCGATAACAGATCGTGTGCTTGTAAACGATTTTAAACTAGATCAATAAAAACAAACGAACGAACCTGTTCGTAGTCGATAGCTTTGTTCACTCTGAGCTGCCCAGTCTCTGCACTAATCTTGAAGTAGTTGCCTGTTGTGGGGCTGGGCCCTGAAGCGTCCTCAGACACTATCGAGTACCGCACAGTTCCGTTAGTCCCCGAGTCGCGATCCGTGGCCACGAACGTGTGCACCACGTGGTCGATGGGCGTATTTTCTCGCACGGTCCTCAGGAAGACCGGGTCGTTCTCAAAGACTGGAGCGTTGTCGTTGATGTCGATGACGCGGATGGTGACGCTGATATTACTGCTACGTGGGAAAGCGGCGTTGTTGTCAATAGCTTGAATGCTGTAGGAGTAAAAAATACATTATTTGAGAACTGGTTGCTGGTGACTTACAGGAAGTAATTCATGTTCAATTCAAGCCATGTCCGTTAACCCATAACATACTGAAGCTAAAAACTTCAAATTCGTACACTGCCATATGAGATCTACATAATAGTACTTACAGATAAGGATATAGACAAATGGCTTTAGTTTAGAGGCGCCACGCTATTCTGGCACTACCCTTGAACTATTTTAGTCACACTTATTTCACACACTGGTGTATTCCGAATGATAAGGGTTAAACCCTCCAGCATATGACGATTATGATAAGTTTGTGATAGTCCATATTTTCTCACAGATATTTCTAATATCACTTGTCTGTGCGTTTACTTTTACCCTTTGCTGACAAAACGAAAAACCAGGTAACGAATCTTAAATCTTGAGGTACAAGAAAACACTGATTTGGAGGGATAAGCTAAAGTTGTGCTACAGCCTAGAATTTTTGAGTGGCACTTTTGAATGGTGACTTTATAGCTTGTTTACAGAGTGCCTTGTATTTTTTGTTTGTTTTTGTTTTGTAAATTGCGTTTTTGTAATTAATTTTTTAGTTATTTTTTGTACAATTAGTTTTTGTTAAGCGCCTAGAACTCTAATCTGAGGTTAGGCGCTATAAAAGTACTCATTATTATTATTATTAGAATTTTTAAGGGGAAAAAGAACTTTACAGCAAGTAAAAGCCCATCACCACGCATTATAAATAAAACTACAAACAACATCTGCGCCAACACTGCTTCCTAGCAATATGTATTTTTCCCCAACACGGAACTAAAAAAAAAATCAACAATATTACTTGTGTTGGCCTGTGATTGTAGACCTTAAGGTCGTAGGCCGTAAGGTCCAAAATTACGGACCAGCACTCAAACGGACTCAGCATATACCTGAGTAGGTGAGAAGAGGACTCCTCGTAGTCAATCCCACGCACTGTACGTATTTCTCCTGTCCTCTGGTCAACGTTGAAGAGACTGAACACGTTTCCGCCCACCACGTAGTAACTCACACGGCCGTTTTCGCCAGAATCCTTGTCCTCTGCCTGAACCTGGAAAACAAATCAAAGAAATGCATTCCAGGCTTGATAGTAATTATGTGAAATACTGTTTAATTTTTCTTAAAACTACGAAATTGTATTTCTAGAGATTTATAGATTGAAGTGTCATTCAGTTACTTTTTTTTAATTTTTTAAATGGCATTGTATTCCTTGAGATTACGGACTGAACCACTAAAATTTTCTTGTGATCTATTCCTAGAAAATTAAACTGGTTTCCTTGAAATCGGTAGATTCTAAACTGAACTAAAACTGGACTAAAAAAAACGAACAGTCAATATCGTCCAGCTTTCGAAATGAGATGAATAAAAATTGCAGGCTTATCAGAATCTGCTGAGGAAGCAAGCAACCCCTGGGCTTATGTCGGCCATAGTTGGCTTTCATGCTGCTTGCCGGCTGTTGGTTGGTTAGTTCGGGGTTTAACGTCCACGGCACCGAAGTGATAATGGACGGCCCTGACGGGCGGGTTATGGAGGTGAGGGAAATCTATTGCCTATGAAGTACGACCTGACACGAACACTGATCAATTTAGGCGCACTCCAACTGTGCCACTTTGATTTACCAGGGCCTTTCAACGGACATGCTATTGAACAAGCCCGTCTTTTCCCCCTGGATCTTGCCGGCTGTGCCTCATACTGGCAGCGGGGCGCATCCTCATTTTGATGAAACACCACCAGAATTTGACCTTACACCCATCCCCTTCCTCCACACAAACAAACAAGCAGCACCCATCTGACAGTTTTTCCAAGATAGATCCACTCGTGAAGTACACCACAAATACAGTTTTATTCAAATGAGATGCTGAAGTACTCCACAAATACAGCTGTATTCAAATGAGATGCTGAAGTACACCACAAATACAGTTTTATTCAAATGAGATGCTGAAGTACACCACAAATACAGTTTTATTCAAATGAGATGCTGAAGTACACCACAAATACATTTTTATTCAAATGAGCTGCTAAGCATATCATCTGAATACAAATTTATTTGTGGTGTACTTCACGAGTCTATGTGGGGAGTATTCGTAAATAGTACGGTTCTTACCTTGCCCACGAGTGTTCCAATAGACACGTTCTCCACCACATCAAAGTTGACGTTCTTGGCGTGGAAGAGCGGCGCTTCGTCGTTGTCATCAGAAACCTCAATGACAATCGTCTGCTGCTGTGACAGAATAGGGACACCGTTGTCGCTGGCCAGGACGGAGAGACGATAGCGCGTTTTGGTCTCGTAGTCCAGCACTTCTTCAGTGATAATCCAGCCGGTGGTAGGGTGGATGCTGAAGTTTGTCAGTGCGTCCGCGTCACTACCTGCTGAATGAAACAATGTGAAAAAAAACTTGATAAAAACTGACTGAGGGGGAAAGTTCCAAAAGTATAAAAAGAAACAAATATAATCTCTATTTCATCGCAAACAAACGGACAACAACCCTTTTTAATCCCCTGAACAAAAAGCAAAGGAACTAACTTAGACCAACACCTCCCCCCTTCCAATCAATCAATCAATCAATCAATCAATCAATCAACAAACATCGTACCTTCTATACCAGTTAGTCCTCACGAACTATCATGGTTGATCCATTTCCCGCCACTGGTTTGAGAAGATGCGTCAAGAATTGAGTGAGTGTACAACTAAGCAACCAAACTGTAAAAACGCGCACAATTCACAACTTAACCATTACTGCCTCCGCCATCAAGTGTTATCACTACCACCACCACCAGCAGCAGCAACAATAAAAATACTCACCAGCGTTGATGGAGAAGGCGACAGTGCCGTTGTCGCCCGCATCCTTATCCTGCGCCACGACCTTCATGACCTGCATGCCCTTGGGTCGGTTCTCGGGCACAGACACTTGGTACTCGGTCGTGATGAACACTGGTCGGTTGTCGTTCATGTCCAAAACCTTCACGATGAAAATGTGATACTTTTACTTAACCTTCTTGCTGTTGGTAGCGGTTTTTGTCGTGATGATTCCTGACGAAATCATGATAAAAAGCGCTACCGAATGCTAAAGGGTTAAAAACACAACGGAAGTACTAATCAGTAATTATTTCAGATAATGAAAACTAGTAAATCATGCGCGAGTTGCAAATCATACTGTACAAAGCGCAGAAAAGAGAAAAAAAAAATGCTTTATATGCTTAATGCATACTTACATTCGGCGACAAAGAATATTTTGGTCACCGAATATATACTATGAAAAATTCAGACGATGAAGCAATGAAACGCGAATTCGCTTCGCTTTGAACGAAATACGCTAGACTGATTATTAACATTAACGCTTCGGTACATGTAAGAAAAATATTTTTTAAAAAAATAAACAAACAAACAAACATGACGTATGAACAACAGTCATGATCAAGAGTCCTACCTTTATTTTGATGACAGCCGAGTCGCTCCGTTCTGGTGTGCCGGAGTCTGTGACGTATACTTGTAGCGTGTAATCTTCCTTCTCTTCACGGTCCAGCGGCGCCACCGTGGTCACCTCCCCGTTGTAGGGGTTGATGACAAACTGAGGGTGCAGGATGGCCAACTCGTATTTTAACCGCTGGTTGTCGCCCAAGTCGCGGTCCGTAGCGGTCACCTGTCCAATGCGTGTTCTTTCCGGCTGGTTTTCGACGATGCTGAACTTGTATTCTGTCCGCGAGAACTCCGGATCGTTGTCGTTCGTGTCCGTGATGTGGATGCGCACAGATGCAGTGGAGGACCTGAATCAAGGAATCAATAAATCTGTACATACCAACGGTAGAGGTAGTAGCACAGTCAGGCACAATGTACATACTGCTGCTATATATCTACTAAAAACAAACTAGCTGAAGTGTGGGGGGGGGGAGATGGGGGGGACGGGGGGAGACGGGGGGGAGACGGGGGGGAGACGGGGGGGGGACGGGGGGGGGGGAGTGGGGGGTGGACGGGGGGGGAGACGGGGGGGGGGCCGGGGGGGGGGGGGGGGAGGAGTGGGGGGGATACAACAAAACTGAGATGGAGAGAACAATAAAACAAAGATGGAGCTGGTAGAATTGGGAGCCAGACAATCTGAAAAAGTAGGAAACACTCGCAATGGTTATAGGTCATGGTTTCGAAGTGGGCATAATCCAGTAAAGATCCGATACAATCTATTGCACTACAGTGGTCTGGTTACAACCTCTGAGACTGCCTAAAAATGGACGGATCCTTTTGCTGTCGGTAGCGATTTTTGTGGAGATGATTCCTTCACATCTGATACACTATATTGCACTACAGTGGTCTGGTTACAACCGACTGCGACTGACCAAACATGGACGAATCGTTTTGCTGTCTGTAGCGATTTTTGTGGAGGTGATTCTTCAGGAATCACCTCCACAAAAATCGATACCGATAGCAAAAGCATGTGTCCATATTTAGTCAATCTCAGAGGTTGTCTCAGAGGAAATCAACTCCACAAAAAGCGCTACCGACAGCAAAAGTGTCAATATAATCTTTGAAGACCGACCTGGGCGCAGGGTTGCCGTGGTCCGTGGCCACTACAGTAAGCGTGTACAGATCCTGGCTCTCGCGGTCCAGCCCGTCCCTTGTATTCAGCATGCCCTCCACCGTGAAGATGCCAAACACTGACAAGTAAGGAGATGGCGCTAACGAGTACGACACTTTCCCATTGTGGTCGGAGTCCTCGTCCGTGGCGTTCACTCTCCCGAACGTGAACCCTAGCGGGGCGTCCTCGCTGACGTAGAAATCGTACACGTCTTTAGAGAACACTGGCACGTGATCGTTGATGTCCTTGACATTCACGGTCAAAGTCATGGAGGCGCTGCGCCGGCCATCGGTGCC
The DNA here is from genome assembly GCA_036245525.1 of Semisulcospira habei. Lineage (NCBI taxonomy): Eukaryota > Metazoa > Mollusca > Gastropoda > Semisulcospiridae > Semisulcospira > Semisulcospira habei. Next base: position 80,072,629 of record BTPG01000005.1, read on the forward strand.
CTGGTCAGAAGCCACAATCATCAGGAGGTACTGGTGTCTCTTCTCGTAATCCAGGGTCCGCTGGACGAACACTTCCCCGCTGATGGCGTCCACTTCAAACAGGCTGTCGGGGTCGTTGCTGAGGCTGTACCTGATGGAGCCATTGATGCCGGCGTCGATGTCGACGGCGTGGGCGATGTAGACGGGATCCTGCAGAGCCGTCTCCTCCCTGACCTCGATACGCTGCACACTGGAGGCGGGGAAGAAGGGCGAATTGTCGTTTATGTCCAGCAGGGTGAAGTTGACCTGTACACAAAAAGAGATATATGATACATTTAGCGTGGAATATTAAACGTCTGTTTTTGAAAAGCTATTTTGCCCTACCCCAGGAAGCAAAGGTCCTCGGGCCCACGAAGGCCGCAGTGGGCCCGCGCACGGCTGTGCGCGGGCCCACTGCGGCCGTCGTGGGCCCGAAGATGTTCTGCTACTGGGGACAAAAGCAAAAACCAAAATGTCTATTATCCTGAAATTGACAATTTCGCTAACATACTAACTCTGGCTCCGCAGGGCAAAAATATTCAAACGTTCAGAGTGGGGTCGGAAGATTAACCCTTTGGCTGTCGGCAGCGGTTTTGTCCGCGATGATTTCTGCAGGAATCATTGCAACAATAACCGCTACTGGCAGCCAAAGGGTAAAGAAAATGATCCCCCAGTAGCAAAAAAGTCTGCGAGCCCACTGCGGCCGTCGTGGGCCCGAGGACCTTACTTACTGGATGGTTTATCTCGTGTTGGTAGTCTAGTCTCTCTTCGACATCACTTAAAAGAAACAGTGCACAGAAAAACGATGTAGCAAATCAAGAGCAACATAAGCTCCCCCCCCCCCCCCCCCTGTCTCTACCCGGGAAAACAAGCTGAAATAAGAACGACTGGAGATAACTTGAATGATTAAAAAGAAAGATTAAAAGAAAGGAATTTCAACAGGCTTTTGCAGTCTCGTTCAGATTTTTTTAAAGCCAGCTGAGGAAAACAATCAATCCTACACACGTTCGCAAAGTCAAATGGACGCCTTTTTATCAGGCAAGCATTCTCTCTAATCCACCATCCTACGCAAGCAGTGTATAAAGCACTGTGTTTTGATAAACTGGTTTGATTGATTGATTATTGGTGTTTAACGCCGAGCAGGCGACTAAGGCCATCTCACGGCGGAATGGGTAAAAATCTGGTCGGCCAGACTAAAAGCAAGGTCTTAAGACAAGATGTAAACATACCTTAAAAAAATGGCAGGCTAAAATGTCGCACGAGTCTTTAAAAGAAACGTCTACAGACTCTCAAAAAGGGCAAAATAGTGAAATTCACATAGTCTATGAATGCTCAGATCTTGTTAAAAATATTGCATTCTCTCAAGAAATTGAAGATTTTGTCCGGGGGAACATTCCGGAACAAAACCTTCAAGGAGTCTGCTGTGAAGTGTTTATATCTAGTGTCAATGAGAGCGGACAGGTAGCTCAAGTGACTGTTTCAAAAGGGTGGGCGAGAAAGTCAGAGATCAGTGTAGCTTTCCTTTTTATGACTTTACGCTAGCTTCTTGTTTATCGGTACAGAAGGCTCTCATAAGCGGCTTTTAAGAACAGCCAGCTTTCATTTTTAAATCTCGTATAGCTGAAGTTGACACTCCAAGAACGAGACAATGTCAACTGCAAGAGGCAAATATTGTCATGAGCGGGGGCTCATGAGAATCTATGCCTCTTGCTGGCTCCAATCTCTACAATATTTATCCTCAGAATTGAGACAGGTTTGTAGGAAGGGTCGATATTACTGCTCGAGTGTAGGACTAGGAGTGTGGAAACATGCTAAGGATCAACTTTGGTTGCATATGAGTGGGAGGTGTACGGCCGGATTACGCATAAGAAAGTTTGTTGAAAAACCTCAAAGGTCCTCATGCTAACTTCTTTCTTCTCTAAGACAGCCATGATTATCGAGTGAAAAAACTTTTCCCTCATAGGTCAATATATCACTGCCTCAAACACAAACCAATATAATTCACTTGATAAAAAGACCCACATGGGCCACGCTCGCTCCCAAGAGGTATAGATTCTCATGGTTCTTGCCGCTGAAGAGGCTCCTGAGAATCTATGTCTATGGCAGTTGGATCTGAATGGATTCAAGGCATCCTCTGTCTCAGTTTTCATTAAAGAAAACACGATTCAAACACGCTGCTGTCTTTTCTAGCAAATACCGCATTTAAGACATGCCACAGACTTGTTAGCTGCACACAACTTGATGGATTAATTTTCCATTGGGCGCAAAACAGCGTCGGACGTGTTCACTAGATCGGTTTCAACCCCCAGAAAACGAAGAAGTCTAGCAAGATTGATGGAAAGGCGTTTATCTTTTGCACGTAAAGGACAACCGAGCTAGCACACAGTTCTAGCAGAGAATAAGTACCCAACTGCAAGAGCCATAGATCCTCATGAGCCCCCGCGATTGCGGGGGCTCATGAGGATTTATGCCTCTTGTTGTGTTCTAATGTACTGTTTCTCAGGCAGACAAATCATTAAGGGATTCACTCTAAACAGACACAAAGAATGTGCATGCAAGCGGCGTCTATGCACCTTCCAAGATGTATCTTCGTTGACCTCCGCCGGCTCCATCTGACGAACACAGATCCACATGCACCAGGCAAGAGGAGGCAATTTAACGCTCTAAGACCAAACAATCGCATGACAAGCAGTGTATTTTGCACGAGAAAGTGGAGTTTCGCTTGAGTACTCACTGCTAAACAGGAGTCAAAGAGTTAGCATTACACCTTCAACTGACAGGCGGAAAATGAAAACCTGGTAGAGAAGAATGGCCAACGGAAACGGGCGTTCTCAAAGAGCTAGTTAGTTATGCTTCAGCGAAGCAATTCTAAAAAAAAAAAAAAAAAAAAAATGCGAACAAACGTCCGCGAAAACGGAGCTGCGCTTTTGAAAAAAAAAAATGACGTTTGTTAAAACCCTTTTAGCACCAATATACTTTTTTTTACAGGAACTGAGAATTGCGAGAAAAATAATTGAAAATGCACGTTCTGGGTGGACTGACAGCGAAAAAGCTACAAAAAGTTCTACTGAAAAATAGCCTGTCTTAATAGAAACACAGATCTATCGTAGGCATAACTATAGCGTGTGGGTTTTCAATATGCGGCAATACATGGACGCCGTTTATAATTGAAAGAAGTAGAAGAAAAAAACCTGCAAAATTAACCCGACGGACGTCAGTTCTTTGTGAGAGCTCATAAATCAACCAATAATGCATTGTATAGCCACGTCTCGACATGACGCTTGTGTAATCCGCAGCACTTTAGGAACAACCCATTCCTGAAGACAAACGATAAATACAAACCTCCTTCTTACGAGGCACACTAATAGCAAGCTGATTCCTTACGACTAACTGAAACTTCTTTTTGTCAGCAAGAGGCACAGTTGATCAGACACCCATGCAGAATGCATGGGGTCATAAGGATCTACGCATCTTGCTAATTATGGAAAGATCTGTCTGAACCCCTCATCCAGTCTACAAAGATCTTCTTCAGAGAAGCACACATATTATAACAAAACATAAAATGACAAAAATCTTCGCTAGCAAGAAGCATTGAACATCATGAGCCCCTGCAGGGGCTCATGAAGATCTATGCCTCTTGCAGACGGAAAGAATTGACTATGTAATCCACCCAGACAATGATAACGCTGACTCGGGTCTTCCGTGACCTAACCCGGTCTTGAATGTCGCCGGGTGGATCAGATTCGGAGTGGAAACCGCTCAAGCGTTGCAGACAATGGATTTTTGCAGAAGCCAACTTTTATTTAATGCGAGTGCAGATAACCAAATAGATTGGTTCTTACATGACGTGCAGGGATTACCTAAAAGCATGCGCCATTCAAATAGGTTTGATTTTATATTACTGTGGGAATATTGACAGACGAAGCAATGAAATCAAATCTCTACAAGATACAATATTTTTGTACAAATACAGTCGACTCCAGGGGATCTAGTGGTGTTGATTGCAGTCATTCACTGATTCAGCCACTATCCGCTATAACCTACCTATACGCGCATTTGTGTTTGTTGATGTCATTGCATTCTGGGACGTAAATAAAAGAACGTTTCTGATGTTTATGCCTTACATATACCACAACTGTCCGGTATTTTTATAAAATAATAATAATAATAATAATTACGGTATTTATAATGCGCTTATCTTATAATAATTATAGTGACTCTAAGCGCGCACTCACAACTCGCACACGCATGCGCAACTCGTGGGCACACGCTTATGTGTAACAATATCAGCAAAAACGGGATAAATTTAAGTTTAAAAAAAAAAGATCTGTCTCGACAGATTTGTCCCTGATATCTGATTTCTGAGGGAAATCACTCAACGACAGACAAAGTGAACCACTGACACCTTTCTTAAAATACAGAGGGAAGCCACTCAACACTGGACAAACAGTTTCTTTGTCCAGCGTTCAGTAATCTCCCTTACTATGTATACTGTATAGATCTACCAACGCTAGTCTCTCCTATGATCTGGTTCCTGATTTGTAATATACTTAGTCTTCTATTGACAAAACCTAAATGAAGGAATTCAGACCTATGTATGGCTCACTGGGACAAGATCCTCTAAAAACTTGAAAGTATAATGAGACGGCACCTGAGCGTGTGAGGAGATAAACGTGTCCGTCGTTTCGGCTCGTACACTGAGCAAGACGAACTGTTCTGCCTCCCTGTCCAGTGGCGAAGACGTGTAGATGTTGCCGCTTGTTGAGTCGATGCGGAACCAGTTTCTGGTGGCGTAGTCTATCCTGTACTGGACAGCTGCAAAATAAATAAATAAACAAATACATAAATAATATAAATCAATACAACTAAAATAAAAGACAAACTGAGAAAATACGTGTGCGTGTATTTAATAGACGCTTTACCCAATTCTTCAAATCGGCTCAAAGCGCCGCGAACTGAACCCAACACGCACGCTCACGCGACACACACGCATTCACTCTGAAGACAAACACAGTACAAAACAAACACAGGACAGTCACGTGGTGCGAAGGGTCAGCTCAGCTACTGAGGTTTCGGAAATTTTGATAGCTTGTATTTGAAATTCATAAAGTGGCCTGAAACCGGTACCAGAGTGGTAGTATTTCAGGGCTGATCTTTTTTCTCAACACACTTAATTCAAACCACAAGAAGAGGTTTGCACAACTATGTTTAAAATTTCATTTACTTTGACTTCTGTCTAACAACATGTATTGTTAGTGTTATATGGCGGGAGTTATACATACATTTATTTGCATTTTAATGTTGTGCTTACTGATTCGTGCAGCAAACAAATGTAACGTAAAGTGATTTTTACGATCACTGATGTGTTAATCTGAGTGTTATTAAAACGAATTGGGAATTTTTGCTGACTCACCGTGAAGTAGTCTTTGTTAACAAAACCAATAAACGCTTATTTTTAGAGATCTATATATGGAGATGTCCGTTAACTAAGAGTGCGATCTGAATGCCAGTTAACATCTTAATTTAGTCGTCAAGTAATGAACGACGTTAAAGAGAGCAGCAAGAGGTATAGATTCTCATGAGCCCCCGCGGGGGCTCATGAGAATCTATACCTCTTGCATTTGGGCGTTGTTTGTTATGTTCTTGCAGTGAAGTAGACAACAGAGCTCATTGTGCATTCTTGACGACCACACTGGTGTATTGTTGGGGGAAATAAAAAGGCCCTTTTTCCTCCCCACCAAACCAAACAAGAAATGAAACGCTTCACGCACAAAAAAAGAAAAACAAAACCAAACAAACAAAAACAACCAAAGAAAAACAAAACTAAATAAATAAAACAAACAAAAACAAGCACACACACAGCCAACAATAAAGAACACCATGTGCAACAGGCTTTCAGTGCAATGTTAGTTCTTTATGGCAGAGGACACAAAATCAAGGAGATTAAGATGGTGTCTCGATACCCCTCCCCCCCCCCCCCCCCCACACACACACACCCAGTATGCAGCCACCGGTACTGCGCACAGTATCGGCGGTTGCATGCACAAGGGATTTATCACTACCAATATTCATGTGAGCATGCGCTATGAGATACATAAATACGGCTCTAATAGCTGTTGTTAAGACATGCATGTGTAGTTAGTAGTGTTCTCCACAACTGTGCTTTTATGTGAACCCAAGATAACTGGACGATACGGTATTCGTAGTCTTCAGTATTACCACCACTGCTCTGAGTGTGAAGAAATCAAATTTAAAGTGCAAAAATGCTTTTTTATTTGAGTAATCACAACAGCAAAATGCAAGAAAAAAAAAACCCACCTTTTTCGTTTACATGCTCACGCGTTATGCTGGGTGTCACGGTATGCAAAACTGATGACTTGATTGGATAAGAACGGTGGAAAATTCCTCTAAATGACTCCTAAGCCCACACTGGTTGTCTCCCTCGATTCGCTACCGATGATCGGCGGTAGCGAATCGAGAGAGACAACCAGTGTGCTCCTAAGTCTAGATAATAAAAACCTCGCTCTGCACCCGCCAGGGGTTTAAACCTTATCAGACGTACGCTCAGCCCGCTAATTCGTGGAATATTATAAGTGTCAAATCGGGTCAGCGATAGACATGGATTCACGACTGCTGGGGCTCGTGTGAATCTATGCCTCTTGCAGCTGTAGGGACTGACCAGAGGTTTTCATCCCAAGTGGGCCTATCCATTTTTTAAACAATGATGTTGCAGGCATGCACTGTTGTGCCACCGTTGGCGACTTAATCCGCGATTACTGCGATAAAGGTGTTTCCACACGCACACCCGCGGGCCTATCTGACTACGATCATCTGCGCAACCGGTGAGTAGAAGCTCTTCGGGGCGCTCTTCGAGCACAGTGTGGGCAAACAGGCTGACAACAACCCGATGATATTTTGCGTCTTATGCTGCCTGCAAGGTAATGAGTCAGCGACAAACCGAGTTCGACTCACACAGACATTCTACTGCTGTACGACAATTTATCGTATACGGATCGACCACGACAGTTTAAGTCTCGTGCCAGAATAGCTTGGCGCCTGGAGGCTGATCTGTCTTGTAGTCTTCAAGGACAATTGAAATAAAGGGTCGACTGATAATTCAAGGATTGCCTGAACCTGATCAACTTTGTAAAGCGGAAGTTTCAGTTGCAGTAGATGGATCGGTCATGATTAAAGGATGTATCGAGTATAAGGGTAGTGTGATATTAGCTTCACGCCTTCAGGCGAGAAGCTAATCATACACACTACCCTTGTGTGCCATTACAGTTGACAAGTATGCCTCTGCAGAGTGCCAAGAAATTAACCCCTTGGCTGTCCGTAACGGTTTAACGACAGACCAAAAATTCAGAATCGTTAAATGTCTAGCCAAGAAATTTAGAACCGATAAATGTCTACAAAATTTAGCCCCATCGCATGCCTGCGCTAAACTACCAGCAGGTGAGACGGTAAAGAAATCCTTTAATGTCCCAAGTCGCTCTTTACACCACAAACGTTAAATGGGCCTTGCACGAGGTTCCTAATGAGAGATTAAACCACTTGCTTTTACGGTATCGCTTTCGTGCAAAACGGCCTCGTGTTACAACTCCCCCCCCCTCCCACTCTCCCCCCCCCACTCTCCCCCCCCCCCTCCGTTGTTTCCATTTTAGAGCCTTGTTTAGACGTGCCGTTAGTTTGAAACTGCACGATCAGAGTGCTATCTAGATCAAATGGTAATTCTGCAGAGAGGGCAAAATAAAATCTATTTGTAACAAAGAATGTATTGAAACATATTTTTTCCCCGTATTACCGGCTTTCTAAATCTAAATTGCCAGTGGTCAAATATATGCTAAGCAAATGCATCGAAAATCGCCCTACGCTGCCTACTAAGGTAAAAGTTAATAAAATGAATGTCTCTGATAATACGGATTTTATGGTGACTTTGGTGGGAAATTTACACCGACGTGGTTAGGTTATCGTGTTTTGAAGACTCTTTCCACAGGTCACAAAAAAACTCACTGCATTTTTGTTCAATTGTACAATTGTTTTCAAAACTCACACGAGGCTAGGCGAACAAAAATCTTTGTCATGAAAAAACAAAACTGACGATCCCCCCTATCTGAGAGATGTAAATGAGCCTCATCCATACTAGCAAGAGGCTTATATTCTCATGTGCCCCTGCCTCCGCAGGGGCACATGCGAATATAAGCCTCTTGCTAGTATGGGTCAGATTCATTTGCATCTCTCAGAAACATGAGAATATGTGCCTCTTCGTGCGCGATGTAAGGACTCACGCTAAGGGACTTCAAGCAAAAATCAAAATCTCGGTCTCAGACAATGATGCAAATGAATCTGACGCTTACCAACATGAAGCATGGATTCTCTTGGGACCCTGCGAATGCAGGGGCTCATAAAAATCTATGCCTCTTGCATGTCGAAGGAGTAAGCTTAGGAACTGAAGTAAAACCGAAAATCTTGGGACACTAGATTAGTCAGGCACGGGTGCACGTTAACATCTTGCCGCCTCCCTGAGTTACTGCACGCGCCTGACTTTTTGTCACTAGCAACATGTGGAATTACATTTATTAGCCGTACAGCAAACAAACGGGATAGAAACAGATTAACCGCTTCAGTGCTACAGTGGCCATGAAGTAATGACCGGGAGGGGGGAGGTACGTGTTAGCATTGCGACACGTGATAACTGTCCGTTAGCTTTACAGGGGGTGGGGGGGGGGGGAGGAGGGGGGGGGGGGGGGGAGGGGGACCCCAAAACTTCCCAAACAAGCACACACAAAAAAGTAAATAATAAAACACACACACACAAAAACAAACAAAGAAACAAACAAAAAACTCAACAACAACCCAACCAAACAAAAAAAAATTCCAACAACAAAAAATCCAACAACAAACAAACAAAAAACGCAAAAAACAAACAAACATACAAAAGCAAAAAAATCTTAAAAAACGACAATCTACCCCCCCCCCCCCCCCACACCACACACACACACACAAAGAAAGAAAAGAAACACACAAAAAACAAAAACAAAAAAAAACAAGAAACCCACGAAAACAAAAAAAAAAGCAAGAAAAAATCAACAACACGACCTCCAAAAAATAAGAAACAACAATAAGAACAACAAACAAGCAAAAAACACGTCGAGATCCTTGATTAGTGATAAAATGTCGTCACAAAATTGTGATGCTTAAATCTTGAGTTTCCTGATTCGTGATCGACAAAAAAAAAGTCATCGTGAAACTGTGACTGCAACCCCCCAACCCCCCATAAACCCCCTACATTAAAAACCATAGCTGACTAAAAATCGGTCTGAATGAAACACGCAAAGATATGAACGAAGCTGACAAAAGGCGTGGATCCACAAGAGCCCCCGCCTTTTGCAGCTGTCTGGTGGTTGTTCAGTCCCAGCAACTTAGGGGTTTCCTGTGCCCCTTGCCACTCAGCAGGAAGGAGTTAAACGCGATGAGAAGAATGGCAATACCTTAGATAAGACAATTAGGCTGATAAAACCTTACTAGGATTAACAGCATTTTCTCGCCTGGAAATGACGGCTTCAATATCCTATCTCATTATTCCCCTAATTGCCAACACAACGCCGGCGTCTGCGTGTATTTTTATAAAAACGATTTTAAAAGAATGGACCTAGTTTTGATCAGAACGTTCATTTATACAACATTACAATACTTTTATTGATCCATACAGTTACCACCGAAAGCAGAGCAAACTCATTTTGACGAGGACAGCGATAGGCGTTTTTTTTTCAAACAGGTCCAGGGATCACAAAAAGTTCGTGGTCACTAGCAGCGAAAGGGTTAACTCTCTGGCTGTCGGTAGCGCTTTTTGTCAATGTGATTCATGCAGGCATCACCTCAACGAAACGCACTACTGACAGCCAACGGTGTTAAAGTCTTCAAATCTTCCAATTTAATTTGTAGAAAGATGCATCAACTATAAGCAATCGAACTGGAGAATTCCATGTATTTCTTAAAAACACGAAAGAAAAATACAACACTAAAATGAAACAGAATAGAATAAAAATTCATTTTAAATGAAATGAAATGAAATGACACAAGACAGGATAGGGCAAGACAAGACAAAACACCAACCTGCACCAGTGGAGGTGCTAGGATCCACGGTAGCTTCCACACGTCCAACAAGAGTATCCTTGGCCACGTTCTCCACAACACTAAAGTTGTACATGGTCTGAGTGAACGCGGGAGGGTGCACGTCTCCTTTATACACCGTGATCTGCACCTGAGCTGGCTGTTCCGACACCTTGTCCCCGCCGTCAGTGCCTTGCACGTTCAGCCTGAAGGTGCGGGTTGTAAGGTCAACCGGGAACGACTTGATGAGAGAAATCATGCCTGAAACGCAAACGATCACAGCTGAATTATATTTTACTTACAGTGTAGGCCAAGCAAAGCACAAGCACGAAGAACACATAACTTGCACAGCAAGGCTCAAATCAATTGTAACTAATTACATGTACTCCACTTCAAAAAAGTTCTGTCTTATTTCTGAACAACCATAACCACCTTGGTACTATTTACTACAGTCTACTACTCTATTAGGAGTAATGACGCAACGACCTGTGAACCAGGGAACTGAATAAAGTGTGGAATGAGGCACTACAATGTGCTAATGGCACAAAGGAAGTTGGAATATAGAGGGCGACTAAAATATATCTATTGGAATATAGAGGGCGACTAAAATATCTCTATTGTAAGTAATAGTTCTGGCTTCTGTATCATTCTTAATGTTGTTGTGGAAAACCAACAAATTTTTTCTTGTGAACAACAAAGTCTTGTCTTTACTTGTCTAATCCTAATACGCAAAGATCATCGCATCGGTCCGATGTCGGCCGCTGTCGGCCCGCGCGCGGGCCGATAGCGTCCAAAGTCGGACCGATGATCTTTTGCGTAATAAGGTCTTGTCTGCAAAACTTACCGCTGCCTGCGTCTATATGGAAGTACACGTTGTCGTTCTCGTTGTCAAAGGAGTAGGTGACTGTGCCGTAAGCCCCAGAGTCCAGGTCCGCTCCCTGCACGGCCACTAACGGCCCCGGTTTGACAGAGGCCTCAAGGTTGAGGGCGTACTGCTGGGGTTCAAAGTAGGGTCTGTTGTCGTTGACGTCCGTGACGGTGACCTGAACCACGGCTGACGCACTCAGACCATCTGAAAGTAATGGAAGACCGGGGTCAGCTATATGAAGAAGGCAACATTTTTAATAATAATAAAATAATAATAATAATATAATAATAATAATAATAATAATAATAATAATAATAATAATACAATAATAACAATAATAATAAAAAAGAAATTATTATTATTATTATTACTGTTGTTGTTGTTGTCCCTCCTGGTGAAAATGCATTGCGTGGCAGAATATATTCATTCACTGTTCATGAATAACCTGAAATAATGCAATAAATGTATTTACCGAGTTTAAAAGTAACACTAAGGTCAAAATTACTCAATCTGTAATATGGGAGTTGTCCTCTAACAGAGGTTGTCCAAGTCTGGCAGTTGTCATCCAAAGACAACATATCAATCAAAACTGAAATAAATCACTTTCCATAACCAGCCATTATATTTCTGACGTCACTCTTGTGTAACCGTGCCTTGTTATGGTTCACATACTTCTAGGCTGCCAGGGCTCAGCCTTGTACATGCACTTATTTTTTATTTTATTACGAAATAGATTACACGTCCGAACGTACCTCTGTCGACGGCCTGCACAAGGAACTGGTAGCTGGTGTTGCGCTCATAGTCCAGTGGTTCGTGTATGCAGACCTTGCCCGTGGTCTGTTGCACAATGAACTCGGGCGGGGCGTCACCGTTACGCACCATCTCGTACGTCACAGGGGCACTGGCGCCGCACTCCGGGTCTGTGGCCACCACCTGAAACACAGAAAAGAAGCCACAGGTTATTCAGGAGGTTTTCGTGTAAATAAAATACAAAAGGCTGTCTTCATCAGATGACTGAAAAAATGTAAATAGCAATAATAATAACACGTTCATAGCTTGTTTTATTACTTGAAAATGTTTTCGGAGTAAATGCCTTTGTAAAAGAAAATATAATATACTGTTTTAAATAAAATTTAGTAATATGGAACCAGCTGGCTTTCGTTTTCTTTGTGTGTGTGTGTGTGTGTGTGTGTGTGTGTGTGTGTGTGTGTGTGTGTGTGTGTGTGTGTGTGTGTGTGTGTGTGTGTGTTTTAAGCAACATGGAAATAACAACAATTACTCTAAATGCGTGTTACTTCTGAAAACACAAAAGCACACTCAACTGCAGCAATGACTTTTTCAACTTTTAAAATAATGGCAATCCCGATAACCTAAAGCATGTCAACCATTCTACTTCCTACTCCAGTTTCACAAACATCCATTAATTTGACTTAAGCACTATTATTTTACCGGCTGAATTTCTCGGCAAATGCTTCTCTTACTCGCTTGATTACAGACAGAGTGACGCAGAACGGTTTAGCGTGTATGCAAAAATGTGCATAAAAAATGATCTTTCCAGTGACACAACCAGAGAAGACCAAAGCCGAACCATGTCAGCATGAGACACAGATTCTCATGAGCCCCTGCTTAAGCAGGGGGTCGTGAGAATCTATGTCTCTTGCAGAGGGATGGTTCAGAACAAAATCTTGACAATAATACTCCTGATAATCCAGCTGTCAGTTAAAGGCGCAGTTTAAGGCACTTAGCCGTCGGTTTGTGCAACAATACATGTAGCAATGGAGACACAATTAGCTAACTGAGAATACTAATTTGGCTCAGTTTCAGAAAACGCATCATTCAACACTTGAAAAGAGTATCTACTCTCGAGTGGCCTCTCCACGCTTGAAGAAAATGTTATCTAGTCTCGAGTGGCCCTACAACCCTTGAAGAAAACAGTATCTGCACCTGCCGCGCGGTTTATGTCATATGGTCCATTTAGACACAAGAACACATGTATGCATTTTCTCAAACGCACGCGCATCTGACGCATGTGTGTCCTAAATTACAGGCAAAATTCAAAATAAAAAACTCCCAGAAAGGCTACAACAATTCCAGCGTAGGAATCTTTAAAGACAGAATTTTTTAATAAAGGGGTTCCTCTTTCAATGCCATTGCAGTGTTGGTTTAAGATTTACGAATACTTTATTGTCCAAAGAACGAGAAACTGTGTTGTGGGTTCACAAATAAATAAACATAGCAAAGGGAAATATTTCTCAATCGCAAATTCACAAAAGAAAACGCTCATACATAATTATATACCATAAAACCAAGCTAAAATATAAGTTTGCAGCACAAAACTACACTTTGTCTTTGGTGTGTCATTTATCAAAAAAAGAAAGAGAAACTAACCTTAGCACGTCTTCGCAACATAAGTTACATGTGTGATGCACTGATTACGCAATAAATCACAGGCGACAGTGGACCATGGCGAGGGAAACAATAGGACAATACTGTCTGCATAAACCTCGCGCTGGGACCATATGGCGTTGAGGCGCGTCCCCTGGGTGGTGGATAAGGGGTCCCTCGTGAGAGGGGTGCACCGAATGAAATAAGGTGCCGTGAACCAACATGGTCTAAGGGAAGGTGACCCCGACAGAAAACCCCTGGTCCTCCTAGTAAGGGGGTTGGGCGTGGGGGTAGCTTCCCCACCCTGCAAAAAAGGAAATAGCTACAAAAACGCCGACGAAAAGACTAACAGTAATTCCTTTCCTGGAGGAGGAAGGTTCTTCTACCAGAAGACTTATGACGTCCTGTGGTGAAAGCCGGAAGTCTTCGGAAGCCACAGGACCGAGCCGCCTCTCTCTATCCAGGACACAACCATGGGCACATGGAACGTCAAGACCATGTACCAGAGCGGCAAGGCCGCCCAGATAGCAGCGGAAATGCAAAAGTACAACCTTTCCCTGCTAGGTATCAGTGAAGCCAGATGGACGCAGTCTGGCCAGAAAAGGCTGTTAAGTGGGGAGATGATTCTGTATTCAGGTCATGAAGAGGAGAATGCCCCCCATACAGAAGGAGTAGCATTCATGCTGTCACCAGTGGCACAGAGAGCTCTGATGGGCTGGGAACCTCATGGGCCAAGAATTATCACAGCAGCCTTTAGAACCAAGAAAAAGCTCAAGCTGAACGTCATCCAGTGTTATGCGCCCACCAATGACAGTGACGAGGAAGAGAAACAAGAGTTCTACGACCGACTCCAGAGTGCCGTGGACAATTGTGCGGAGCGAGACATCACCATCGTCATGGGCGATTTTAATGCCAAAATAGGGGAGGACAACACCGGATACGAAGAGGTGATGGGGAGACAGGGACTAGGCTCGGAGATGAGTGAGAACGGGGAGAGGTTTGTAGACTTTTGTGCTCTAAACCGACTTGTCATTGGAGGCAGCATCTTCCCACACAGAAGAATACACAAAGCAACTTGGGTCTCACCTGACCATACAACAGAGAACCAAATAGACCATATCTGCATTGGCAAGAAATTTAGAAGATCCCTTCAAGATGTTCGAGTGAGGAGGGGAGAAGATGTCGCCTCAGACCACCATCTGCTTACCTTAAGAATGAAGCTCAAGCTAAAGAAAAGCCGCACAGAGACAACAAGAAGACAGCGCTATAATGTAGGCCTCCTGAGAGAAACTGGAGTTAGAGAAGAGTTCAAACTGGTGCTGTCCAACCGGTTTCAAGCGCTACAGGAGCTAGTAAATAAAGAGGAGGCGGTCACCACAGAGCAGCAGTGGAAGGCAGTTAGAGAGGCGCTGAACTCAACCTGCAAAGACACTGTAGGGTTCAGGAAACACCACCACAAGGACTGGCTGTCGGCACAGACCTTGAAGAAGATAGAAGCGAGGAAGCAGAAGAAAGCAGCGGTCAACAACAGTCGCACGAGAGCAGCCAAAGTAAGGGCACAGGAGGAATACTCGGAAGCCAACCGCGAGGTGAAGAGGAGTATCAGGGCAGACAAGAGGGCCTACACAGACAGCCTGGCAGCAGAGGCAGAAAAGGCAGCAGGCAGTGACAACATGAAACAGCTCTACGACATTACCAGAAGATTGTCGGGTAAGTATGGCCATACAGAAAGACCAGTAAAAGACAAAGAAGGCAAGCCTATTGCAGACAGAGCAGACCAACTCGACAGATGGGCCGAGTATTTTGAAGAGTTACTGAACAGACCTAGCCCACCCGACCCCCCCGACATCCAGCCGGCAGAGACCGACATACCCATCAGCTGTGACAGACCCAGCCGGGAAGAGATCAGAAGAGCAGTGGCATTTTTGAAGAATGGCAAAGCAGCAGGGCCAGATGGCATCCCAGCGGAGTCTCTGAAAGCAGACCTAGAGACAACAGTTTGATTGTTGATTGATTGTACATTGCTTAACGTCCCGACAGCAACAAGGCTTTCTCAGGACGTGCCTGCACTGCTTGTGAAAAAAAAAAAAAACACAAAAAAAACCCAGAACATTGAATGTATGTCGCCAGCCGGTCAAATACGTTAAATAAACCTAACACATGGGGCCTAAATAAAGCTAAGACCATTTAGCAACACACATCCAATATCAAGAGCTACAGGCAGTGCAGACAGTAGGGAGAGTTTTAAAAAGGCAAATACAGGTGAATGGACAAAGGGTAGACAGAAACACATGCCCCAGAATAGAGAGAAAAACCCACCCTGTGGGGCTGACCAGGGTGACCCTGGGAACTAAAAAATACCTAACCCCACCCAAGTCCCCCAGGGCAGACCCGGGTGGGGTTAGAGACAACAGTGGAGATGCTGTACCCACTGTTTGGAAAGATCTGGGAAGAGGAGGTGATGCCAGCTGACTGGAAGGAGGGGTACCTAATCAAGCTTCCCAAGAAAGGCGACCTCAGCAAGTGTTCCAACTACAGAGGAATCACCTTGCTGTCAGTACCAGGAAAGGTCTTTAACAGGATCATCCTAGAGAGAATGAAGAGCTCCGTTGACCCCCCAGCTGAGAGACCAGCAAGCAGGATTCAGGAAGAACCGATCATGTACAGACCAGATCGCCACTCTCCGCATCATCGTGGAACAGTCTCCGGAGTGGAGCTCCCCGCTTTACGTCAACTTTGTGGATTATGAGAAAGCATTTGACAGCGTGGACCGAGAGACTCTGTGGAAACTCCTACGACACTACGGTGTACCCACAAAGCTCGTCCGCCTGATCAAGAGCAGCTACGATGGCATGACATGTCGCGTGATCCACGAAGGGCAGTTCACCAGGGAGCTCCAGGTCAGAACTGGTGTCAGGCAGGGGTGTCTGCTGTCTCCGTTCCTCTTCCTACTGGCCATAGACTGGGTCATGAAGATGACCACAGAGCACAGACGAAGTGGAATACAGTGGACACTGTGGACACAGCTTGACGACCTCGATTTTGCAGACGACTTGGCATTACTGTCCCACACTCATCAACAAATGCAGGACAAGACCACGAGGCTTGCTGACATCTCGTCCCAAGTGGGCCTCACCATTCACAAACAGAAAACAAAGACAATGAGGCTGAACATAACCAGGGAAGAACCAATCTTGCTTGCTGGCACCCCGTTGGAGGAGGTGGAGTCCTTCACTTATCTCGGGAGCATCGTAGACAAAAAAGGCGGCACTGATGCAGATGTCAGAGCACGAATCGGTAAAGCCAGAGCAGCCTTTCTCCAGTTAAAAAAAGTGTGGAGTTCCAGAGAGCTGTCACAACACACCAAAGTCCGGATTTTCAACTCCAGTGTAAAAGCAGTTCTCCTATATGGAGCAGAGACTTGGAGATTGACAAAAACCACAGTCAACAGAGTACAGACCTTCATGAACAGTTGCCTTAGAAGAATTTTGAAAATCCACTGGCCAGAGAAGATCAGCAACGTCAGACTCTGGGACAGAACAGAGCAGATAACAGCAGAGAATGAAATTGGGCGAAGAAGATGGGGATGGATCGGTCACAGCCTGAGAAAGCCAGCTTCCAGTATCACTAGGCAGGCATTGTCATAGAACCCCCAGGGAAAGAGGAAAAGAGGAAGGCCGAGAAACTCCTGGCGTCGAGACCTCCAAGCAGACATCAAGAGACTGGGAACCACCTGGAGTAGAATTGAAGGAGAAGCACAGGACAGGAGTTGCTGGAGGTCTCTCGTCGACGGCCTATACCCGGGTAGGGGTGACAGGCGTAAGTAAGTAAGTAAGTCTGCATAAAACAAGCACTCACTCACAGATAATTTCTGGTTTCTCAGTTGTAATGATTGCTAAACTTTTTTTAAAATTTACATAGACACCTGTTCGCTTAATTTCCTCTGTGACCCTCTTATCCAGGTGCCAGTCCATAAAAAATATAAACGTGCTACACAGCGGTTCAATATTCGAAATATTACACGCTAGACACATACAGATATCCGCTATGCAGTTAGAATGCTGGCAACCAGAGAACTTTACGCCAGACCGAAAGCGAAATCACTCCGACATCCGCAAGAGGCACAGATCCCCATGAGCCCCTGCACAATGCAGAGGCACATGAGGATCTTTGCCTCTTGTTGAAAACGATTTTACCTTCTTGCGGCAAAACAAGACTAAACTATTGCCTCTGACCTGCAGGTAACTAGATAACCGCGCGCCAACCAACGAGCCAACTGATACCACCTGCAAGAGGCACTGATCCTCACGAGCCCGGACAACCTGCAAGGGACTCATTAGGATTTTTGTCTCTTGCTGAACGTTTGTAATTATGCATCTACCTGTCCTTGCATATAACCAGATAAATGTGCGCCGGCCCACCTCAATAGTGAAACCCATTCCGTTCGCAGGAAGCACAGATCCTCTTGATTCCCTGCATCATGTAGGGACTCTTCATGTAAGGATCATGTAAGGATCTTTGCCTCTGGCTAAAAAATAGTATATTGCCCAAAAATATGTACATTTACGTATTTAAAGTAGAAGTTACAACACCCAATTTCCGCTTGCAACAGGCACAGATTTTCATATGGATCTTTGCCTCTTGTACAAAAAAAGTACTTTTACGTATATGTCATTGCATACGGGAGAGGTTGCGAACATGTCAGACGTCAGGTAACCTAAGAAGCACCCATGGAAACAAAGAATGTGACAAGACGCGCGTATGGATTACGCAGGTGTGAAAGGTTGGATACCGATGTTTAATATCCCCGATAACCCCTCAAATTGAGGAACAAATGCTGCAAGTCTACGCCAGTGAGAGGCAAACGTTTTCATGTGGTTGTAGGGGCCCAGGAGACCCCGTGCCTCCAGCATTCTTTTTCTTAATGAAAGATCAGACAGAGCATGACAGGCAGTGCTTCACAGGGGTCCTCTCGCTAGACTGACTTGCGCCATGACTTAGGAACTGCTTGCAGCTGCATACAACGATCATATTCATGTATTTGATATTTAGGACGTCTGTGCGTGTGCATTTTCTTAGGGTTTATTATGACGTGCTAAGCGGGCAAGGCTCACGTGTGCGGATGTAGACTGAGACAGTAGGGGGTAAAGTGGGTTGTATTAAACAGGTCAGTGCAGAGTTAAGGGGGATGCTTTTTTGTGCACCGCGATGAGTAATGTATTTTAAGACGTGTGCATACAGATACGCGGCAAACTGCGCATCTCGAATTTTAAGTGTGATGTACGTGCATGTCATTCCAAAGCTGGTGGAAATCTGAGATATGTCTGTCGGTTGACTTTCTTTGTTCTCATTGTGAGTGACATTTGTGTGACAAGAAAAAAAAAATCTAAATCCTATTAAAGGCCCACTACCGCCGTAAATGTTCAAAGATACACTTCTGTAACAGATGGTTTCTAAACGCTACACACAGGTCTAGTTATGGTTCATTTAGACACAGGACAATCCAGTTCAGCACACGTCGTCTGTATATCAAGTAACCTGACAATTACACTCCGTTCTATAAACACAACGTTATCAGTACGAAAAACAGCTAAAAATAGATTGCCACGCTAACGGTTGCGCAGAATAAGTGCTTTTATGCGTGTGCTTTTGCTGCATGTCCAGACTGCGTGTGTCGACAAGACATAACAAACACAAATATTGCTGAAATTTGTCTTCAGTTTTACGCGTAGTGGTACCTTAAAGAAAAAAGTTATATTACTTTCAGCGCTTTAACAGAGTAGTGACCTATTGCGACTTCTTTAGCATTCCAAGTGCACAGAACAGATTGAATGCTAAGTCGTGTAATGAATTTCTCCGGACAGCACAACTCTAACCCGGACTTACGTCCTGGACTGTAACGCTTCGGGTCCAAAGATTAAAAAATAAAAACGAAACCTTTGTTCTCCGAGAACAAACTGATACTAGATAGGTCTACAACCACGGTCATCCGTCTTCGCACCAACCCGCCCGACTTTGATCCAAGCCAAAGCAACACGTGTAGTAGCGGCGGTTAAAACCAACACCGCGGACCAACCCTTCCCTTTTCAACTCAAAACCACTTTTTGCAACGACATCCCTTCCCTTAACAGCTCCTCAAAAAAAAAAAAAAAAAAAAAAAAAAAAAAAACTTGTTGCAGCGAAAAGTGTTTTAAAGTTTTCAGCACAGGCGTCAGAGAAAGCGCATTATTGCACATTACTCGTTGAACAGTGACCCTATTATCTGGCGCCTCAAAAACATACGATCTGTCAAAGATTTTGAGGGCGCCAAGTATGATTGATCTCAGACGTGTACTTATGCATTCAGAAAGGCCTGTGGGCTTGACAAAGATATCATCAGCGGGATATTTTTGACGCGAGGCATCGTCACTCTTAAATAATTCGCCCTTAATACACCATACTGGGAGATGGATCAACCGTGATAATTCAAGGGTTGTGTAGTGCCAGATGAGCTTGGCGCCTTCAGGCGCCAAGCTCATCTGACACTACCCTTGAACTATCAAGGCCGATCCATCTCCCAATCATATGTTGCCTTGCAAAGTCACTAAAGTTAGTATTGAGCGTCCTAAAGAGTATCCAGAGAAGTCTCACTTGCGGCAGCTTGCGAACTGAAAACGTATTTAGACCACAAACAATATTGAATGCAGAAGAATCGTCGGGCGCGAATAAGTAAAACGACCAATCGACGAAGGCCTGTAGGGTTTAAAAAGGACACAGTGGAGAACATCGTACACAAGGTTCGTCCCTGCGCAGGATTAGCACAAACTCGGTGGTAAGTTTGTCAAAGGGGAAAATGGTCGTGGCGGCCGTCAAAGGACGAATGCAGAGCTCAGAGCTACTGACAAACATGTCCAAGATATCAGCGTATAAACATCGAGTAGGCTGCAAGAACAACCACATAACAGCCCGTATGTTAGAAAATCAGAGAATACATTATTTTCACGAGTTTTAAATCGGTTCTTTCGATAATTGATTGATTGTACATTGCTTAACGTCCCGACAGCAACAAGGCTTTCTCAGGACGTGCCTGCACTGCTTGTGAAAAAACAACAACAACAGAATATTGAATGTATGTCGCCAGCCGGACCAATACGTTAAATAAACCTACGCCATGGGGCCTAAATAAAGCTAAGACCATTTAGCAACACACAACCAATATCAAGAGCTACAGGCAGTGCAGACAGTTGGGAGAGTTTTAAAAAGGCAAATACAGGTGAATGGACCAATGGTAGACAGAAACACATGCCCCAGAGTATAAGGGAAACCCACCCTGTGGGGCTGACCAGGGTGACCCTGGGAACTAAAAAGTAGTTAACCCCACCCAAGTCCCCCAGGGCAGACCCGGGTGGATAAGGGTGCCCCCAAAATAAATAAAACGAACGAATGAACGAATGAATGAATGGGAAAGACACTATAAAATGACATCAAAGATGGTACACCAATAAGGTGAGCAATTTGAACTTATAAAACTTGTAGAAATCACGGTTCTACCTTCCATCTCAAAAGAGAGAGACACAAGATCATTGGCCAGTCGACTAAGAAAGGGGGAGAGAAATAGCCCGAGTGAAAACTATTCTTTTGGTAATCTCAGAAAACGAATGGTCGGGCACGACCTCCATAACTGAGTCTTTGTGAAAAAGGTTTTGTTATACGAGGACCTACAAAACACAGCGAGAAACTCGCTCGAACTAAGAATCAGATATGCACACTACATTTTAGAACTGACCTTTTCAACGCTAGGCACAGGAAAACAATCATGAGCAAGATGCACAGATTCTCACGAACCCCTGCGACTGCAGGGGCTCATGAGAATCTATGCCTTTTGCAGAAGAAACAGGCTTGACGAAGGACTGATACAAGGAGACCTGCAAAAAGCTCTCGATCGTGGCACGGGCCATGTTCTTTGACACCGAACAGAACAGCTTGTTTTGGACTTAGTAGGACACCGTCCATCACAAGAAAAACACTCCATCTGCAAGGGACACAGGTCTTCATGACCCTCTACGGGCTGAAAGGGACTCGTGGACGTCCCGCGAAACATCGTCTTCATTGACATTTTGTGTTCCTCAGCAGGGTCAAAAGGCATCAAAGACACAGTTTCGGCGCAAGATTTGAAAACGTCACCGCCATGTCAAGACAAGTTCAGGACAGTGCCTCAGCTAGTCCGTTCCGTCTTGCCACAGGCGTAGATTCTCATGAGCCCCGCAGCCTGCTGGGACTCATGAGAATCTACACCTCTTGTCGACCAAAACCGGCACAGTTATATACCTCAAATTTCGGGGGGGGGGGGGGGGGGGCTTTGAGTTCAGCGCACGATTGTGGGGGGATGTTTTCGCTGTGGTGAAATGAACACAATAAAGTGCAAGCGGCTTGTATTTTCGTTGGCTTCGACGCTGAAGTTTCAGCAAACAAAACGACGAGAGAAGAGTATCGTGTGTACCGCCGTGTGTGTGTGTGTGTGTGCGTGCGTGCGTGCCTCTGTGTGTGTGTGTGTGTGTGTGTGTGTGTGGTGTGTGTGTGTGTGTGTGTGTGGTGTGTATGTGAGTGTGGTGTGTGTGTGTGTGCGTAGAACCGTGCAGTACTGAGACATCATTTGTGTGCTGGCTTGTGAGTATAAACCTTACGGCTATATCCCTCTTGCTAGATGACTTATCTCCTGAACTTTAATGGAGTTTCAGTCTACGCCTAAACGTTTTAACCCTTTGGCTGTCGGTAGCGCTTTTGGTCGCGGTGATTACTGCAGGAATCACCGCGACGAAACGTGCTACCGACATCCAAAGGACTAGACTTTGTATGTTTTTTTTTTCTCTCTCCTCTCTCTCTCTCTCTCCTCTCTCCAGATCATTGGGCCTCCATTTGCTTCCATATCTTTGACGACTGTTATTAGTGCACTTCTGTTAGTAGCTTGTACTTTGCTTGTACTTGCAGATTGACCTGTAGTAGAACGGCAAGCGTAAAATGGCACATGTGCTACTGCTTTCGTCAGAATAAAGTTCATTTCATTTCATTCATTTCTCTCTCTCTCTCTCTCTCTCTCTCTCTCTCTCTCTCTCTCTCTCTCTCTCTCTCTCAACCCACAGATCCATCTTCAACGACACCGCTCAAATCTAAATGCACTCTTTTCCAGCCTTTTCTTCACAACGCATAGCGTATCATCTTTTTTCTCTGTTATCACCAGGATTACGTTTGCATTTCACCCTCTTCCCCCCCCCCCTCCCCCCCGAAACAGCCATAAGAATGCAAATTAAAACACGTTTAATATCCGCTATCACAGCATGCGAGTCACCGCCCACCCCCCAAACGCAACACCTAGCTAAAGGGGGAAAAATTAAGAGACATGCTTCGCAGGTCGACGAAAAAAAAACAACTAAGAAAAACAAAACAAAAAAACATAATAAACTTCAAAACCAACCGGCTACGACAAAGGACTTTACTGTCCTGGATCAAGTTCATGCGAAAATATCTTTTCATAGCAAAAGTGTTAATGGTCGGAACTCACACGTGGGCAAGGCAACGATGGAAGGTAGAAAGCCCCCCCCCCCCCCCTCCCACCACCACCCCAACAGAAGCAAAAAAATAATGAAAAAAAATTAAATAATACAACTACTGCTACCCCTAACGAATACTGATAACAGACAAATAGACAGACAGACACATACAGACACACATACAGATAGACAGATAACAGCGATGTATTTGGAAAGATACGACATGTAAATGTAAGTTCGTAATTAGCCTCGTTCATGTGCAAGAAGCATATATTTTAAACATTATTATATTATAAGAATCTATGCCTCTTTCTAGCATTGTTTCCAAATTTTACGTCCCTGACACTCTCTCTGGTTAGGAAGACCTCATCGACTGTCAACTGCTCCTTAAATGGAGAAAGTGTGTTGGGTTGAAGGCTGAGATTCAGTGACGAAAACACCCCACGTACATCAACAGGATTTTAGGCGCTATGCACCATAAGACCGTCTGAATGCTAAACGCACAATATGCACTGAAGCGAAAAGTGCTTTTCCGAAGAAAGTCAAATGCGATTACAGTCTCACCGTGCATTTAGGCAGAACAGTTTTTAAAAAAAACCAAAACTGAAACAAACAAACACATTTCACTAGGTCGAACGCCTTCGACTTAAAAAATACTGTGACGATGAATCTGACCACCCACTGATATGCATACAAAATAGTGAATACTATTTACATACCTGTAAATGTTTAACAACTTACATCATCATGTACATTAGTGAGCATTGTCACGTGATCGAAATATTTCTCGACGAACTATGGCTTTTCAAATGAACTATGTCCAATTTCAAACGACGAAAGACATTTAAAAAAATGTTCTTAGCCAAATATGATAATTATTACTCTCTCACTGACATTCAACAGGCTATACAAAATATAAATCGTTGCCAATGTGTTGCGCGCAAAATGTGCTTAACCCCTTCGCTGCCAGTGATTACGAATTGCGCACCTGAAACGACTTCGCACTGACCGACATTCGCGCAAAGAACACAGATGTAAATGGGACAAAATAGACACCAAGGGCATCGGATTAACACATTCAGCCCTGACGCACTACAACAGGAGATGGGTCCACCTTGGTAATTCAAGGGTAGTGTCAGATTAGCTTGGCGCCGACAGGCGCCAAGCTAATCTGGCACTACCCTTGAATTATCAAGGTCGATCAGGCGCCAAGATAATTGGGCACTACCCTTGAATTATCATGGTCGACCCATCTCCTACAACAGGTGCATAGTCGTTAGGAGACGCCTCCAACATTTGGGAAATGAGTGAATGAGTTAACAAGCAACAGAAATCCTCATGAGCCCCAGCATGAGTTTTTATGTCTCTTGCAGCTGGGTAGGGTTCACCTTGCCCCGGCAGTTAAGGGGGTTAACGCTAAAAGATATAAAAAATAAAAGAAGACCATGCAGTTGCCCTATGGCGACATGCCTGCTCCTAATTTCCTCCAAGACAATGAAATAATCGTGTTTCGCGTATAATATTATTCTGCGGGTCAGTTTAGAAAAGAAATGAAAGAACGGCGACTCACGGTACAACTATCCTGTCTTCATTAGAAATTCAGATGAGAAGCTACGCCGTAGGCATTAGGCAATTGTGTAAATTTTAATGCATTACCGTGAGTGTGGAGTGAGCAATTGTATTCACTCTACTGTGACCAAAGTAAGTGTGTAAGCTGAACCATGTACAAAAAAAGCCCCAATGCACCCCAAAAAAGAAAAAGACAATGCGAGACTGTGGATGTGTCCGATCACTCTGCCAGCAAGAGGCACAAATTCTCATGAGCCCCTGCGACAGCAGGGGTCATGAGAATCTATGCCTCTTGCAGACGGCTCAGTGAACGGTTAAAAAAGAATCGGGGAAAACACCCTTCCAGTCGCCTCTTTCCACAAGCGAGCTTCAATTTACACAATTGCACCAACTGTTTGACGGGGGTTCACACAACAACGCCCAAGTCCTCCCCGAGAAAACAGAAAGCTGTGAAAAACGCACTTTGCCTTGGCACTGTGAAAAAGTCGCTGGCTTAAAGCGTGTAATCCCCTCCATCAAAAAAGCGAGACAATTAGCGATTTAAAGATTAGCAATCCTTAAGGCCAAGAGGCATAGATTCTCATGAGCCCCTGCGTTCGCAGGAGCTCATGAGAGTCTGTGCGTCTTGCAATATGGAGGAGTGGTGGCTGTGGGACTTCACAAGCAAAAAGTCAGACGAGCCGGCAGGTTCAGAGAGAGAAGCAAATTCCTAAGTAGACAGAGTCTTGGGGAAGGCAGACTTTTGGCTTTGCTGTTGCTGATTCTGGAGATTAGTCACTCGCTCCCGTGAGAGCCCTGGAAAAATAAGCTTAACCCCCAAGTGCATGAGGCCACCGGTACTGTGAACAACTCTGTTATGCACGCACTATGTTGTCAATGCATGCAGCCAACGGAGTGTGAACTATTGTCCATTGTACACGCAGCCACCCATAATCTGAACAACTCCATTGTCCTCGTGCATACAGCCACCGGTACAATAATAGCACGGGTGGCTGCATGCACAGGGGGCGGGAAGGGGGGGGGGGTAGTGGTTAACGACGCAGATTCGTCAAAGACAAAATCCTCTGACACTGGCAGAAAAATAAATTCAGATTGCGTGTATGTCTGCTGATTGCTGGATAATCAGAGTGGTTTAAAAGAGCTCATGAGCTCACTGGGCAAAAACGCTGTAATTTTACGTGTCAAACCGTAACACGCGAGTCGATAAGGATTGCTTCTAAAGATCAGAATATTGTGCGAGACACAATCTGGGCTACCCGTACTCCTGGCATGACATATTTGAAAGGAGTGTCAGTACCAGACGTCTCTACAGTTCCACAAAAGCAGCTTCAGCACAAGCCAGTAAATGCATTTTAACAATTACAGTTTTTAAAAAAATGTATTCAGAATGCCTTAATATACTGACGAGCAAAAGAAATGCAACATTCCCGAATCCCAGACATGTCGCATTTCTGTCGCTAGCTGGTATATTTCGGTTGGCTGTGAACTGCGAAGATGTCATACTTTGAGTTTCAGAAAGAAAATGCCGAATTCCTCTGCTCGCAATGAATACATTCAGTCGGTTGATTTATGGTATTCAAACAATTGATGGCATGCTATCGTGTCACGCGACAAAAAGGGTCCAGTCTTTATTTAACCAGCTCCTTTCATCTTCAATGGACACAGATTCTCAATTGCGACAGACAGATCGACTACTTCACTAAGCTAGTCAGGTACTATCTTTGATCTCTCACTGTCGTCCCATCTCCCGCGATCGGGAATGGAAAGTAAAACGAGTTATGACTCAGTGAAAATATGACTAAACTCTAAGAAATTTAGTCTGTCTCTGCCTGCCCTCGTAAAGGCAGATTTCAACGCAATCTGGGAGTACGTAGACTTTATACTATAGGGATGGTCTAGCAGACAAGAAGCATAGATTCTCATGCAAAGCAGGGGCACGTGAGAATCTATGCCTCGTGCAGACCAGAAGAGTCTGGCTTGAGTCTCATCCAGCAATTCAAGGGCAGTAAAAGTGGCTGAGTGTCTTTGTAGGAGTTGTTGGTCCTTTGTGAATCCGGCTGGGGGGACTACCCGAATAAATGGTCGGGATGACAATAGTCGAGGGGTCGGATCGCCGCTGACCTCGCCTTTAATGGCCCTGTGTATGGCCATCATTTGATACCTGGTTAAGTACACCTTTAGCCACTGCAATACCTGTCAAACGCGACCACCAACGCGTAATACCAACATACTGAGCAGTTTACCTTTGTTGCAAAGCACATGAATATCAATACACAAACTTCTGATTTTGAGAGGGCATTGTTTTTGGTTTCATTCAAAATCACACACACACACACACACACACACACACACACACACACACACACACACACACACACACACACACACACACACACACACACACACACACACACACACACACACACACACACACACACCACACACACACACACACACACACACACACACACACACACACACACACACACACACACACACACACACACACACACACACACACCACACACACACACACACACACACACACACACACACACACACACACACACACACACACACACACACACACACACACACACACACACACACACACACACACACACACACACACACACACACACACACACACACACACACACACACACACACACACACACACACCACACACACACACACACACACACACACACACACACACACACACACACACACACACACACACACACACACACACACACACACACACAAAGGATTTATACGGCATCCTAGTTTGTAAGACGCAAAGGATTTATACGGCTTCCTAGTTTGTAAGTCCAACTAATTCTATCAATACCGTGAAGTGTTGACCATCGAAGGGAAGGTAACGCTGATCGCGGTAGCAAATCGCGGGAGACAACCAGTGTGTGATTGATGCTGCCCGACAATGAACAGGAAACAGAGCAACCGCTTACAATTAACACAATACAAATAGGAGTGGCCGTACCCAAAGATGGAATCCCTCAACGGTCAATAGTGTAAACGATGTCCACTGTCATCACTTTTTAGCAGACTAACAAGTCTAACATACGATTCTTTGGCGTGTGGCCCAAGCAATTGTTCAGAGGCACGCCTGAACCTCTCTGACCGTGGCCTCACGTTGATCCTCTGCTTTGATATCCGATGTTTCACCTGACGGCACAGGTTGTGTGTGTGGTGGCCATGTATTGTGTGGAAATGAGGTAGGACATTTCACCCAGTTTTACGAGGCCCCAGCTGCGTGACTGCAAATGATGAGTTGGGTCATGGAGAGGGGGGGGGGGGGGGGGGGAATCGAGGGGGGAGATTGTAGTGTGGTGGTCAATAATGTGTGCAATCTGTGTGTATAAAGTGTGTAAAATTGTCTGTAGTATTGTGCGAAATGTAACTTGTGTGTATAAAAAATGTGTTCAGTCAAGAGTGGTGCTAAAATGAACTTGGCACTATCCCAAAACTATCATGTACGAGTCCTCTTTAGCAGTCTTTATTTATCGACACTTTCAAAAATTTAAAGAAAATCACAAGAAAGAAAGAAAGACGATTAGAAAGTCAATTACAACACAAAATGTCATGCAATTGTCCGTTCTGGGCGTGTTTCTTTCTTTGTTGGGATTTTCGTTGCGTTTCACTCGCCTGGAAGTCACATTCCCAAAATTGCGAATGACATTATTAGGTGTGAATGGTGGCGCAAATCAGGTATACCCTTGAACTATCCATGACCGGGTCGACCATTTCCTGTCTTAACCCATTCAGCCCTGACGCACTACAGCGGGAGATGGGTCGACCATGATAATTCAAGGGTAGTGTCAGATTAGCTTGGCGCCTGTCGGTGCATAGTCGTTAGATGACGCCTACAAAATTTGGGAAATACGGCCGTCGGCCTGAATGGGTTAAAGGTGAAAATATTTACTTAGTTCTTTGTCAGCATGTCTGTCTGCATGTGTCTCTCTGCCTTTGCATCTTCCCATTTAAGCGCACCCACTCACCCATCCACTTTCGTGCCCGATCAAAGTCAAACACTGTATATCTTCCCAACCCCCCACAAAGTTTTGGCAACAAAAGGATTGCAAACGATACTGCATACTTATTCAAACAGATCTCGCCTGTTTGGTTAGAGAAGAGGCCAAAGCGAGATCCCTTATACCGAAACACGCACTCACACACACACACCTGCCTTCGTATCAAACACACAAAAACTCTGATAGCACTACGCAGATTTAGTCCTTAACTCCTTCCCCGCCAGGAAAATGCAACATCACCCAAATGCAAGAGGTAAAGAACTGCATGAGCCCCTCCCTGCCCCCCCCCCCCCACCCCCCGCCCCCCCCCCCCCCCCGACAATGCACAAGAGGCATAGATCCTCATAAGTCCCCGCAAATGCTGGGACTCATGGGGATCTATGCCTCTTGCTGACACCACTTTGTTTCTAGGGTGGCTGGGACTGACAAATATTTCGTGAAAAAATATAAAATAAAAATAAAACAAACAAACAAACAAACAATTTGTGTCCACTGTCATTTAAGGGGTTAACACCATGATGTCTTTGAAAGCAAGACCTGATCTTTGAAAACAAGAGTCGTAGATTTTAATGAGCCCGTGTAACCTGCATAAGGGGGAGGGGTCCTTGAGGATATTATGGATTTTGAAGGGTACGAAAGGTATTGGATGAATGGTGCTGACATTAATATAAAAAAAATGAAGCAATGCAAATAATGTGGCTGAACGCAAGGGCAATAGATCGTCATGAGCCCGTGCATCCTGCTCGGGCGCATGAAGATCTACGACCCTTGCAGGTGAAAATGGTTTTGTTCTCAGAACACCCTACCTGTCCAGATGCCAGCGATATCAAATGCACCGGTCGTGAAAACCACTATGGTCCATCAGAGGCACCGTTTGGACCCCACCCGTGGTGTCCGAAGCCCTCTGTCCTTTGTTGTTCCAAGATTTATGCGGCATCGGGTGGACGTGGGGCGTTGTGGGGTGGAGGAGGGAAGGATAGGGTAAGGGTGTTGGGTGTCCATGGGTCAATGAAAATGCCAGCAGCGATACAGGATGTTTACCGATCCTGGTGTCATTAACCACATGAGTGCTAGTGCTGCTGACAACACCGTTCGGCCGAGAAGATGCGCAAGATCTACGCGTCTTTTCTGCTGAACGTCACTGTCAGCAGCAAAGTATTTTTTAGATTTATTACATAAGACCGAACGAACGACCAAAGGAAGGAAGGAACGAACAAAATAATTTCTTGGATTAAGTACAAACCAAGCGCAACAATTCATAGTCAAAAATAAAAAATGTACGTGGGGATTCGCACTTCTTTGAACTGTAGTTTCAATTCGACTGAGCATCAAATTCATAGTTCAGCAAGTGCCTGCGAAGGAACTTCCAGACAACAAGGCCGTGGGCTACAAAACTGCAGGCCCATGTGTCTCTCACAAGCTCGAGCTTTGTTGAGTTTCACAAACTACCTCCTACAACTTGGCATCCATTGTCCACGAATGTTGGCCTGTTCTTTCGATCTGCAAGAGGCACAGATTCTCGTGAGCCCCTGCGGACGCAGGGGCTCATGAGAATCTATGCCTCTTGCTGACAGACCTTGGCTACGTCTACAAGCGTCATCTGGATGTTAACATTAACAAGGAAACTCGTCCTTGTCTTTTTCACATGCATCTTGACACTCTATGCCTCTCCTCCATCAGAAGAAGTACACGTACACCTAAATGAGGTTACAACTTTGAAAGCAAGCAGCATATATATATATATATATATCTTCATAAGCCCTGCAGTGTGCAAAACGCTATAAGGGTCTAAGCTCCCTGCGCACGAACAGTCACTTTGTCTCGCCTATGACTATGCACCCGACACCCCTTTTGTTCAAGGCCCTCCCGTCTGCCTGTCAATAGGGAGTGGGGCCATTCTTCGAAGGTGCCAAGTACCCCACTTGCTACCCCGGGGGAAAATTTGTTCATGGGAAGAGACGTATGAGGTGCGTGGCAAAAAAAAAAAAAAAAAAAAAAAAACCAACTCAACAACAACCATGAATTTGAAATTTGGTTGGATTTAACTGCTTCACTGAGAGTGGACGCAGACTGTGCTTCTGAAATCATTGTCAAGTCAAAGTCAAAGATCTCACGCCATACCATAAAAGGAAAGTGGATACAAAATGGTTTTCGCAAGAGTGATAGATTCTCATGAGCCCCCGCAACTGCGGGGGCTCATGTGGATCTATGCCTCTTGCGGCTGGATCATGTTCACATTTTCTCGGCTGTGAAAAGGTTAATTTCAACTCTGTGAAAAAGGTCTAAACTTCCAGCGTGTTGTATACAAAACAAAAAAACTCACTTAAAACACTCATGAAGTACTCCCAAAAATTACGTTATCTTGAGAAATCAAATCTTTCATTAGTTTCATTATCATTGTTTGGAAACGGTCTGAAAATATATGTAATGCGTACTTTATATCAGATAATTGTCTGCTTACGGTTATGGTTCCCAGCCAGCATGATAAGCAAAGGTCACTCACTGCCTCGGTATATATTCTTAATTCCAGCACATACTTAGACAACACAATAAAATACTACACTGCACTGTCTACCGTCTTCTCTCTCCGCTCCCCCCCTCCCCCTTAAAATATACCCTAACCCCCACCCCCTTACCCCACCCGTGAGGTAGTCTCATAATGTCATGTCAGGGAAAACAAACTGTCAATTTTAAACAAGAAACGGACGCAGGTCATTTGTGCGGAATCAAACAGCCTGGAAACCTCAAAGCCATTTATGGCTGTACTCGTACGGGAGACCGAAGCTTCTTTCCAAACTTTCTTTTACAACACACTACTCAATATGTACACAGCACTCCACAGCTCCCTAACAAAGCAGGTATCTGTTTTGACAATACTTTAAACACTGCAAACAAAAACTGACGACGTCGTCTAAAAGAGTTAAAGACATTTCATTGCATCTGCAAGAGGCATAGATTATCATGAGCCCCTGCAGGGGCTCATGAGAATCTATGCCTCTTGCAAGAAGTGAATGACTTCATTTATATCCGTATGCGGAGGGGCCTTACAGGTTTAGGAGTAAAGCAGGACACTCTAATGTGTCTATGAACGAAGCCGGGGTCCTGGTTTTGCCCTTTCATGGCCCAGACCGGGGCAGCAAAGGCATTCAGATTAAGAAAAACTCTTCTACCCAAAAACTTCCCTTGAAAGTTATGTGTGTATCTCACCCGGCCGTCTAGTCTACAATAACCGTATACTTAATTCATAAGGGGCGCCGAATGCATGATAGTTCATCACTTCAGTATTGGGTTTGCAAATGAATCTTAAATAAAAAATATTTTCCTATAGTAAATAAAGTCAATGACCCGAAAGTAAAAAAAACAAAACAAACAAAAAAACAACAACAAACAACAAAAACAAAAACAAACAAAAACAAAACCCACATACACGCACACACGTATCGGTGATATCTTATCGCGTGCGCGCGTGTGTCTGCATGAGTGCATGCATGCACGCGCTCACGTGCGTGATGAGGAAACTTTACCAACCATTCGTCTACCACTCCAATTATTTTGTAATGATACTATTGTCAGTTTTAACACTAAGCGCCCCGCCTCTACCAAAAGCTGGGTACTGAGCAATTGGCGCCGTCACCTACACCCACTTCTAGACCAGCCCCGGCTGACTACACTCTCTTCTCCCACCCCAATCCACCTCTTCTAACCCCCCCACCCCACCCCCAAAGCCCCACCTCCATCAACCTAAACCGATCGAAGTCCCACGCACAGAAGGCATTTCGAACCTTTCAGCCATCTCCTCCAGAAACATAGATTTCAAGTGTCACAGCAGCCGCCGGAGCTAATTCTAATCTACGCCTCTTGCTGAACAAGGAAAGCTCGAAGTACTCACTTAAAACGAGGATGTAGAAAGGGTTCAAGTCAGAGACTGAAACCCAATCAATATGCTAAGGACGTAGAGAGCGATCACAGTGAAATCAGCTACCGAGAATTTCTTGAATCTGCAAGAGGCACAGATTATCAAGCTCCCATGCTGATGCAGGGGCTCATGAGAATTTATGCCTCCTGCTGAAATTCACGCCACCCTCCCCGTTTCTCAATCGACGAGATCTTCATTGTCACGAAAACAGTGATAATGGTAAATCAGCCAATCAAGAAATGTTACATCTTCAAGAGGCATATATTCTCATGAGCGTCTGCAACTGCAAGGGCTCATGAGAATCTGTGCCTCTTGCTGACGGTGGTCACTGAGCAAACCGTACCATACACTGGAATCAATAAACATGTAACAAGTAAGGCCCTGGGCGGCTAACCTGTCACAAGATATACCTGGAGACAGAGTCATGTCAGGTACGCCAGGTAATACAGGTACAGGGTAGTCATGTCAGGTACGCTCAGGTAATCCAGGTATCTTTACGTGTAAGACTAAGGTTTGGGTGACACGTCTGGTAAACCGTGTCTCGTCTGGTCACAGCGGGCGACGTGAAACGGGGACATCCAAAGAATGTACTCATCTGGTCGAAAATTATCTCGAAATTTGAACATACGTGGAACGTAACATGGAAAACTCACAGGCGCACTTGTCATGACTTGACCAATGATAACACATAAACACACTAAAATATTCAGCGTGTATTTCATGGGGAAAATACGTTTCTTTGCTTAAGAACCACAAACTAAGTATAACAAATTATCATGTTATTACACATGTGCTGATACGATCTGTCACTTTGCGGGCCGCCGTGAGGTGGTCTAAATCGCCTGCTCGGCGTTAACACATTCTATCCCTGGACCGAAATTCCAAAATTTTGAAGTTGCCCTCCGACTTACTGTATTACAATTCTATAGACAGATCAAGCATGATAGTTCAAGGGTGGTGCCAGAATAGCTTGACGCCTATGGGCGCCAAGCTATTCTGGCACCATCCTTGAACTATCAGGCTTGATCCATGTCTTGCTGTGGTGTGTCGGGGCTGAATGAGTTAAACCCTAATATAATACCTAACTGTTATTTCTGTCCAAAATCAGAGACCAACATAAATACATGCTAATAACCAGTTTCTACCATGGCAAGAAGGCCAGCAGACACACCTTGGCGTTAGGACACAGAGCCACCATAGACAGTGGATCCCTTGTGCGGTCTCCCTATGAAGCCACTAATTGGCTGGTATTTCCGTAGGCGCTCTCTAATGGTATGTTTATTTGTGATGCTTGCCAAAATAAAGGAGGGTTGTATGTGTTAGGGTATCGGCCAAAAAGTTACAGTGTGTACACTCTAGTATATGTTTTGGCACTACAAATAAAATAAGCACACAAATTATGTGTGGTATGTGATTTTGGACCGTACGGCTGGAAGCCATAAGGTCCAAAGTCATAGACCAACACACATATAATATTTACAGACTGCCGCCTTCACGCTGAGAACTGAAAATCCTGAAGTCAACTTTTGAAATGGAACTGTACACTGACTCGGTTTCTGCCGTAATTTGACTGCTGTTGACGCTTTAGAAACGAGTGTACTTTTCTGCTAGCTTAATACTGAAAACACTACATCATGACATGTATACTAAGCAAACAAACCTCCTCAGATTCCTGTAAATTCAATCATGCCAGCATAAATTTCGCAGCCAAGACAGCTGTCACGAAACTGGCACATAAATTCGTGGCACGCTGGGAAAACCTTTCGAGGAAAGTTTCGAATGACCAACAATGATCCATTGCGCGCGAGGCAGTAATAAAACCCGCAGCAACAACACATTGTAGATAAAGGCCTATGCCGTAGATGCCGTTTCGGACGGAGGACACAATGGTTGTCGAATCGAGGGAGATAACCAGTGTGGCTGTGGGTTTATCGTCAGAGACTGGAGTGCAAAGCCAGTTCACTCTTTTTCCACGTAACTTGCTTCCGGCTTATTAACGCAATTCTGCTGTAACAACAAAACTGGGTGGAGTAGGGGGCTTGGGGGCTCGTAGCGTGTATTAAGCGATGTTCACTGCTTCAATCAGTCCCTTTTACATCACTCTTTCTGACGACGTCACGGGATCTTTTAGTTTGATCAGTGATGGTGTGGATTTTTCAGACAGCTGCTATTCAGGCCATACAGTACGAATCCTCTAAGCGCAATTGACTTTAAGAGGTTTAGCGTTACACGTCGCGTCAGTCACAGCGGCATCTGCGCGGATTATCGTGAGCAAACATCAAATTACTTTCCAAAATACACAACCGCGCCGCTGAAGCTAAACAGCTTAACCCCCTTTGTGCACGCAGCCACCGCGGTACTGGGCGGGGGTTAACTGAAATTCCACAGCAATGGCCTCAAAGAAAAACTATTCTAGTTTCTTCCACTCCTAATCTATGTGCATTCTCTGTTTGTTTCTACAGATAAAGTTCCCTCCAGAAAGCACGGGCTGACGTTATGCATACACTGAGAGACAGGCAACGTTACGTTACGCATATCTGCCCAACATATGCAAAGAGTCTTAACTGGCAACGTTGTGAGTGTACGGAAAGAGTGTAGGCCGCGCGCACAACTATTGCAGGCTGAAGTTTCAACGGCACTGACATGCACAAGACTAAAACCTTTGTACTCATCGACCTCACAGTGATCTGTTAGAAGAAAAAAAAAAAAAACAACGATTTCTTGCGTATTTTAAAAGTTGTGTATTGTGTATAATTCTCAGTGTAAGCTGAGTGCACTCACTTGACTAAATTATGTTGGCCGATCTGCGACTCTAGACTGGCTTTGACTACATAGTGTACTTCGTCTTCGTCGAACTCTCAGACAGGGACCCCACTGGCTCGTTAGCATGCCGCTGCCGTACGACAATGAATATACTGTGGGCCTACAAACATTTTCTAGGGTCAGAAAATCAGTCTCCTGTCAGCAGAACGTACAGGCTGATAACCGATAAGCATGAAAAGAGACTATGGGTGCAAAAGAGCATCCTCATTAGTGAAAAATCTCTCACCCTCGGCACTGAATACAGTCGCAGACAAAAGTACCGGACAATTCCCATAATCTGAGGATATAAATAAACACCAATTCCTGCCAGCAAGAGGCATAGATTCTCATGAGCCCCTTAGTCCGCAGGGGCTCATGAGAATCTATGTCTATTGCTGAGAGATGGATATAGTTCAGGGACTCGCCAGCGGAATAGAATGTCTGCCGAACTACTGCCAGTGCGTAACCTTTTACACACGTCCCTCCCATCCTAAGTAAAACAGTAGCTCAGCTATGCCGCACATGCAGTTTGGTTAGGAATCGCAAGCGGGCTCTTTGGCACCGCTGTTCTTTTCTCTTAGACATCACTGGCTCATCAGTCACTCGTACTGAGAGAGAGAGAGAGAGAGAGAGAGAGAGAGAGAGAGAGAGAGAGAGAGAGAGAGAGAGAGAGAGAGAGAGAGAGAGAGAGAGAGAGAGAGAGAGAGAGAGAGGCGAAAACAGTGTTTGTAACGGTTTTTCAGCTGAAACACAGTAAGCAAGCAAGAACTGGCAGTTTTTATTTAGCTATACACCAACACACAACCAAGAATAACAAAGAACAGGCAGACTGAGACTGAGACTGGTGTCTCTGATCCAGCCGGCAAGCCAGTGCATCCCCGGTCGTCACAACGGTAAAACCATAGATCCCCTGAACGTAAAGTCAACCGACAGTGTTCATTCTGTTCTAAACACGATAATTTGGACCTTTGAGTCGATTTAAGTATTAACCCTTTTACCCCATTTATTCAAGGAAGACGAATATTGGCAAAATTGGACCAGCAAAAGGCATAGAACCTCATGAGCCCCCGCACCTGCGGGGGCTCATGAAGTTCTATGCCTTTTGCACTGACCTGAGAGGGTTAATAAAGCGCTCGAGCTAAGTGTGAAATTAATTGCCAATGATTATTACTTTTCCAGATTAATACTCAACATGTATCAATGCAAATAATTTGGCAAGAAACACAGCCAGTTCCAACCTGTCAACAGGTGCAACACACACTGAACAAGAGATCGCAAAAGGCGCCCATACTATCGCACTAATACAGCTCTTGGCTTGATTTTTCTCTTGGCTTGACTTCGCGAACGAAGATTCTATAGGGCTTGCCCACGTCTGCAGGCATTTTCGTGGCTGCGGAGGCCAATCCGGGACAGGCAGGTTCGACCGCAGTGGCTGCAGGGGAAGGTCTGGTCAGGGTTCTGAGTTACGGCAACTCGGTTTTTTCTCCTGAGCCGTTTGTCCTTAAGGTTAGCTCTGCGAGAGTCCTCAAAGGAGACGGCTGCCTTGTAGATGGTGGAGCGCCAGGTGTCACGGTCCGCAGCAAGCGAAGACCACTGGCGGTGGTCGATTTGGCAGGCACTAAGTGACTTCTTGAGACCGTCTTTGTATCTCTTCTTTGGTGCCCCTCTGTCACGGTGTCCAGTAGCAAGCTCGCCGAACAGAGTGATCTTGGGTAGGCGATGATCCTCCATCCTGGAGACGTGCCCCGCCCAGCGAAGCTGTGTCCGCAGCAACAAAGCCTCGATGCTCATAGTTTCTGCCTGTTCAAGGACCTCGACGTTGGTGACATAGTTGGTGACATAGTTGGTGACATAGTTGGTGACATAATCACACCAGTGAATGCCCAGGATGGTACGCAGGCAGCGCTGGTGAAAGCGTTCGAGGAGTCGTAGTTGGTTGCGTGTGCTAATTGGTTGTTCTGAAATTTGGATCCCAAAATCCTTGTACTGATCAGGAGAAGTTCAACTGCCCAAACAGGATCAGCCCGAGTTTACCATTGCCCAAGGCTATAGCTTAACTGTATCACGACTGGTCAATTATTCTGACTGCCTGATCTATCTGCAAAAGACATAGATTCTCACGGGCTCATGCAGTCGCAGGGGCTCAGGAGAATCTATGCCTCTTGGTGGGAAGGACAGACAGGCCCCAAGGGCACTGCCATTTCCTCCTCAGACTGGGGAAGGCTAAGGAGTTCGGCCTCTGACTAACTGGTCCCCACAGCATCTCTCTAGACTAAAGTAATTCACCTCGGAGCGTCCAGGACTTAATTAACCCACTCAGGGCTGGTAAATTAAGCCTCTTGTGTTGGAAATTAACCCTCTCAACTCCTCATGCCTGCGGTTAATTCTCAGCTTGGGAACCGATCGGATCAAAGACAAACACGAGGAATCTCTGCGAGATCCGATACAGTTGTAGATTTGACCCTCTCTCGATTTGTGGTAAACAGGATGCCTGACTCCAGTAGCAAGAGACGTTGATTTTCATGAGCCCCTGCGGCTGCAGCGGCTCATGAAAATCTATGCCTCTTGCAGACGAAAAGGTTTGTTCGAGGGACTCGGTAACAAACTCGCAGAACGAGAGATCTTGAGAAGAAATAGAGCCACCTGTGCAGAGACAGGGAACATGTGAGATGAAAATAAGGAAAATAAGCACACGCAATACTACGAAACAAGCCCTCTTTGAGATCGCTAAACTGTCCACCACCCAACTTCCTTCTTGCAATGAGCACAGATTCTCATGCGCCTCTGCAGCATGCAAGGGCTCAAGAGGATCTGTGCTTCTTGCTGCTAAAAGGCTCAGCCATACTTACCCAATGAGGAAAGTCTATCGTTGTCTTACCATACTCTCAGCCTTTCCAAACAATCACATAAGGGCCAATAAGACACAGCCCTGAGCCAATATGGCACGGTTCTCAGCACAGATGGTCTGACTAACACCATGGCCAATTTGTTCCTCAGCTAACCACTTACGTCTACTTGAGTGAGACCAAGAAGCACATATTCTCAAAAGTTCACCACATCTGCCAGAAACATGCTTTCTCGAAAGCCCTTGCAAGATGCCAGCCTCCAAGAAGGTCCAACTTTCTACAACTCGGTTTTGTATCAGCCTTCATTGCGTGTAAAGACGGCAACTGACGCGAACTATGTACGTGAGACAAGGAGTTTACAGTCGCATGGAATATTGTCCACAATAAAATATAACTCTTAACTCATTCGAGACGTGCCGCCTCCGTATACGCCGCGTATCCGGAGGCGGCACTTCTCGAATGAGTTAAACTTAAAATGAGTTAAACTCATAGAACTAGTTCGCATTTAGTTCTGGGAGTTTAAGAATTAAATTTAGAATAAGCAACAGGTTTTCTGCAGGGGTCATGAGAATCTATGCCTACTAAAGTTGGGAGAGGCTTGATGAAACCTGTGGTGCGGTTCTGAACTTGAAGAAATGTAGCCCCAAAGCGTGTGAACAGTGTCAAGGCGAAACAATTCCATCAGCTATAGGCCTAAGATTGTCATGAACCCCCGCATTCATGATAATCTGTGCCTCTTGC
Source organism: Semisulcospira habei (assembly GCA_036245525.1). Classification (NCBI taxonomy): domain Eukaryota; kingdom Metazoa; phylum Mollusca; class Gastropoda; family Semisulcospiridae; genus Semisulcospira; species Semisulcospira habei. Next base: position 80,111,469 of record BTPG01000005.1, read on the forward strand.
TGATCATGTTTCCGCAACCATATTACTCCTCGAAATGAGGGGGTTTGGGCGTTTCAGAGTTGATCCAGGAGCTGTAAAGGTGGTGAGAAGAGAGAAAAAGTTTCCATGTGGTGCTAAGCGACCTCGGAGATTGCCAATCTTTCGCGTTCGGCCCCTAGGGAAAGGTGCGCGCCTCTTGACTCTGACCTTTTCAGCCCGTAGATTTCACGCCCAAAAGCATGAGTAGTATCGATATAAATTGGTCCAGCAAGCGGCATAGATCCTCATGAGCCCCCGCGTGAAGTGGGGGCTCATGAGGATCTAAGCCTCTTGAAAATGGTTAGCGCATGTTGCAGGAATATTTGGTGGAAATTTCCTTCATGTATTATCACGCCCAAGAACACCACAATACAAGAATATTCGAGATATGCTGATTTAGTCTGGGCAAGCAAGAGACATAGATCCTCATTAGTCTCCGCTTCACGAGAGGGCTCATGAGGATCTATGCCTCTTCCAGACGGGTAAGGTTTGATGCAGGGATATTTTTTAAAATGTACAGAGAAGAGCAACTTCACATGTAAACACGTGTTGCACGTGCAGAACCGCAAGGTTTCCCGTGTATGACATCTGTCAGTTAAAACATGAAAGCGTCTTATCTTTTGCCAGAAATATCTACGGAACCGTCTTGGGAAAACAAGCTTTTTTTCAAGGGGATTTGGGGAGGGGGTGGGGGGAGGGGAGCGCATGGGCAAGTACCGCTGAGTTTATCTTACGCGAAAACACACATTTAGAGTTTCTTCATGAATGAATGTTACGATGAGAAGAAACGCAAACTGCAGTACCAGTACGCCATAAAGTTACGGTACAACTGAAACTAACTCATTCGAGACGTGCCGCCTCCGGATGTGCGGCATAAGCCGCGTATCCGGAGGCGGCAAGTCTGAGCGGTCTTGAATGAGTTAACTCCGCGTTATCCAAAGCAAAGACACTGACATCAAGTTCAGACTTCCTCCTTGAATGAAATGGCGAAACGAGAAGCAAATTGCAATGTCAGTTACGAAACTAATTAACGTTACAAGTACTTTCTTTGTGTTGGAAATAAAGCTTCTTTGTGTATTTGATGGTAAAAAGACATTTAAAAAAACTGCACCATTAGCCCTTTGGCTGTCGGCGGCGGTTTTTGTCGCGATGATTCCTGCTGGAGGAATCATCGCGACAAAAACCGCTACCGACAGCCAAAGGGCTAAACTGCAAGCAAAATCTCAGACCAAACTACCAAACTAATCACACGAAGGACAATGAATCCCTTTCTGCATACAGCCACCGGTACTATTTACACTTCCGGTGGCTGCATGCAGAAGAGGTTAAGGTACAACATGACGCCATTCAATCTAAGCCTGATTTCCCTAATGAGCAATAAGTCTACGAAACATTGCACCACCAGATAAACAAACTTTGGAAGAAGACGGGAGAGACTGAAGAAGCTTGGAGGCTATGAAACCCCACCAATTGCCTTCTACACAGCCGCGTCACGATACAGCATACCAGACTTGCACTTTACCATGAAAGGGGCTGATTCCTACAACGACCTATAGGGAAGTAATCTAGCTGGGCAGGTGAGTTATGGCCCCTAAGCGGGACTAATTAAGCTAATTATCACCCTGTGCCGATAAGAGGGAATGAAGCCTGCCAAGCGTACGGGATCTGCTCAGAATAATAGCTGCCCCTGTTTGGTAGTTAAATAGTTCGCCTCATCCGTAAGCAAGAGGCATAGATTCTCATGCGCCGAGAACCTATGCCGCTTGCTCACGGAGTATGGTTCTTATGCATCTCAGCTTGGGGCACTAATCTGTCTTTAGTCTTCGACAGCTGAACTGTCCGATACCTTCGGTGCAGAGTCCTTAAATCCACTAATTTACATCCAAAAACTTCATCGTCAGAAGACCCAGAGATCTAAATGAGGCAAATACATGGAGCTATTTTGACTACAGTACCAGCACAAATCCACGATAATCTATCTCTTGCACACTGGCTACGGTTCTTATCCCCCTATAGGAATGGCCTAAGGGACCTCTTGTTGAAAGATTGAAAGCAGTCAGGACCTGGAACTGATAACGAAGGCTGAGAGAATTGTTGTGCCAAAATTAACACACCTGAGCACGCAGCCACCGGCGCTGTGAACAGTATCAGTTGCTACATGCACAAGGGGGTTAAAAGTGTAGCCCCTTCGGAACAAATGAATTTCCGGGTACAGCCCAAGGCTTGGAAGTGCGGCGTGCACCCACGCGATCAACTTTGCATCGGTGCGTTGTGCTTATTATAACTGTAAATGACAATACCAAAATTATGATTATCATGCGAAATTTCTTGTCGTTTTATTAGTGATTTGTTGATCATCTTATGAAGTTCCTGTCTGATAGACCATTTGGCAAAACATCACGAGATTTCTCATCTAAGTATACGAGACTGAAAGTTGCTACAAATGTTCAGTCCGAAAATAAACATTGATTCAGAACTCGGCTGAAATTTTCAAAATTGATCTCAAACTTCTCATGCAAAGATAAGGTCTCTATCATCGAAAAATTTCATTACGTCGTCGAGTGGGGGAGCCTGATTTAACGGTTTCCCCAGATTGGTCCAGACTCTAATACCCTTCTGGGTGCAGCTTGACCAACCACAAGCTCAGCCCGGAGTAACGCCCTCAATTTGAGGGAATAATAGAGCTAAACTTAGTTCGCAAGTAGTATAGATTCTCCTAACTTCCTGCTTACGCAGGGGCTCATAAGAATCTATGCCACTTGCAGATGTCCTGGAGCGGTGATCTTTTCTGGGGACAACTATACCGTGCCAGCGGATTGCCATGCCGCTGGCTCCTGCTGAGTATGAGACACCAGAGACTCATTTAGCACTCTCGCGGCAAGCGCTGTCCTTCTCCAAGAGGCCACCGAGCCTCACAAGCCACCGCAAGTTGCAGGGGGCACATATGGACTCATGCTTCTTGCTGGCTTTAATTTTTTTTTTTAATCTGGAGGAGGGCATAAGGCTTCCGACGGCTTTTGTCTTGAGCCACTTCGATGGCTGAAGTCAATGGGCGAACCCACATGAGTCACATACCTAAATTCACCGGACATGGGTTTTTGGGTTCTTGAGTAGTCACATTGTACTATTTCTAAATGCCGATAGAATAAATAAATAAATAAATTGTCACTAGTGGTTCAGCCATTTTAGTAATCACAACAAAAAATATTCTGCTTGCAAGGGCCACACTCCCCTGAAAACCCGGCGAGTGGCAACCCGAACGCTTCGAGAACAGAGGTAAATATAATGCGCCACCATCCTCAAGAGGCAAATATTTTTATGAGCCCCTGCAATTGCACTAAGGGCTCCTGAAAATGTATGTCTCTTGCTTAAGAAAGATTCGCTCTTACTTACATCCTCGGATTGAGAAAGTGGTCAGGGTTTAGGGATGTGACTGGCAGAGCTCGACAGCGGTTTCCGGGTTTGAGTTGTTGACTTATTTGCAATTCATCTCAGCAGACTGCACCCTCTGCACGGCCAAGCAGGGCACTTTGCATATGGATCTGATCGGCAAAGAGATTTTATGGAGGGACAAAACTGTCCCGAGGGTCAAGCTTGAGGGCAAGGGTTTAACAAAGGAATTCAGTTTTCCAGTGTTCATTTCTGTGGTCTAGTTACCGTGTTACTTTTAAAGAAAGAATGTAATGAATTTCAAGTGAAATGCAATCGGACTTGTCATACTTATTTTTTGCCTCTTTAATTTATTTTAACTAATTCGAGACGTGCCGCCTCCGGATACGCGGCTTATGTTGCGTATCCGGACGAGGCACGTCTCGAATGATTTAATAGAAGAACGTACATATTTGTAAAAGTGTTATATAGTTCACGTCACATTTTAGTCGGACTTCATACGTAAGCCGCGTATCCGAAGTCGGCACGTCTTGAATGAGTTAAAACTTTTCTCACACTCACCTGCAGGAATCATCGCGACAAAAACTGCTACCAACAGCCGAAGGGTTAAATCGTGATGCTATTTTTACATCCAGTCACCTGGCAACGCTGGCTAGAGAAGGCAAAGCCGACAGTCTACAACTATGTTGTCGGCGGTTTTTCACCATCATATTCTGACAGTACACATGTATTTAAGGGATCATCTTCAAGTGCTTTATTACTCATATTGAACATGAATAATTTTTTTTTTCAAATTTAAGAGTGTAACCCTAATTGATGATACAGCACGGCGGAAAAGACGTGTACCTGTCTTTTTTGCCGAACGGTAATCGTCAGTTAGCAGTCATGGTGTCAATCTGAAAGGACGGAGAACTACCAGTAGCCAGCGTAGTTCGATTTTTTTTTTAATCATACGTTGAAACACAACACTGTACAAACTCCAGCCCTTCCAAACCCTGGTACAATACGATTTCTCCTTTACAAACAAAGTACTCGCAGTGACTGGAACCCGATCATACAAACTAGTCGCAGAGACTGTACAAACTCTAGTCGTTCCGAACCGTGGTAATAATCTCTCCTTTACAAACAAATTACTTGCAGTGACTGAAACCTGATCATTACTGGCAAGGACTGAAAGCGGATGACATTCATATTAAAAAGACAAGCAGCAGCTAAGCTTCGACAGAATCTCTAAAACACACACGTTTTATTGACTAAGCCGCTATTCGCTGCGCCAGGTCCTAAATAACAAACAAACAAACAAACAAAAAAGAAGCAAAAAACGATGCCGTTGACTTGGCATCGACACGCTGGTCTCCGGAGGCGATAAAGTTACTACTGATTCATGGTTCACACTGAACTACACTGAAATCCCTCCCATGGCAGTGACCATTATAGGGTCCCTCTGTAGCCTGGAACAATCAGGCAGCCCAATGCTTACAACCCAAGGACTTTCTTCATGCGAGGCCACGATGTACTACATCTTGGCTGGCAAGAGGCACAGATTCTCATGACTCCCTGCGGCCGTAGAGCTCATGAGAATCTATGCTTCTTGCAGGTGGTTGGAGCGATTTCAGAAACAACCAAGCGGAAAATTAGAGTGCACCGGGATAACAAGGGGACGTGACTGGTCCACAACAGGAAGCTGGGATTATGTCCCCTGTTTTATTGGAACCACCATTTTACAGTCCACCGTGAACCTATTGTTTTCAATGACCTCGACGAGGAGAGACTGGGTACGTCAGCTACCGCAAACATGGCCATCAAAATCAGTGCAACGCCGTGACGACACTGGTTGCCTCCCTAGATCCGCTACGCACCAGGGTAGCGGATCGCGGGAGGCCGGACCAGTGTGAAAGAGGTAAATGCATGCTTATACGTTGAAGTTCTGATCTGAATCCTGCTCACAGCTTGTGTATAACGCCGCAATGGCGACTGCAAATATCGCCATGAAATACACATAAAAGTACACTGTGTGATTATTTCTATACTTTATTCTGATTTAGACCCTGTTTGCTGCTTGCACGACACAGCTAGAGCAGGTGCAAATAGCTCCACGCAACGCACATAAAATACACACTGTATGATTATATCATGCCTTCTTCTGATTTTAACACATTTTGCCTCAGGACCGAAATCCCCAAATTTTGAAGTTGCTCTCTAAAAGGACCCTGTATAACAAATCTAGAGACAAATCGAGCATGATAGTTTTAGGGTGGTGACAGAATAGCTTGGTGCCTATGGGCGCCAAGCTATTCTGGCACCACCCTTGAACTATCACGCTCGATCCATGTCTTGTTGTGGTGTGTCGGGGCAGAATGAGTTAAACCCTGATTGCAGCCTATACGACACAACCAGAGCAACTGCTAAAATCACCATACATAAAATGTCCACAATGTTTTACGGCATTCTGATTTACATCCGATGACGATTGAATATTCAACTGAAAAGAAAATGGCCATAAAACATCACCTAAATGCATGTGTCCTATAGTGTTTCGGCGATATAGTTTAATACATGTTTTCTCTTCAGTACATTATTATTATTATTATTATTATTATTATTTCTTCATAAAAAAATATTTACAGTACATGTTGTCTCCTCAGTACAACACTGTCCCCATCCACACAGAGAAAGAAAACAGTCTCATTCACGACTGTGATCAAACTGGCTGCCTGCAAAAACTCTCATTTTCAAAGTCCAGAGATTAGGCAATCAACGTGATATTTCTTCTCTGTCTTGGGGATTAGCGAGCGTGCTGGGGCGGTGAGAAGTTTAGATTAATTGTCTAGCACAGAGTCAGTGTTATCCCTGCACAAGAAAGAGAAACACGTACGGATTTCTTAGATTAAAACTGAAACGACTGTCTCTATCTAAAGACGCACAAATGGAGAAGGTTTTTCTCTCGCAAGAGGTATAGATTCTCGTGAGCCCTCAGCTGCAGGGGCTCATGAGACTCTATGCTTCTTGCATATGAAAGAAACTCGCACAGATACACGTACGAATTTCTTAGAATAATACTAAACGACTACCGCTAAGAAAGCATAAATAGAGGTCCGCAAGAGGTACAGATTCTCATGAGCCCCTGATGATGTAGGGGCTCATGAGGATCTATGCCTATTGAAGCTAGAAGGGGGTAGGTTAAAACACGTACGGATTACTTAGATTAAAACTGGGGTCTTCAGCGCGTACAAAACAAATCTGAGTTTTATTGGGAAAATACCAAGGGAAGACGAGCATAGTCCGGAAAGAGCTCTCGCCGGCACGAACGCTCTCATAAACTCAACGGAAAGCAATCAGCAACAGGAGAATGTCCGGGAAAGGGGTGGCGGGGGGGGGGGGGGGTGGGGGGTGAGGGGGGTGGGGGGGGGTGAGGGGTTGTGGGGGGTGGGGTTGGTGACGGGGGCTGGGGGTGAGGGGTGGGGGTGGGGGTGAGAGAAGGTCTTGCAAAATAGCAAGCTTCGCCTACATAAATCACAACCTGTTGTATGGCATCATCCTCGTGTTCGGCCTATTTGACGAGAGGGATTACTCGTGACGTTCACAGTATGGGTCTAACAGAATAACACCCAGTGACAAACACGTCAGATCAAGCGGACTTTTTTCAACAAGGTGTCGAAACGAAAACCACAATTCCTTAATTTATATATTCGCTGCGCCAGGTCCTAAAAAAAAAGCCCAAAAAACAAACAAACAAACAAACAAACAAACAAACAAAAAAAAAAAAAACGATGCCGTTGATTTGGCATCGACACACTGGTCTCCGAAGGCGACAAAGTTACTACCGATTCATGGTTCACACTGAACTACATTGAAATCCCTCCCATGGCAGTGACCATTATATGGTCCCCCTGCAGCCTGAAACAATCAGGCAGCCCTACGCCCTATATTGTCTCCCTATATATAAATCGATGCTGAAACGAAATATGATAGCTATCATCTGAAACAAAGCCTGACAGCCAGTATATTTCTAAATCGAAAACCTCATACCCAATACATTCTTTAAACAAAAATCCGATACATGGAGTCAATGTATCAGTTTTCATTTCTATTAGTACACTTCACACACAAGCAAATTCCCATTCTACGGACAGTAAATATTTTGAATCTTGGATCTGGAAACCTAAACCAGATACTGGATAGCCAATAAGAACGATCAGAAGAAATTTCCTGTCCTGCTTAGTTTCTAGTTAGCCTCTTCCACTGCAAGACTGGCTTTGAGAACAGAGTGCAGGGTAACGCGACACTGCTGTCTTCTTGTGTCCCTCCAAACTGGTTGTCTCCCTCGAATCAGGGGAGACAACCAGTGTGGTGTCCCGCCCTGTACTCACCTTCCATAAGATCCAGCCGTTTTGACCGGCTGAAAAATGACTCACAGATAGGGTTAGAAATTGCGGGATTAAAGCTGAAAGGACGTAGTCCCCTCTACCGTGTCACGGACTTAAAACTAGATAATTATTTTGCTCTAAGCAATAGGGATGTAAATGAAACATGAAACGCATTCCAGCAAGAGGCACAGATTCTCATGAACCCCTGCGACTGCAGGGGCTCATGAGAATCGATGCCTCTTGCAGATGACAGAATTGTTAAGGGAATACCTGGCCCTGTGGTGGCACTCTTCGCAGATAAAGTAAGTTTTAGAGAGCATTGACAGGGTCACGAATGCAAGGGCGCTTTTCACAATGAACGGCGTGAAGACATTGCATAGATAACATGCACGTATAGAGGCCTCAACGGCATTTCATTTTGACAGTCGTGCTTGCATGATGTGTACACTAGTCAGACACTAGTCCGTGTTCTGAAAATGACGGCTCAATGACAAACCCATATCATGTACAGACGTTTTACATATAAATTGTTTTGTTTGCATACATCTGAAATGTTCTAGTGTTAATTTCAAAACTAGTAAACTAAACAGAATCTAGACAAAACAGGTGACTGTCATTAATTGTACTGTATTTGTTTTTTGTTATTTGGAATTTCTAAACAAACATGTTTTTAAATGTCTTAGCCGTAATTAAAAAAACTGAAGTTTGTGTGGAGGCTACAGCATCAGTCTATGCACACCTTGATTTACTTTTTCTTTCACTTATTAAACGTTCTATAAAATATAAAAACTAAATGCTTCCTGCAGCAAGAAACCACCATTGTAAATTTGTGTACAGCATTAGAAAATAAAATGCTCTGAAAAGGATGATTTCATTATTTCACCAGGAGTAAATAAAGTACAGTGTTTTTTAGTGTTAGTGTTTTAGTGTTGTTGTTTTTTCAGTTGAATATTTCAATCTTCATCGGATGTATTGCCGAATGAATTTGAAAAGAAATAACCTGATCAAACAACCAAGCAGTCGGGTTGTTGTGCAAGTCTCACACTATTCTCACAATACTACTCAATGATTTCGCAATACCACAGTTACTGCAATACGCAATAGACAGATTCTCACGAGCCCCTGCAGTCGCAGGAGCTCATGAGAATCTGTGCATATTGATGGATGAGTTGGGCCCCTATTTACATCCAAATTTCGGGAGTCGTCAGGGTTGAAGCATACTCGTACTGCTTGCTACTCGGGAGAGCTAGTTAACACAGGAACATACGGTTATCGGAGTTTACGTTTTTCGGAGTATGTAAGTCTGCTACAAACATTCCTGATCCCTTCACGTCATGCCGGTATCACTGACGGGACCAATATTAGTCCTGGGTATTGGTTTGCTTGTGGAGATCCGAAGGGCCACCCCCGTCCTAAGAACACAGAGGTAGCTACTTACAATAGATACAAGCTGGGGGCACAAATAAGGAGGACTGACATTAGCCAATGAAAACACAAATTGCAATATATACACATGTGAATCATCAGAACTGTAAATGTGGTTTGGATGTTGTAGATTTGATATCAAATCTTGAACTCGCATGCTAAGGTTGAGAAATACGTTTTCACGATGTGTAGCAATGTGCAGTGTTTATATGTATTCTGGTCTCTGTAAAATAAGACAAGAAAAATAAATACGGTACATTGATACGCGTCGTAAAAACGCATTTCTCTACCCAAGCCTGTGCTTGAAATTATTTTACTGTAAGCTTATTGATGTTGAAACGTGCAGTGCGTAGGGACTCATTAGAACCTTGGCATCATGCTAGAGGGACTCACACTGGTTGTCTCCCTCGATTCGCTATCGCTTGACAGCGGTAGCGAATCGAGGGAGACAACCAGTGTCAGTCTCAACCAGCGTGAAAGGGCCCGTCACACATATCTCAATAAGCTGCGGCAACGGCAAGGACTCGTAAGGATCGTTTCTTTTGTTGCAAGGATTCCGTCGGTCACACATATCTCAATGTACTAGTAAGGACTAATCGTCGTCAAAGTCTGCGACTGGGTACTCCGTATTGGCCGGATCGTGAAATGGGGTGGGGGGGGGGGGGGGCTTTCGTTGTGTGGACACAGCGCAAGAGCCGGTGATGTTTGCATAGAGATATGATCGGACCTAATTTCGCCCCACCAGGTAACCGTGAAGGGGGCCATGCCAACACCTCGCCTATCTCAAGCACCCAGCCTCGCAGCAGGAGGTTTAGGGAGGACTGTAGCGTTACAGTCAGTGACACACTTAAACCTTGGTGAATTTCTCCGTCAGAGGCGCGGAGATGTAAGGGTTGACCTAGAACCTATGCCCATGAAGATAGTGAATGAGGAAATACCTTCATAAACAACAGGCATGGATTCTCACGAGGGGCTCATGATGATTTATACCTCATGCATGCAGTTTGTGGAAGGATGTTGCGGCAGTCAATGCAGTCCAAACCTTGATGAATTCTACAGTCTGAGGTACAGAGATGCACTTAAAAAATCAACTAGGACAAACCCTTCAAACAATAGGTAAGGATTCGCATGAGGCCCTGCAGTTGCAGGGGCTCAGCAGTATCTATACCTCTTGCAGACGACAGCAGTTGGCTCCTAACTGATTTAGGCCGCCCTAAAAAGTGTTCTAGTGGGTGCTTTAAAGTCGCGAAGTTTCATCGTACTCCTGCAAGCAAAACAATCCATTTGCAAGAGGCAATGATCCTCATGAGCTCCCGCTCATGAGGATCTATGCCTCTTGTTGGCCACTTCTTATAACCTATGTTTCTCGTGCACAGTGGGGCTTATTGAGGCTCGGTTAAGGTGGAAGTTTACGGGTGAATTTTTAAGGTTTAATGCATTCGGTCTCGGCCCTGGCACTAAAACGCGTAATGAAATGCAAAGTCTGTGGCTCTCCACCAGTGTCGCCAAGTGGTTCCCAGTGACAGATGTCATAATTCAAGCTCTGTCTCTCAGTGTGTGTGTGTGTGTGTGTGTGTGTGTGTGTGTGTGTGTGTGTGTGTGTGTGTGTGTGTGTGTGTGATGGTGTGTGTGTGTGTGATGGTGTGTGTGATGGTGTGTGTGTGTGTGTGTGTGTGTGTGTGTGTGTGTGTGTGTGTGTGTGTGTGTGTGTGTGTGTGTGTGTGTGTGTGTGTGTGTGTACAAAAGTGGAAGAGCGTCAGTTTTAGCATGATTTATTTAGGTTTTATGCTCGAGATGAGTTTCGCCGTAAAATATGTAACAGGAATAAAACGCACACAGTAACGGGCATTTCGCTCAACGGGGCAACAGTGAAATAAAATGATAACATACCATTTTGCTTAAATAAGAAAACTATGATAATGTTTGCAGTGTTCTCGTCTATACAAGAAACAAACATTTCCTCGTTAAACGTTCAAACAATGTAGACCCACGTCGATTTGAATCGGTACAGTAAACGTAATAAATCCATAACTGCGACGGTGAAGCGTACAATGAGGACCGGAACTGTTTTCAAGCATACAACGAGCTAAAATACACTCAGGTTTGCATTACTCCACGAAACGAAAACTGTATGAAAAGAAACTTAAAAGACTTCGATGTCAATGCGGTCCTGGGAAACTGTTGATTCTGCAGAGCTTGTGCAACTTGAAAGGCTTCTCTGCAACTGAGTCAGTCCATGCGTCTGCATGAGGCATAGATTCTCTTGAGTACATGAGAATCTATGCCTCATGCAGAAGGACTGGACCATACGAAAATCTACGTCTCTTGCTGGCTGAATAGGGATTGAAGTCCACGACGGGAACCAAAGGCATTTTTTTCAAACATTGTATATAAACCACGTACAAGTGTCCCTGAGAGGAAACCTCGTACCACTCTGTCCTGGTATGAATTAACTGAGAAAGAAAACTGGCTTTTGCTGAAGGTAATATGCTGTGCAAGGGAAGGGAAGGGAATGGCAATGGAGTTTGGGGAGGAATGGAAAAGAAAACGGAGCAGGAAGGAGGACGTGAAAAGTGCAACTGCAAGAGGTATAGATCCTCATGAGCCCCCGCAGTTGCGGGGGCTCATGATGATCTATGTATCTTGCTGGCACCACTTAAAGATAGATGTCCCTGTGAGAGATATTATGGTGTTATGGTGTTGAATTAACGAAGATTGCAGAAACATACTCTGCGTCAACTGGCACTGAACTGGTTAAGGGGTAAACGAAGTTTGACAAGTCTTTAGTGTTCTAAAAGTTTTATTACTAGCCTACCTTTCACAAAGAATGCATTTTTGTTTTGTTGTAGTGGTAGCGGTCGTAGCGGTGACATGTCTATTATTATAAGAAGGGAAAAGGGTGGTTCACAACCACAGTGGGTCATAGTGGTGGTGTCAGACAGACCAAAACAGAATGCCATTCCGTCTATTGGGGAAAAAAAAAGAAGAAAAGAAACGGCAAGGGCAAGGGAGGGAGTAACAAAGATGAAAGAAAACTGTCTGTGACTTTGTCGTCCAACATAAACTAGATGGGCTAAATGTGTATCGTGTTTATGTTTGCCTAGCGAAGGGTGCGGAGAAAAGCCGAAAGCCAGGTTGTAGCAGAAAGGGGTGGGGGCGAGGGGGGACACGAAGAGAAGCCTTCAGGCCGCGGTAACAGGAGTTTAACAGAAAGAAAATGTCCGTGACTGTGTCGTCAACTGTACACCTTGACGCCGGGTCGTGTCGGCCCAGACAGTTGGAATAAAACCCCATGGCGACTCCTTCTCGTGAGGAACGGAATAAATGAGTTTCCGCCCTTGTCACAAGAGGCACAGATTCTCATGGGCCCCTACAATCGCAGAAGGTCATGAGAATCTATGCCTCTAGAAGATTACTGAACGGTTTGAATGAACAACTGAAGTAAATGAAAGACGTATGATAGGTATGTTTTAAACTAGTGAAGAAAACGAGCCAGCAAGGTGTATATTCTCATGAGCCACTGCATTTTCAGGGGCTCATGAGAATCTATGCCTCTTGCAGTTGTGAGGATCTGGCCGAAAGAATGGCGAAGTGAAAGACTTCAGTAGCCGAGAAGCAATCAGTTCTTATGTGTCCCCGAATGTACACAAGCAAGGAACATTGATGAACCCTCGCAGAACGCCCTTCATTCGCAGGAAGCAAAGATCATCATTAGCCCATGAAGCCTAAGGGAGACCATAAAAATCCAATGCGCCTCTTGCTGATACTGTAAGGTGGTATGATTTTAGACCTTACGGCTACAAGATTGTCCAAACTTATAGACCAGCGGCCAGTTGCATGAGCGAGCTTAGTCCTGCTACAGCCACTAAGCAATGTGCGCTGCTATAGCGGCGCACCTTGTTTAGTGGCTAGTGCAGGACTAAGCTAGCTTATGCAACTGGCCCCAACACACATACAGTTATTTTAGCACAGTTTAGCGTATTTTAGATAAGTTTACTTTAGTTTTCGTTTATTAGTTTTGTTATAGTTTAACATTACAATCACATGAATAAAAATCCGTTCAAAGTCAACGAATAAAACGATCTGCCTCTGGCTAGGTCCAACTTTCAGAACGTGCAGAAAAAGTTTACATCCCTTTCCTCAGCCGGAAGTCGTCAGGTGTTCTAGAAAGAACTCGGAGGTTTCTGGCCTGTCCATTATCACGACAAACCTAGCAAAACACACCTTTTACTCACTCAAGTGCCAGTGGCGCCGACATTTTTGTAATGTAAATCTAACATTTCGCACCGCCCCACCATGTGAACTTTGTGTCAAAGGCGCCCTTCACATCGATGAAATACAATACTACAGTTTCCTCGCGTGAACCCTCGAGCACCCGGTACGAGCTCACTGCACTGTGGACTTGCATCAAGTGCGCAGTGGTTTGCGTTAAAAAAATTTTTTTTTAAAAAAAGCAACGAAACCCCCCCAAAAAAAAAACAACCGCACCGAAGAAATTGAACAAAACCCAAGTGTAGGAGGTATAGATCCTCATTAGCCCCCGCAGCTGCAGGGGCTCATGAAGATCTATGCCTCTTGCTGAAATCACTCTGTATCCATGTTCCTTTGACGGCGCCATTGACATAGAATTTACAATTACTTCAAAAGCACGACCTCCGTCTAATGGCAGTGACTGAAAAAGGTTATCAAGACAAAGGTAAAACGTGATTGTGTTAGGTCCCAGTCATGAAGAAGCGTGTTTCTTTCTTTCTTGCTTATTTTCTTGCGTTTTACACGCTTGGTCTGTTCGGCATGAAAGAAGAAATCGTAAAATAAATTGCATATCTTCAGCCCGACAGGTTTAGTGAGCTTGTCGCGCGAAAAAAACCGCAGTCTTCAATCAGTACATCAACTGTGACGGGCGCCTTTGCCTTGTGTGTCCAAATACCATCGCGTCCGCATACAGGGACGTGACTCGAACAATGCAAGACCGTGGGTGCTCCTCTTCCTTGGGCCTTTCAAAGTTAGAGCCATTTGTGGGTCGACCGAGACGGTCTTCGCGCCTGAACAGCGACAATGTAAAACTTTGGGGGGGGGGGGGGGGAGGGGGGAGGGGAAGGGGGGATTCTCTTCAGTCCTTACACAGTAAAATTCCGATTCCACACCCAGATGCTGATGCTGGTTCGACTATTTGTTTTGTAGGTGCGGTAAACTTAGGAAATAACAAAACGCCTGGCGACTCAAATTTGTATATAGCATAACTGAGTATCAAGCGTACTTAATAAAGTGCCTCTGATGGGTTAATGTTTCCCGCTACATCATTGAACATTTTGCTCAGTACTAGGCCACGGTAGCGTTTGATTACAAAAGCGCATAGCCATAGGCGCCAAGCTCAATAAACACTACTAGTGAACTGCCATCGTCGAGTCATCCCAAGCAGCTCGTCTACACACTGCTCTAAAAGACATTACAGTGTGCAGGTCTGTGATTTTGGACCTTACGGCTGAAAGCCGTAAGGTCTAAAATCACAGACCAGCACAGGCATGTAAGGATTCTAAATTGAGGATCAATGGCGCCTGAACGTGAAAGGGTTAATCACGCAACGGTTCGTGTGTGTGTTTATGCATCTTTATCACGTTTAAGTGGCGGGAAAGAGTGACGACACGCTGGAGACCTTTTAGACACACTGCAAGACTTTGGCAAACCTGGCCCTTTCAGCGCAGAGACTGCCAGTTTTACCAGGTACGTAAAGTAGTACACGCTATTGTGTGTCCGTGGAGTCCTTTTAAGAACTGCAAGACTGGACAAACTTGACCCTTTTAGAACAGAGACTGTCAGTTCTATCCAGCACGCGAAATAGAGGGTTCTATTGTGTGTCAATGATACGGCAGATTCAACCGCCAACTTTCCCTTCTCAGCGTACAGCTAGAAATGCAAGGAAAATGGACCATTTTCCTCGCACTTCTAGCTGTACACCGATTCGGAAAACTGTCTGTCATCTTAACTCATTGGGGACGTGCCGTAGACGGATACGCGGCGAATACAGCGCGTCTCCAATGACTTAACAACAATTCGCTTCAGTATAACAAAGTCGGATATATAACAAAAGTCGGATACAACAACATTTTACAGAGGTCTTTTTATGTTAATGTAATAACTACTTTACTCATAGTAAACTTCCGATATAACAATAAGGAAAATTGGGTCCCCTGGTGATTTGTTATATCCGAAGTTTACTGTAGTCTTATCCTTTCATAAGACTAAAATTCCTTCTGGACAATGAAATTCCCACATATCAGAAGAAAGAAACACGTAAAGCTCGGACAAGTACAAGACAATTATGTTGCACATGTCCTTCCACAGTGTGTTTCTTTCTTTGTTGAAAGGACAAATACAACACAACTGGGCAAGTGCAACACAGCTCTGCCGTACCTGTCCTTTCTAAGCGTGTTTCTGTCTTCTTTGGAAATTTCTTTCCATTTTACACACTTGGCAGTCACCTTTTTGGTCTGCTTTCTTCTCGAGAAAACATACATCTACTGTACAATTCTACACAACAGTTTTGTTGCAGCATGGCATGTGGATACAGCAAGTAAAATCTGTCATCTTCATCTCAGCTGTTCAGCGTTTGACTACATTTGAGGCATGCTCCATTCGGAAGCGGCTTCAGCCGCATAGCCGATTGCAGCAAGTCTCGATTAAGTTAATGAATCTTCTTGTATTTCTTCCAAAACATGCAATAAAACTTCTTTCTTCTTCCTAAAAAAATAATTCTTTGCGTTCATTTCGAATCTGTCTGACACTAAATGCAATCTCCAGGTTTAATGGCAGTATCCAAATGCCGCTTGGGGTAATAAAAGAACTGGACTAATATTGGGAAATGCTCACTGCTTGAAAGAATTAAGCCAGGAGGAAGAGCAAATGGGCAATAAAGGTATTGGCTTAATATTGGTAAATGCTCATTCTTTGGGACAGAATTACGCCGAACGAATGAGGACAACTCATTCTCTCCGGTTCTCAGCACCCATGAATTGCAAAAGAAGAGATCGTAGCATGTTCTTCGTGCCTCATAAATATTGATCTAGCCAATTCAACATGACAATGTTTAGTCATAAACCCGATCTTTCCTTTTATTTCCGCTCGCAGTAAATCCGACTTTGGCGAAGTTTGCTTTGCTATAGCCCGCATCCTTGACGAATCAATTTCGCATAAACAGACACTCATACACATCCTTCATCTGCCTGAGACATAGATTTGCATGAGCCCCTGCAGTCTGCAGGGGCTCATGAGAATCTATATCTCTTGTTCACTGCGATCGGCTCTAGCTGCCTCTCAAAGAACACATAACAGTCACTCTTTTCACTCCTTCCATTTTGCAAGAGGCACAGGTTCTCATGGCCCTCTGCATATGAAAGGGAATCGTGATAATTCATGCCTATGGCTGATCCCCTCAGTTTGCGTGTATTATGGGGTTAAAGCGAACGTTTGCAGCGACGATTTGCAGCGAAAACAGTAGAATCTCGTAACCGGCTCCAACTCCCAGTGGGCCACTAAGACAACCAGTTTCTTCTGCAGCAGGCATAGATACTCAAGATCCCAAGAAGCTTTTGGTGGGGAATTGAATAGGAAGGGGAAGGGAGGGAATGTGAAAGCAATGCCACTTATTTTAACGCGCGAAACCTGTAATGTCAAATTCCAAAATTTGAGAATTTGGACGTGGACTAAAGACGACATCTTAAAGGTCAGGTGAGACAGACAGATGATAGTTCAAGGGTGGTGACAGAATTGCCTGGCGCCTGTAGGCGCCAGCCTATTCTGGTACCACCCTTGAACTGTCATGGTCAATTCACACCTTGTTGTGAGACTGATAAATCGGTAAAATATTCACGGGTGATGCCAAAATAGCTCTCATACGTAAAGCTATTCCGGCACCCCCCTTGAACTACCATGGTCGATTCACATCGTATTGTAGCGTGTGAGGGCAGAACCCATTTGCATCTACTCCGCAGACGGGAGGTAATTATCGGTTTTTTAGTCGTTCCAAATCCCAGGTGGGTAATACAGACGGACAAAGAGGCGGAGCAATTTGTCGCCGGCGACTTGGGCCAACTTAGTATTTCTTCCACATCTGTTTTCGCTGGTCGCTTACACGTTCTGAGCTCAGTTACAAAGGCTCAGAGACCTTTATGGTCTCGCACAATAAGTGACTTTCTTCCTTTCTACAGCAGGCGAAGAACTTTATGAACCTCTGCATCCCACGCGGAGTCATGATGAGATTATTCACTTGTAGGTCGACCAATATCTTATTTGTACAACAGGCGCAAACCTTATCAGCTTCTGCATCCTGCACAAAATCGTGAACGAATGGTGATCAATGAAATCTAGTTTTCTGCAACAGACATAGAACTTTATGGGCCTCTGAGTCCCGCGCGGAGTCGTGGAGATTTCATTGACTTCTGCAGCAAAAATCAGCCAAATTTCAATAACTAACGACGGAGGTCTTTTACCAGTTTTAGACCCTATGACTTTCAGCATTGACTGTCGTTTTCGCTGTTGATTTCGTACGAACCTGGACTTGGTTGCAAAAGTGAGCTTCATTAAATCTTGCGTAAGCCACTAAGCAAGGTGCTCCGCTGCAGCGGTGCACCTTGCATAGTGGCTTGCGCAGGATATAAGCTCTCTCGTGCGACTCAGCTCTGGACCCTAGGGAAGGATACTTGCCCGGGAAGTGTATTGCCTGTTGCCAATGAGTAAGGTCGATCGTCTCAGCACCCAGCCCTCAAGGGACCCCTTCGCATACCGGCCGCTCTCGCTTTACGATGAGTGATTCCCTCCAGATGGTCATGGAAAAGCCCACGGAATGGACTTGCAGAGGACGGTCCGTTCCAGAATGCCTAGTTCGATGTGTATGTTCTGGTGGGAATGGACTTGAGGAGAGCGGCCGTACTATTAGATCTGCCCAGTGAAGGCAAAAGACATAAAATCCATTTTTGTGATGAGATTTTGATTGTAATACAATGAAAATCTCGCTTTTCGCAAAATGGACTTACTGTCTGTTGTCTTCGCGCGCAGACATGACTAACTCGATATGTGTGCTGGTCTGTAAGTTTGGGCTCCGCCGCAGTTGACTATATTCTCAAATTCAGCGAGCTAGATGACGCACCTCTTCGCTGGAAGACGTGAAATATCGAAGGGAAACGAGTTCGTGAGATAATGGTCTCTGTGCAGATTGGAACCTGCAGGTTTTCATCATCCTAGCAAATGAACAGTCACACGCATAACCCCATAGACTTCCTCTATTTTAGGACCCGAGGACCAGAAATGGGAATGGAGCTGATCACGACCATCAATGAAGATGGATCAATTGTCATGTGTGCAGGGACTCATCAAAATCTATGGCTGTTGCTAATGGAAAGAGCTAGCTGAGGAAGCGAAATGAGGAGTGAAGGATGGTCACAGCCGGACATGGACAAAATTATACGAATAACCCGGAATCATACCCTCGCTTTAATGAACATCTCCACCCAATCTTTGTCAGCAAGAGGCATAGATTCGCATGAGCCCCTGCGAATGCAGGGACTCGTGAGAATCTATGCCACTTGCAGATGGAAGGATACTGGATGAGAGACTTCCGCAGGGGGCTATATTCTCTACATACCTGCACGCTTCGCTCCCTTTGTGGCCGCGAGGTGAGTGATCACTATCGCCTTTCTAGACAAGAGTCCTACATCATACGCCGAAATACGTTGGCCATCAACGTCCACAGTTCTTCCGCTAACCCCGTTTCATCTGTAATGGACACATATTCTCATAGCCACTGCATTCACTGGGGCTCGTGAGAATGTATCCCTCTTCCTGCCAAGTAGCTGCTTCCTCAAACCAGAGTAAGTTGTCTTGATGGTCAGGTGAAAACAGTCTTCACCTATATGAAGAGGCATAGATTGTCATGGGCTGCTCAGTCGTCATGCAACTTATTCTCAGACAGAAGTATTGTTGGTTTAATGTGCAGGTAGGGTCAAGATGGTTCACCATATGAGCGCCGTCACCCATCTTGACATGCATCTCGCATCAGAAAGTCATAACAATAAAATAAAGAACAGACGAGAAGTGGTCATCTCTCTCTCAAGCTCAAGACCACAGAGTTTCATCACCCTATGCACATCTACGACCTCCAGTTTGTATTGCCGGCATTATATTACATTATACAGTGACTCCCCAGAGGTAAGGGCAACAGGTTCATTACAATCACACATTTACAGTGACTGATTGCGACTACATGTAGTGCAGCTATAGCTCAGATGAGCGAATGATGACATGCCCACTGTAGACTGGACTTTCTTGGCATTGGTATTCTTGTTGCTGCCTGCCGATTTCATTATATTCGTGCGATTGTCCATATTATATTATATTATATTATATTATATTATATTATATTATATTATATTATATTATATTATATTATATTATATTATATTATATTATATTATATTATTCCATTTAAGATGGTTGTATTAGAATACACAGTAACTCAACTACCATACTATTATAGTAACATAGGCTGAAGATGATAATAACAATTAACAACAACAACAAAGTCCGACATAGCTCAGGCGGTTAAACATCGGTGGAGGAGAGCGAAGGGAATCGCCGGGTCGTGGGTTCGAATCCCGTCCCGGCCCCGGTAGCTGGACTCACAATCCAGGGGGGAAAAACGGATTTGTTCAATAGCATGTCCGTTGAAAGGTCCTGGTATATCAAAGTGGCACAGTTGGATTGATTGATTGATTGATTGTACATTGCTTAACGTCCCGACAGCAACAAGGCTTTCTCAGGACGTGCCTGCACTGCTTGTGAAAAAAAACAAACAAAGTAAACAGAACATTGAATGTATGTCGCCAGCCGGTCAAATACATTAAATAAACCTAACACATGGGCCTAAATAAAGCTAAGACCATTTAGCAACACACATCCAATATCAAGAGCTACAGGCAGTGCAGACAGTAGGGAGAGTTTTAAAAAGGCAAATACAGGTGAATGGACAAAGGGTAGACAGAAACACATGCCCCAGAATAGAGAGATAAACCCACCCTGTGGGGCTGACCAGGGTGACCCTGGGAACTAAAAAATACCTAACCCCACCCAAGTCCCCCAGGGTAGACCCGGGGGCACAGTTGGAGTGCGCCTGAGTTGATCAGTGTTCAGGTCGTACTCCATTGGCAATAGATTTCTCTGTCCCCCATAACCCGCCCGTCAGGGCCGTCCATGATCACCTCGGTGCTGTGGACGTTAAACCCGAACTAACCAACCAACAACAACAAAAAACCAAAATATAATAATAATAATAATAATAATAATAATAATAATAATAATAATAATAATAATAATAATAATAATAGTATTACACCATCTTTAAACATTAATTCGCAAGACAAATCCAAACCAAATGAGTAGACGGTAAAAGTGAAAAGTTTCATCAAGTAGCTTTGACAAGTCACTCTCCTTCTACGATTAATTGAAACGAACACGAGTAACCAGTATTACGATATCAAATATGCGCTAGTAAAATTTTGTTTCTTGTAAAACCGGTCCAAGGAACTACTGGTGTGGTCTGTGATTTTGGACCTTACGGCTTTCAGTCGTAAGGTCCAAAATCACAGACAAGCACACTTAATTAAGCGCTTTAGCTTTAACGGCTGTGCGTTATATTGTCTGAAGCTGAAGTTATCGACCAGGGAAGGAATTCTTTACACATAGAATTAAACACACGTCATTGCAGCTGTCGTGAACACGACAGCAGCTACACTAATGACTGAACTGTTCTCAAATTGATGTTTTAGTATAATTTTCTAAATTATGAAGACTGAGTTTCTAATGCTGACAAAAACAACTGCACACAATAGCTTGTCAACAACAACAACAAAAGAAAAAGACACACACAGACTAAAACTCCATTCCCCCCCCCCCCCCAAATTGCAGACCATTATAAAATTAAAAATTATAATAAAATTCAGGATGACTAGTTCAGTCAATTATAACTGAACATACTCTTACAACTTTAAAAGAAAGTCAGTCTTTAGTTCTAAATGTTAATATTGTTAAATTCAACATTTTAACACAATTTCAAAGAAAAATTGAAGAAAAATTGAAGCTTTGAGTATGAATTTTTACTCTGAAAATCTGTTTCAAAGGACCCTAGAGCCACGACTGGTTTTGTCACAGGGTCTCTTTGTCACATAAGGGCTTCGTAGTGACAAGACGGATAAAACTGTACACAAGCCACGGCTTACAATATCAGTTTCTGTACACCGCTTATCGGGCCCACCAATCTAGACCCTCGCTACACTGGTTGTCTCCCTCGATTTACTACCGCTGATCAGAGGCAGCGAGTCGTGGGAGACAACCAGCGCGCACCTCGCGTGCCCTCAGCAATGAAGTCCCGTAACAGGAGTAACAATAACATTCCCCTACACAGCCACATTAAATTTCAAACTCTATAATACATTCTGAGAGGGAGAACTGGTGTCAATTAACAATGCAAAGTCCCACAGACTGCAGGGACTCATGATAATCTGTGCCTCTTGCAGAAAAAAAAGGTCTGTTTGAAAACTGAAGGACACTGAAATCTCATTTTAAAGCTATGCAATCAGTAAGGATGAATGAAGAAAACTGATAAGCAATTTCTATCAGCAAGAGGCAAAGATTCTCATGAGCCCCTGCAAAATACAGGGGCTCATGAGAATCTATGCCTCTTGCAGGTGAAAGGGATTGGTTGAGTGACTCTTCTTGTATTGCAGTGCTTCCAAAGATTGTACAGTTATAATACAGCCAGAGGCCCGTATCGCGAGTTGACACAATAAACCGAGGCGAGGAAGACTGGTAACAACGAACTCCAGCCCAACAATGGAGAACAGCACGACAAGGCTTCATGACTTGTCCAAGCAACGGAGCACAACAGATCCGCGATCTTGAGCAAAAAATATGTCGTTCAGTACTGCCAAAAGGTTAAATCTGTGACCACTTTACTCCATTACTTACTGAAAGTAGTCGGTTAAAAAAACTTGGGAAAAAAAAAAACCCCAGTCTTCACGATCTTTATTTTGATAACAGTCTATGACTGACCAACCAATCCCATCTCTCACTCTAAAAAAAGAAAAAGGAAAAAGAGAAAGCTTCAGCTTCATTTTAGCGAATGGAATAGGTGTGTGGCCACTCAAAACTTTAAATTAATATCAAAGATGGCGGCGGAGGGTGGGGGGGGGGGGGATGGTCGCGTCGGGGGGGATTCAGCTCATACTTGTTTAATCCTTTTCATCTTGATACAACACTGCTTAAAATTAATTTGACTACGATAGTTCAATGGCGGTGCCAGAATAACCTGGCGCCTGAGGCGCCAAGCTATTTTGGCACCACCCTTGAAGTAATATAGTTAATCTTTCTCCTAATCTGTAATGTAGCCTTCGTAGGACATTTTTTTTTTTAAAATCAGCCCCAGGATGTAGTGTGTTAATCTTGCCTTGCGAAGATTCAAACACAACACTACAGCCTGCTGATCTACCCACTGTGCATAACAGTGATCACAGCCTACCTTGTAGTGTTAGCAAATATTACGTTGTTCATAAACTGCTGGATACAGTAATAAAGACGAATGATGGGAGGGCGACTCCCTAACTCTTCGCTGTTTAACTTCATGACCTTTCCGTCGCAGTCATGCATGGCGGGCTGTCAAAATTTAGGATGTGAATCAGTCCTCTCTCAGCTGCGAGAGATATAGATCCCCATGAGCGAGAGGCATAGATCCTCATGAACCCCCGCGTCTGCCTGGACACGTGAGTAGCGTCTGCCTGGACACGTGAGGATCTATGTGTTTTGTACTTGTTTGCATTATCTCGGCAGTAAACGGGTTAGAGCTGTGAACATCATACCGACAAAAGTAATTTTCGCCCTATGAGGCTCATTAGACTCTTTGCTTCTTCCAAATCATAAATAAATGTGTTGACTGTAAGACCATACAAACATGTTCACTACATAAGGCCCATGAGAATATGTGCCTCTGCAGCGGTCGAAGGTTTACTGTTACACTTGACCAAAAAGTATTTCACGTGATGAGGCTCATGAAAATCTATGCCGGTATCTCACAGGCAGACGAAGGGACTGGCTGCTACACTTGACAGAAGTATTTTCACTACAGGTATGATGGACGACCACTGATGGGTATTTGACACCGCCTATTCATCACGGGAGTAACAACCTGGAATTCAGGGACAGCTGCTAGGTTTCCCAGTCGATTTAGTTGTGTTGGTACTGACAGACTAGTTTTCTTTGCCCTTCCGCACGTTTTGACAATGAAAAAAAGAGAAAGAGTACTAGTGAGAGCAACGGGGTTTTCTCTCCTCCTTCCCTTTTTCTAAAAGAAATAAAATAAAAATAACACGAAGAGAATCGAATGCAAGAGGCATAGATCCGCATGTGTCCCCGCAGACTGCGGGGTCTCATGAGGATCTATGCCTCTTACTGGTTACATTTACGTATGTCTTCGTCTGGCTGACGAGTCATTTACTTGGCTCTAAATCTACCACTACTGCCCACACCCCCACATCCAATTAAACCTCAGCCGTCAGTTATGACAATGTGAAAGGAAGGGTATCTGACATTGCCAGTCGTTTTCTTTTCCCCTCAAACACACTGAAGAATGACCGCGTAGGTACTGCTGTTGAAAGAACAGCTCAGTGTCTCCATTCTAAGAAGTAAGAACAGTATCCAGAATAAGTAAAGCAAGAAAACAGATTATGATGATGATGATGAAATAACATGCTGATTGTTGCTACCGACGTGTTGCTCTTTTTAAGAAGATGTAAGCAGTAACAGATCGGCATCCAATACAAACAAACACAATACAAGAACCAGACAGTTAACAAATGTGGATGACAATCTTGTTCGCATTTAATTTGGTATTCAATGCAGGGTGCTTTACTTTTTAACTTCCTTATGAGAACACATGTAAGGGGTAAACTGAAGAAAACCTACGAAAAGCAAACTTCAATTAAAAGACCGCCTAACACTTCAAAATGTAACTACAAACCACTTCAAACTGTTTCTAAGGAACCACTTCCCCTGACACAAAGACGGACTGCTTATTGAAATGCAAATAAATGCACGCGTTGCTAGGCGACGCGCTGGATCGTGCAGGTCTGAGCTAACATGTCAGTTTATGAGGAGTTATTTGCCCGCCCCTCCGGGGCTGAAGCTGTGTTTTGTGGTTATAACCCCTTTAGTGTCAGAAACACGAGACAAGAAACCAAATGCAACAGGCACAGATCCGCATGAGCCCCTGCAGCTGCGGGGGCTCATGAGGATCGATACCTCTTGCTGTCTTTACTCATTGCCACGCATCGCAAACAGACGGGGTCATACGGCAGTGGATCTGTGATGGTTTTATTTTTTATTTGCTAAGAATTATTGCCATGTAAGCTGACAGTGAAGGGGTTAAGCAGAAAACCGGTACGCCAGTCGAACAGAGCCACTTTCAGGACAGCACAGACCTCCATAAGCAACTGTAGCTCAACTGGACTCATATCTATCTGTTATTACCAGGGCCGTTTCAACATACACCAGTCCTCCTTACATCAAGCCGGAAAGTCAACTGAATTTTAAAGACATCATTCTTAGTAGAACAGAGAATCTCTGCCATTTTCAGCAAACACAGATCCTCATAAGCCCCTGATGTTCATACGGACACATAATTATCTTTTGATGTCAGGGACAGAGCAAGATACATCCGTGCTTTTCAAACCAAGAGGCTCAAGTGAACTTCAAAGCATCACCTGCACTCTCGTTCGTCTTCTTCAAACACTGTGGACTGTGTCACTGTTGCGAAACCATTTAAATTTTACGGTGTCCTTTCAAAACTTGAACTTGAAAGTGTTTTGCAAAAAACAGACCTTTATCCAACGCCTTCCGTCTGCAAGAGGCATAGATTGTCACGAGTCCCTGTAGCCGCAGGGTATCATGGGAATCTCTGGTTCTTGCTGATTGACGTTGTCTTCAGTTGTGCCTCAGACTGAAGGTGTAATTTCGACTGAAACGTTTTGTTTGAAAGCCTGTAGATTCCAAGCATGCAAGAGGGATAGATTCTCATGAGCCCCTGCAGCGGCAGGGGCTCATGAGAACCTATGCCTCTTGCTGACCGACACTTGCTTCAGTTTTCCTTAGACTGAAAGAATTATTCCAAATGAAATCTACTCGACTTGAGACCTACAGATTCATTGTCCACATCTATTCGCCTTGTTCTCAGAATATTGTTGATTGTGTTATTGTGACAGACTGGCTTACATTTCATTCAATGCCCTTTACACAGTTTACATGAACTGGACTTGGAAGTGTTTGGCAAAGAAATGACAACTCATTATTCTCGCTTCAATGCTGTGTTAAAGTGTTTTTCAGAAAGACTTGGAATGTCACGTGGTCGTGAATAAAAAATGTTTGTGGCCTGTGCCTTTTTCTTTTTATGTATCTGAATTCAGCAGTGAATGGAAATTCATTTAATTTAAATTTCATCATGATGCAAAGTTTCCCAAATGAGGTTGAATAATAACAGATAGTTTAGTATTGTTACGAACATATTAATTTTTCCGTGGAATCAGCATTATATCAAATACAAATTTAAATTTTAAAATAATTGTATCGGACAGTTTATCATTTATTATTAATACAAGAAAATGTATTTACAAAATGTCATAAACAATTATAAGTACAAGAAAATCACTCTCTCTCTCTCTCTCTCTCTCTCTCTCTCTCTCTCTCTCTCTCTCTCTCTCTCTCTCTCTCTCTCTCTCTCAGAGAGAGAGCCGGAGAGAGAGAGAGCCGGAGAGAGAGAGGGGGGGGGGGGTCCCTCTCTCTCTCTGCTCTAACTTTTAATCCAAACAGGACCATCATTATTTATTTATGGGCTCAAACCGTCAAATTTGTTTTCTCTGGCAGAGGCTTGTGCTTTCGCATGATTAAATAACCTCGCGACTGACTGCACGACTGCGCGTTGCCTTGCTCTGCTGCTGATCTCTCTAATGGATGCACAGAGGGAGGTGCTAAAACATGGCGTTGGTTAGCTCGGCAGCCGGCTATGGCTTCCACAGAAAAATCCGCACATTTGCTTGATGACATGCTTTTTCTGTCTGTGAAAAACTGGAAACGGCACAGAACGTCATTAACGGTCCGTCCGTCCGTCCATCCATCCATCCACCCACCGGCCCGTGCAGCCATCCTGTTACCTATCCACCCATTGAATAGACTGACTCGACTTCTTGGCTGAGAAACAGTTTCTGAACCACTACGTGGACACGATCTGGGCCGGGTCTCCAACTCCAGCAAAGCAAACTATCATCGGGCCGACGTCAGCCGCATTTGATCGCGCACAGTCGTGCGCGGGCCAAATGCGGCGGACGTCGGCCCGAATCCCTTTTGTTCACTAGGCAGCTCACAGCCAGATTAAATGTAATTTTTGCTCCACCAACGACGAAACTTCCACTATACTGTCAAAACACCAGGCAAAACACAAGTAAACTTCTTTTTCTCTCCGCACAAAGAACGCTGTGTGTTCTTGACTGCGTATACCAGTTTAGCTTAGTCTACTCTGATAAAAATGGGCCAAGTTCCATTTCGCTTATCTAATGGGTGGACACACACGCGTCCCTGATTTATCCCCTAACTCATCGGATGAAAAGTGTAAGCCCTGAGAGCTCCGCTGTCGTCCTCTACGTTCCTAAGCAGATACCGAAAAAAATGGATTTAATGAGGGAAAACAACAGGCACAGATCTTCACGAGCCCTGAAGAACACTGCGGTAAAAAGTTCAGAAATTTCCCCCGAGGAGTCATGAAGATGTGTGCCTACTGCAGATGGCTAAAGGTTCGCTTAACAAGCGTGACTGAGGAAGTGGGAGGTGCTTTAAAAATTACTATGATTAGGGAGCTCAGCTGCTGTGACGTACTTCAGCCAAACACATTCAGCTTTGCATAAATCAGTATTTCTCACCAAAGCAAAATTAAGAACCAACAAAGAAAAAAATGCTCTGAATTTATGGAAATTCTTTTTGCTGTGACACTAATGTTGGCTTTAGCAATCACAACAACCACAGCAAACTTCAAAATATTAAGTAACAACCAACATTTTAAAAAGTTACTTTTTTTGTTCATCTATCTCATGTCAATTTTCGTTCAACTATCTTCTGTCAATTTTTGTTCAACTGTCTTATGTCAATTTTCGTTGTCAATTTTCGTTCAGCTATGTTATGTCAGTTAAACAAGATATTCGATCATTATGGCAAAATTGTTAAAGACAAGCCAGCCCACGCGGAATCCAAACAGGACCTCTCCAACAGCTGCAGGACCTCAGGGGCCTATCCACGAGATCTAGATAGTCCCTCGGGCATCAAATAAACAATGGATACGTCAGAACTGGACCGTGTGTTTTGCTGGCCCGTGTCCCTGCAAAATGAGGATGTCGATAGGCCAATCCAGACAAGAAGCTTCAGCTGGGGTTCATGAGAATCTATGCTTCTTGTAGTTGGACGGAATTTTGAAAGACTGAACAGAAAACGTATTTCGTCTCTTTCGTAGGCGACACAAAGAGATCTTCATGAGCCTCTGCAGTTCAATTTCTTGTGACCTACCCGGCGAGAAGAGAACATGAAGTATTGCATGATTGTGTTTGCAAGCTTCCAAATCTTCTGCGTACCTTTTTATGTAGTAGTGCACACAACAATTTCCTCTCCACGAGAAACAACTGGACTCTATTTTGATCAGCATAAGGTGTAGATTCACACGAGCCCCTGCTAAAACAGTGGCCTATGCGAGTCTCCGCCTCTTGCACGTGGAATTCACTGCCTTCTCTTGTTTAGCCAACAAGTGGTTACCTGATAAGGCGGCCCATCTGCCGACGTAAACACAGTGGAAGGGTTTGCAGATAGATATCGCCTGACATAGCCACGCTGGTAAATGCTGCTAGGTATTGCGCAACCGAACCTGTTTTGAGCGACCACCGTTATCCGCTGTCATTAAAGACCATCATTCGGGTGGCTACAGCCACATAAATGATGGTCTTTAATGGCAGGTGATACTTTCATTGGCTCCCCCGACTGAACAACATTGCTGGAAAAGGCGTGCTAAAAATAGGAATCTACAACTTGACCAAGGCATAATACACTGAAAATCTTGTTTTTCACAAAAAATGTCCTTCTCTTTTGCCTTCACAGGGCAGTTTTGCTTACATGCCTCGCTACACGAAGAGTATAGAGCTCTATACTCTTTGACGTACACGCCAGTGACTCGCCCGGCTAGAAAGATAAGACTCCATTATTTTAAACCATGCAACATATTATCACTCCTTAGTGCGGCCTACTGTATAATATGTGCATAAAATTTAATCAAAGCTTTATCAAATCGCAAGATGTTGTGTTTAAATTTTTAATAATTACCCACGCCCATTTCGTGCACTGCAGTATCGTAAATACGTCCTGGTGACGTAAACAACATTGCTGTAGGCTAATGACAGGCAACCAATCAAAAAGCTTCTTTCGTGATACCCTGGGGCGTATGCTGTTAATATGTTGGATAACCCATGCATAGGTAAAAGGGATCCTCTATTTTTAAGACTATACAACTGCAATACATTCAAAATAAATATTGATATGGACATTCAAATATTTTGCTATGACTCGTTTTACGACTACGCAGCTGTAACACTGCGGAATACGACTAATGAAATGTATTCCAATTCATCAGTGTTTAAAATGCATGATCGTAAAAAATGATTTATAACAAAAATATTTGAAACAAAACGGAAAGGCAGTGACAGATTTAATTAAGTTGCTACAGTACAATAATAAAGTATAAAGAAAAAAGAACTCTGCAAACGACATTGTTCACTGATTTTACATTGTCACGAACGACAGGGCATTGGCAAGAGGATACACTGGTCGTGCTAGAAAGTTAAGAAGAAAAAAAAAAAAAAAGAAAAAAAAAAAAGAAGCAAAAACGACAAGCGTCAAAAACGCATTTGCCAATGTTTAAATTGCATGAAACTGATCGCATTACTTCTTAAAACTTTCAAAACTTTCGCACACGAATCGAAACTTTAAGTTCTTACACCTGCACATATAATCAATCATTATAGCCTTCTTTCATCTTATCCCCCCACCCAGCCCACCCCCAGATCCTCATGAGTTTCTGCAGCCGCAGGGGCTTACTAAAACCTATGACTATTGCTTACAAAAATCGGCTTCAAGTTTCAAGATGTTCATTAAAGCTTGTGCTGGTCTGTGATTTTGGACCTTACGGCTCTAAAGCCGTAAGGTCCAAAATCACAGACCAGTACACCTAAATTAAAATAAAACCAAAACTTAATGCATACAAAGTGAAACTATCTCAGATTGCAAAACCTTCAAACCATGCTAAATGCAATCGCCTCAGAAAGCAAAACCCCTACCACGCGCTAAGCGAAAGTATCTCGTGTTGCAGGTTCATTACAGGCATGGTAAACTGAACCACTGCTTGCAGCACTCTCAGTAATAACGCGCCGCGTCCTATGACAAAACAACGCAAATAAAGTGTTACAGCTATCACAGGCACCCTCGCTCTTCCCGCTATCTCAAGACACCACACCTAATAGGCTGACAATTTATACAGAAACTAATTACACAGCGATAGAGCGGCTCCAAAGCGACTTAACCCTTTGTCTGTTGGTAGCGGTTTTTGTCGCGATGATTCCTGCAGGAGGAATCATCACGACAAAAACCGCTACCGACAGCCAACGGGTTAACATTTCCACAATATTGAAGAAAGTCGAGAACAGTATGTCATGTGAAGGCAAAGACTATAAGTCCACTTTGGTCAAAAGTGAGATTTTCATTGTCATACAGTGACAATCTCGCTTTACACTCAAATCAGTTTACTAGCTTTTGCTTGCACTCAGCAAGCAGTGAAAAAGGCAACAACTTTAACAACTAATTCAAAACGGCTGGCATTTTTAATATCGACAAAGAACAAAAATGTACGACGGTTGTAAATTGACTGAAAATGTCAACAGTGCTGAATTACGCCGAAAAAACATTACACACAAGTGCTAAAATTTTTCACTGTTATAAAGTATCGAGAGCAAGGGAAAAAAACGACCCTCGGACTGAGACGTCCCAAAAAGTAAGGGTCCTCAGGCCCACGACGGCCTCAGTGGGCCCGTGCACGGCTGTGCGCGGGCCCACTGCGGCCGTCGTGGGCCCGAAGACGTTTTGCTGCTGCAGGTAAATCTATGCTGATTGCCGGAAGAACTGAATCGGGTCCATTTTAGGCCTTCTGAGGTATTTAAGTCTGCTTCTTGGATCCAAATTGTGCAATTTCTTTTGCCTGACGATAAACCACAACAAATGACGAAAGACTTTGGCATCTACAAAACTGATTAAAGATTCGATTAAATATACTGCTTGAAAAATTCGAAAATTTGGAAGTCAATGTCTGCCTGGATACTACCGTCATTGCACACAAAAATCGACGACGACAGTATAGGCGCCAAGGGATTCTGGCACCACCCTTGAAATACCATGGTCCATCCATCTCTCGATGTGGTGTATCAGAGCTGAATGGATTAAGAACAGACAGTTGTACGTCAGCTGTTTTGCAGACTAACCGTTCCACCTAAGCCAACGGGCCACTAGGCCGCAAACTGCAAAGCAGAACTGAGCATGCTCACTTCAGTTGTTCTGACAATGAGGTGACGCAGATTATGCGGCGGAGGTACTGGGCGTGGTCGCTCATTACGGCTAGTTGATTGCGTGCCTGTGTTTATCGCTCGTACATTAGAGATTTTCTGAACGAAACTCCTACACTGTCTTTAACGAGAGAAATGTGGAGAGATAAAATAGATGGCAAGCTGCACAGGTCCTCTTGAGCCCCTGCATCCTGCAGGGGCTCATGAGGATCTGTGCTGTTTGCAGATGGAAGGACTGAATAATAGGGAATTCGGAAGTGATTTCAGTCTGGTCGGGTTCCAGACTCCTCCTCTCCCGCTGACCATGTAATGGGCGTGAATAATGATGGTGTCGTTGAAACAGGCAGCTGCTGGCAGAAGAATAGAAGAAATGTTTATTTTATTGTCGACCTATTGGCTACATTTTTTACAATATATTTTACTAAAAGGACTGTGCATAATTTTAAAAGTATTTTGTGTATCCTTATTAGTTAATAAGGTCACGCGGAAGTCCAGCAAACAAAAATAAGCTGATATGCTTGATGACAGTAATTGTTATTCGAGGTTGGGTCGGGTGTACTAATTTTAAGCAATATTTTCACGTAGAACGTCAAAATATAATATTAGTGTTTCTCAAACTCCGCTTATATTCGTCATTTGTATTAATATTATTCAACATTTAAATGATGAAATAAGAATAATAACAATACCAGTCATTATCCTACAATTCAATTATTCACAATGTAAACTACATCATTTCTCAAACCGCACCTACACTTTTGTGCTACTCAAAATTAACGAGCCTTGAAATTAAAGTGACGACGGACAATTACTAGTGTGCAATAGATGGCCGAGCCTCACTGACCATTTATTAGGTGAACACGCACCAGCTGGGCTGACTGCTTACGCGTTTTTTTTTTGTTTTTGTTTTGTTTTTTTGTTTTTTTTTAATAATTCGCATCCCCTTGGCCAGCAGGGCCCGGAAAGAAAACAAACAGGATAATAGGGGCATGTCCCGCTGACCGACGGCCCAAGGGGGTCAAGCCAACTGCAGTACAGACTAGTTCATCAGTGAACTCCTTTCATCTGCAAGAGGCACATTCTCCGAGCCCTTCAGTTCTATTTGCAAGTTGTATAGGTGTTACAAAAACTGCGACAGAGACGTGAACATCACCATAAGTCTGCAAATCAGTGGCACAGATTCTTCATGGCTCCCTGCGAAGCAGAGAGCCATGAATAATATGTGCCACTTGCAAAATGATGACCATCTATCTATGTCTCTACATCTTGTGAGACCCTCCAGTGCAGGCAGCCACGAAGAATTCATGCCACTTGCAAACGCATGATAATCTATGCCTCTGCATCTTGTATGTGAGGTAAATGATAAATGTGAATTTGTATAGACCTGTGCTTCCAAGACTTAGGGTCACGAAAACATATATGCTACTTACAGATGAATCTGCATCATCACTCCCTGCGACAAGCGCATTTTGCATTTGTACACCTCAGAAAAAGAAGGGCCAATGGGTCTAGCAGTTGCAGTAGAGGATCAATGAGACAGGGCACCGGCCAGCTCGGACAGTCAGTTTTCACATGATACTTGATACCCCCAGAGGGGGGAAATGACTGAGTCAGATGGTCCAGGTCGCACGCAATTTTTCTTCTTCAGATATTTGGTGCAATATTTATTTATTTATTTATTTATTTATTATTTATTTATATATTTATTATTTATTATCTATTTATATACTTCTTTATTATCGTGCATCTATATTTAAATCAGTGAATGAATGAGTAATTATTCATTCATTTATTTAATAATGAGTCTTGTTTTGCGCAGTCTCCGCCGCATAATAGCAGTCTTTTTTAAATTACAGGTACTGAGTAATTGCTTTGCTACAGCTTTCGGTTCTTCTCTTAATATTCAACGGTTCGTTTTGTTTTGCTTTTAATTATGCAGTAGTGTGGTTCTTTGAACTACTTCTAATTGTTTTACATTGTGCAATGCTCTCCAGGGAAGTACATATGATCTGACATTAATTAACCCAAAACATCCTGACTGAACTTTTTCAAATGTGTGTTATTGTCCCGTGAAAACTACATTACGGATTACGAGATAGATCGACAATTTTATTTCAAGGGTGGTGCCAGAAAAAGCTTGGCGCCTCAGGCGCCAAGCTATTTTGGCACCACCATAAAACTATCATAGTCAACTTTATTTCAAGCAATGGATGTACCAGGAGGAAAAGGGTTAAACGTTTTGAAAAGGGTGGTGTACTTGTTTGTGATGGACGGACGGGCGGAACTACCCCGAGGGGTCTTGGAGCGGTGATGAAATAAAACAATAACCGCACCCGCTCATTATTGCTGCTCATGAAGGGCCTGCCATTTTGTGCTACAGGAATGGATATCTGCTGCTTTGAAGGGTTATTTTCTGCCATTGGAATTGCTGAGCACTTTGAATTCATCAACACAGCAACCACAACATTATGATCGTTATCATCTCTTGTCCTCTCTCCTTCCTTCCAATTTGAACGCATCCAAAGTTTCTTTCGTGAGCAAAACAACTGAGCCAAATCTCAGCAAGAGTTATAGATTCTCATGAGCTCCCGCAGTTGCAGGGGCTAATGGGACTCAATGCCTCTTGCAGAAGGTGGAGCCGGATAAGGAAAGTTCTGCGATCGCTATCAGGGGTCATTGTTGCAAGATGCCCCTGATGCCTTTTGCGGCATTTCTTCTCATCCTGATAACAGTCCTAGGTCTCTGTCAGCCAGTGAGACATACGCATAAATTACAATATCCGCAAGAAGCATAGATCCTCGTGAGTCCCCGCAATCTGCGGCGGCTCATGATGATCTATGCCTCTTGCTGATGGATACCATCAGCCACGAAACTATCTGAGCCCATGCACCCAAGAGACGCGCGGGTCCGGATACCTCAGTCAGCTGGTGTCCGTTAAGACGTGAGTGTCCTATAATTTGCAGCCGTACCGCCACGTCAAGCAACAATCTCCACACGTGGACCCAACTAGCCGAGCATGCGACCACAAACAACGGTGACCGCTCAGTTATTCCGAGAAGAGAGGGACGCTCACGTCTGAACGGACATCACTTTAGCGTTGAAGGATGGTAGGTCAGTGATTCATATTAGCGTGAGAGGATGGCTGACGAGAGTAATCGTTTCCTGGTAAGCTAGAAAAAGAACGCTGCAGTGACTATGTCTTTTGTATTTCTTATCATTGTTTGATTTCCTGTTTAAGCTGAACGATTTGTTGATTGTCTTTAATGCTGTGCAGGCAGTGACGAAAACCACATGGCAGTTTCTTGCGTACAGACAGTCCTATTGAAATACACAACGTATTCAAATCAAACTAATCTTTATTGAGTACACAAAAGACGTAAAATAGATCTACAATCAGCCTAAAATATATGCATGACTACGGTCAGAGCTTTAAAAAAATAAAATAAAAACTACCGTATTGGGTGTCCAGCATATATATGGCATTGGTAGCACACACAACTGAAATAGGCCGAGAAGGTCACAGGAAAGCTTACATGTTGTAGACATTTATTTTGGTCCTTGTGGTAAGAAAAAAAAACAAAAGTCGTCAGCAGGGGGCTTTCAAAACACATAGATCCCGTACCCTGCCATTACTTAGGGTATGTTTCCCGCCCACTGCCTCAGAGAATGTCCAAATCATGTTTCCATTAGCTTGTTTGAACTACACACACCTTAAAAGCAAGTAGACCCTTGAAAGCGAGAGAGTCCCATCGTCTGCAAGAGACACAGATTCTCATGAGCCCTTGCAGTTGCAGGAGCTCATGAGAATCTATGCCTCTTGTTGTTCCATGTATATCGTCAGAGAAACGAAACCACCAGGGTTTATGCCTGCATATGTTTCTGTCCTACAAGTAACAGCAGTCACAAAAGCCTGATGACTTACTAAGTCCTACCAATAGTCAGATTCTCGTGACTTCCTGCGGCTGCAATGGCACATAAAAATCTATGCCTTTTGAAACTGGAAAGGGGGAGGGGGGGGGGGGGGGGCTGGCTGAAAGACTGACAAAATAACCCTCTTGCTACAAAGGGGCTGGGCTCGAAAAAGAGCTCGGTCATCTTGCCCTAATGGACATCAAAAGAAAACACCAGGGGCCAGTTGCATGAGTGAGCTTAGTCCTGCACCAGCCACTAAGCAAGGTGCTCCGCTATAGCGGAGCACCTTGCTTAGTGGCTGGCGCGGGACTAAGCTCACTCATGCAACTGACCCCTGCTCTGGCACTATTGTATTGCATGAGCGGGAATGGCGAATACAAACTGAGGCAGTTAGTAAGTAAAATTCTTGACCGGCCGCTCTCAGAGTGGGCTGAGCTAGTCTGACTAGCTTTTCCTGATCCAAGTCTCTGGCACCGAGGCCACACACTTTCCCTCATTGAAACTGCCTGACTGAATACAAGTCGTGGTCTTGGACTCAGTGTTAACGAACGGGAAAGGTGCGCACAGGCTAAGCACAAAGGCAAACAAAGCGGCTGACCAATTTTCTTCTGGCCAGGTATTTTCACGGACGAGCGACTTCAGCAGGCAACAATACCCGACACATGCCAGGCAAGGGAGAATAAAAACAGGGCTTTAGTGGCCATGAATGCCAGTGCGCCTGAGTTGATCAGTGTTCAGGTCGTACTCCATAGGCAATAGATTTCCCTGTCCCCCATAACCCGCCCGTCAGGGCCGTCCATGATCACCTCGGTGCTGTGGACGTTAAACCCGAACTAACCATGAATGCCAGCTCCCACAGCCCAGTCCAAGAGACATCTGCAAGAGGCATAGATACTCATGAGCCCCTGCAGTCGCAGGGGCTCGTGAGTATCAACGTCTCTTGCTGGCAGAAATAAACTGCATTTATATCGCCAGACTGAGAAATTATTCCGAATTTAACATCTCAGCTGAGTACACTTCCCTACAGCCGAATCTCAAATGAACTCGTCTTGAAAACTAAACAAGAAGTTCTTCATAAGTTCCTGCGCCTGCAAAGACTCATAAAAGTCTATGCCTCTTCCAGACACAAAAGGTTCAATATCAGAGGGTTCTGGCAGTGCAATAGCCGGCTAGCATTCGTTTTCTATTTTATTGTTCAAGACTTAACCTATCTTCTAGGTTTTCGAGTCCACGAAATCTCTCTTTATTGGCTAAGGCCTCATTACGCATGTAGGCAAAACCGGCACAATTTTCTAGATTGGTCCAACTCTCAGCACTTACTATCCGCGGATTTCTTTTCTTTGAGGAAGTGCGTACATGTACAATAAACAGTTAGAAATAAAGCAATCAAGATGTCAGAACTTTGTTTCATTCATGAAAGCACAGCTTATTTTACCACACTAATTTAGTTACATTTACATTATTTGCGAGAGTTTTTATCTTTCCTTTTTTGCCTGCTTCTCCTTCTTTACAGCTTTCCTGCGTTTCTGCATGAAGTGATTCTCTGAGACTAAGCGTGTATTACAGTTCAGACGCTCTACACAATACAAGGAATCAGTCTATTCGGTCTGTTGGTGTACACGGTATGTCCTCCGTCTGTGACGCAGATAATGCAGCGATATGGGCGTCGGCGCTAACTTGAAAATCGTCGGCAACTCAGTCAGTCAGTGCATGTATGATTAAATACGTTCTCAAATATACATGCAAAAGTGTAGTCGCCACTATCACTTGTCTGGCCACTGACGTACCGTCGAATGCGTGCTGGTATGTAATTTTGGACATTGTGGCTTTAAGCCGTAAGGTCCAAAATCACATACCAGAACAAATAGGCATTATTTTCTTAAAGTCTACAAATCTAGACATTAGAAGGCTCCATACTGAAGTTACACTGCAAGTATCAGTTGCATGAGTGAGCTTAGTGCTGCCGCGCTAGCCACTAAGCAAGGTGCTCCGCTACAGCGGAGCACATTGCTTAGTGGTTTGCGCAGTACTAAGATCACACATGCAGCTCAGCCCAGGTTTTAAAATAAATTTACATAAATATGCCTACATCCTGTAATAAATTTGCATTAATATGCCTACACCAAGTCATTAGAATGCAAGCAAGCGAGTCCATGTCGCCAGGCTTGAATAACTGCGGTCTTTTTAAGGTGAGCCATAAGCCTTCTAAATGGACGCCAAACCCAAACTGATGGCCGCCGCACAACTTTCTAAGGTAAATATTGGGGCAAAGCTGGATAAACAGTACATTAGCAGAAATTTCACCTGATACAACATGGCCGCCGACTCGGACTTCATTTGTAATTGTAGAGGTATTTCCTGTTCAGTGGGACTCCTGAAAGCTCTGGCTAGGGGAATTTTGCGTAATTTTATTTTACTTTATTTTTATAATTGTTTAATTTTTATTTTATATCATTTCCTTTAAATCGTTATATTTCATTCATTCACTCATTCATTGTGGATACAATACATCTGAATACTTTGGCTTGTGATGTAGGTCATCAGTGTGAATGGGAATTCTTCATGAATCCCCGTCTACAGGACATACACTATCAATCTCAGCTCTCCTCCACGACATCGTCACTGTTGAAGTGTAATAATGATACCGCTCTGAAAAGAGGCGACGTCAGCCCCCGTTTAGGGTTTGAAATGTCTGCTCACTTTGAAGATTGTTCTCTATTATTTACTTCTCTGGGGTCCGACTCGCCGTACCCCCTCAGTAACTCGGGGACGCCGTAATGGAAACGGCATCGCTGCGTTGCCTTGCAAATATGAACCTAGCCATCTTTCGAAAGTGGTAACCGTTACCACAGACTTCGTACATTGCACACTGGGTGTCTCCCTCGATTCGCTACCGCTGATCAGCGGTTGCGAATCGAGGGACACGACCAGTGTGGATACACTGTACAATAAGTTGACTGGAAGTAGAACTGTTCCAGCAGTCTGCGCTTTGACAAAGTAAGAGGTCGTGTAGCGGCCATATGATAGACATCTTGCAAGGTTATCTTTTGCGAACTCGAGGAAACCAGAACACGTTCCGGAATACGAAGCACGAGCAAACTGCTCTTAATTAATATTCCTAAGCGTATTTCTTCTTTGTTGAATACATTTCTTGCATACGCTTGGTAGTCATCTTTCTGGTCTAAATTCCGCACAACGAACTCCCAGCTTTTTACTAAGCGAAATAAACATGTTTGAAAATCTGTAACCCTTTGGCTGTCGGTAGCGCTCTTTGTCGCGATGATTCCTGTAGGAATCATTGCGACAAAAAGCGCTACCGACAACCAAAGGGTTGAGTATACCACTTGACGATTTAACTAGGCATACCCCCTTGTGCCGGCAGCCACCGGTACTGTTAAAAGTACCGGTGGTTGCATGCACAAAGATGGTTAAACTTCTTGCTTTAAACAAAAAAGAGAAAATAAGGGCTCTGTTTGACAATCACCCTGCGCTGAATGGGAGGTTTCGGAGTAGATGGAGTTGACACAGAGTGTTTGTGGACTGAGTCATCTCCTGTTTTTATTTAGTTCTCTCTCTCTCCTCTCTCTCTCTCTCTCTCTCTCTCTCTCTCTCTCTCTCTCTCTCTCTCTCTCTCTCTCTCTCTCTCTCTCTCTCTCTCCCCCCCCCCCCCCACCTCCACCTTCCCTCCTTTAAGTCCCGCCCTCTAGAACCTTCAGAGACTACAACATGATCTCTTCAGGTCTGGCGAGCTGTACACACACACGTACTGACTAAGCACATTTAGTACATGTACAAACATTGAGAATACTCCGTGTACAAAAATAATAGGTATCACTGAAACACAATCTTTAAATAATACGTGACGAATTAATTTACAAAATATATTTATCAGATACAGTCATACTACTTACTATATGATCAGTTTATTGTAATGCAACAACTGACAGACTTTCTTTAGTGTCATTGCTCAACTCGCAAGAGCCTAATGCGAATACTAAGTGGACATATTTTGCAAAAAGAGCAGTATTAAATATAAATGTATGCTGGCCTGTGACTTTGGACTGTACTGCTTTCAGTCGTAAGGTCCAATGTCACATACCAGCCCACACTATCCCCTAACCTTTAACATCGCGTGCAGCGGCACAACGCTATCCTGTATCATCACGGCGGCGTGAGCCACCATGGCCCCTTTGCGGGTCAGCCATGCGTGTCCATCTTTGATGTGAATAAATCAAGAGGAACAACAACAGGGATCAATTATGAGCGGTGGGTACCCGGGGTACCAGAGGATATCATGGCCAAGGGAAGCTAAATTATTCACGTACTGTGATCGGATCCACGCGAACTAACTTGCAGTGCCTTGCGGATCTCTCACTTCATGAACAAGCGCAAAAGTCCCGGGAACAGTGAATCGACCGGCATGTCTGCTCAACACCACCCTTCAGCTATCACTGTCGATCCATGTGTCGACTTGAAATATGAGTATTTGGATTAAACGGAAGTGCACACAGTTCATTATTTAGAGCAGTTTCAAAACCATCCGGTGCAAAAAGACCACCCAAATACTCTGACGAGCAAAAGAAATGCGACATTAAATTTCTGGAATTATCGGTAACACTACAGTGTTTCCGATGATTCAAAGTGTGTCGCATTTCTTTTGCTTGTCAGTATATATATAAACGTGTTCCACCTAGTGTCCGCTTACACATTATATCTTCAAAATGTTCAAGTAAATTAACTCTTTGAATACTACTGACGGTCGCGCATCGGAAAAGACGCGGCACGCATCTTTTCCTCTAAGCGGTATCGTCAGTAGAAAGTCAAGGGGTTACAAACTTAATAATTTAACAGAAGAACAGATGATTGGAAACAAATGTACTCCGACCCAGCGGGGCTGTATTCACACAAGACCGTAAACTCAGCTCCGTACGCTATTCACTTAGGATAATTCATTAGCATGATGGAAACACAGCCAAGGACTAAATCCCAGGTGTATTACGAAAGATATAAATCAATTTCCCCGGATCCAGATGAGCAAGAATGTTGTTTCACAGACTAACCAATTAGTGAAAGAGTAACATAATGATCTAACCATTTAGACTATGTTATGTTCAACCCAAGCCTTCGGCTTCAGGTGGTAACAGATGCAGGTGTGTACTAATTATAGCTACCAAGTCCTACCATCGGCGCTACTCAGGGTGGATATTGGCTTTAGCGGCACCTTCAACCTTCCAAGAGGTATAGATCTTCATAAACCCCTGGGATTCATGAGAATATATACATTTCGCCGGCATTTATCAATCTTTACCCCCTGAAACTGAAAAAACAAAACAAAACAAAAAATAAGTCTAGGACTTGATATTTCATGGTAGACGGGGTGAGAGCGGTAAATTCCACAAACGTTGCAAGAGGCATAGATTCTCATGAGCCCCTGCATTCGCAGGGGCTAATGAAAATCTACGCCTCTTGCCCTCAAGAAAAAGAGACAGTCAGCGGAGGGACTCATTAAATTCTATGCCTCATGTCCTCAGAGAGGATAAAGGCACGCGCACTCTGCGACTTTATTCCGGGTGAACGGAGGCGTGGCCCGTCCCGGGTATGTTTTTTTTCCCCAGCGATTCTGTGAATATCTTTTAGATGACTGGATAACAAGCGAATTCATCGTGCGGGCCTTTGTCTCTAGTACCTAATCGATGCGTGCAGTACTTTGATTTGATTGTCCTTGCTCTTCGGCGCAAAGAACACTGTTCCGGGCAATGTTATGCCAGCCTAAACTTACGGTCAATACATTACCAGACTGCCTGTCAAATAAAGGAACGTAGACATCAGTATATTAGCTGTGCACACCAGTCTTTATAATGAACTTGTTTCGTACGCTGTGATTGAAATTATATGCACGCCATCCAAGAAGGACTTTAAAGTCAATGTTAATTAAGAAAAACGTTTTTTAAAAAGATGTATTGTGTACATTTACTTAATCAATTTTCTTCAGCAACCGTATATATAATAGTCCATCTTTTTCAAGAAAAGACTTTCACGTATTCATTCATCGTCTGCTCTCGTAAAAAAAAAAAAAAAAAAAAATGAATTGTATGCGTTTCTCTGTTTAGTTCGTCACTTCCTTTGTCTTCTGTTCTGTGTTCTGTTCGAGCCGTTCTTCTTGTTCACTACTTTATGTACATCACCATTTCAGATTTGAAGGCAGACTTCCAAGACATACTATTACCCTTTGGGTGTCGGTAGCGGTATTAGCGGACTAAAACCGCTACCGACACCCAAAGGTTTAAAGCAATTTCTCATAATATGTACCTTCATTTTTTTCCGTCAGTCTCCAGTGTACATGAGTATCAGGACCGTTCTCGCTGTAAGTGAGAACAGAGCTGATACGGCACAGGTACAATGGAGGCTTATGGTTGTACAAAACTGAGTACTTCATTCTGTACTGACTTCACTTTTTAAAAGTGGCAGATGGGGCGAGAACAAATTGCCATCCCTCCTCACAACGAGTGCCCGTACAGGAGCTTTTGAAAACCACTCTCTCTAATCCCATCCAGGCCGGCTTTTTCATTTGCATGAATATTGAGCGTTGCGGCGTCGGCGAATCATCGCGCGGAAGGAATTTTGATAGCTTTCTTTTCAAACTGGCTATGAGTAGGTCGCACAAAGAAACATATTCAACGACCATGCGCATTGGAAAACTGTACTTTACACGTGCCCCACATAGTTATCGAGGCCTGGCAGAGGGCTGGGAGGACTGCTTATTATACTCTGCCAATCACACGGCAGGGGGTGGCTTCTGTACAGACCAAAGTTCATGGCTTGTTCTACCCGTTCAGTTTTAGGCTTCACTAGGGGTGGTTCAAACAGCGCCGAGGAAGTAAACTGAGATTCGTCGCTGCCAGCAAGGGGTATCCTCACGCGCCCGTGCGACCGCAGGGGCTCGTGAGTATCTATGCCTCTTGCAGATGGACGAATTCAGGTTCTGTTTAACCCATTATCCCGTCCGGGACAGGTAGGACTAAGAGACGAGGCAGGCGGCTGACAGCGGAGCCAACCAACCACACACGATATATGACCCGGCAGGCAGTTATCTTTTCTTTACAGAACCCCTAAAGAATCTGAAGTACACTGTTTTGAATTTCACCCGAGG
The DNA here is from genome assembly GCA_036245525.1 of Semisulcospira habei. Lineage (NCBI taxonomy): Eukaryota > Metazoa > Mollusca > Gastropoda > Semisulcospiridae > Semisulcospira > Semisulcospira habei. The sequence goes on from BTPG01000005.1 coordinate 80,153,462, forward strand.
TACCCGGTATTCAGTACAAGGACTGGGTGACGACAGCAAAAAAAAAAAAAAAAAAAAAAAAAAAAAGTTAAAGGCGTTTCCGTTACACATTTGAGACGCGGCGCATCCGGATACGTTGCATAGAGCCGCGTATCCAAACTTGCGGCACGTATTAAATTAGAAGAATTCAGACAACACATTATGTAACAAAACTCCACTGGCAAATTAGACATGTAAACTTAATTAGTACTACCGGTTGCCATTCTAAAATCTTATATGTGCGTATGCAGATTAACTCATTACACCCTGAGGAAGAAATTATCAATTTATGTAGATCTATATTCTGTAAGGTCGACCTCACATTTCTGGAGACAGATCGACCATGATAGTTCAAGGGTGGTGTCAGAATAGGTTGGCGCCTACAGGCGCCAAGCTATTCTGACGTCACCCTTGAAATATCTTGGTCGATCCGCATCCCGTCGTAGCACGTCGGGGCTTTATGGATTAACAGACTAAAGAATTCTGACAAAGTCTTGATCGGTACAAATGAAATTTCATTGTGATAAATTAGCACAATGTTAGCAAGTAACCATAAAAACTTCACGTGCCCTTACAGTTCTGTGAACAAGTGACGTCTGATAACTTTTAAGTATCCTAGCCAGGGATCAGTTACCTCGAAGGGGGCGGGGGCTTTCCAACTTTTTGTTTGGGTTGGTTGTACATTGCTTAGCGTCCCGACAGCAACAAGACTTTCTCAGGACGTGTCTGCACTGCTTGTAAAAAAAACAAAAACAAAAAACAAACAAAAAAAAAAAAAAAAAAAAAAAAAAATAAATAAACCGACAGAATATTGAATGTATGTCGCCAGCTGGTCTAATAGTAATACCTTAAATAAACCTTAGACCATTTAGCAACACACTCCAAATATCAAGAGCTACAGACAGCGCAGACAGTAAGGAGAGTTTAAAAAAGGAAAATACAGGTGACTGGACCAAGGCTAGACAGAAACGCATGCCCCAGAATAGAGGGGAAAACCCACCCTTTTGGGCTGACCAGGGTGACCCTGGGAACTAAAAAGTAGTTAACCCCACTGAAGTCATCCAGGGCAGACCCGGGTGGGGGTTCTTGTTTGGGACCTTGAACAAGACACAAAAGGCCTCCTTGGCGCTAGACCTTGCTTCTAGGGCCGAACAATTTTTTTAAAATGCTATTACAAAGTCCCTTTTTGGGGGTTGTTTGGAACACCCCCCCCCCCACCCCCCAAAAAAAAAATAAAAATAATAAAAAGGGACTTCGTTATATCATTTATTTATTTATTTATTATTATTTTATTTATTTATTTATTTATTTTTTTTTTTGGGGGGGGGGGAGGGGTCCGGAAACCCCTCGCATCCCCAGATCCGCCCCTGCTAGCTGAAACCTGATACTTTCAACATGTATCTTTTTATGAAGCTGATACTTTCAGAAGAGTTACTAAATAAAACTGATAATTTCTGTGCCTAACACGGTGCGGTAATACTTCACAGCACTTTTAGTACTAAATGGAGATTGAATTAATTTTTAGTTTAAATTTCCACGACAAGCACAAACTCTAACCGACATTCACGGATCAAATTGCATTCGGTCTTTTCTTCCGCCCGAAGAAAGTTTGGGCCTGTTCTCAAAGCTATGAATAATTAATCCATCATGAAATTAACGAATATTGATTCATTTCCCACTGCGATCGCCGGCTGCTAAAAGCAAGCAGTTGACGTGAAGGGGTGGGGAACTGAGGCGGAGACGACTTGGGGACGGAGGTAAGGGTGGGTTTGGGGAGGGGAGGAGAAGGGTGGGAAGGGATACTGGTGGAAACAAGCAAAATACCCGTAACGTTCACGCTGCCCTCGGAAGAGCTTGTTAATCAAGCAAACGTCTTTCCTTCTTTCTAGTCTTTGAACAGGCGTTCGCTTAAACCCAGACGACTGACTTCTTGAGACGATGAAAGAAACGATTTCAAACTTTGGCAAGAGACATAGATTTTCATGAGCCCCTGCGACTGCAGGGGCTCATAAAAATCTATGTCTCTTGCAGATGGCTGGCAGACTTTCGCTAAAACTACATCGGAGAAACCAATGAAACCATTCACAGTAGGCAAAAGTCGTACATTTTAATGACCCCTCTGCGTACACAGAGGCCAGTGAAAATCTGCGCTTCTAGCAGATGACTGGAGGCGTGCAAAAACGCCAGTCTGACCCGAAACTTGCCGCTAAACTTTTCATCTCCAGAAAACAAACAGCAGAGGAAATGTCAGCAGTCGCTGTAGCGGCCCGTACCACCGCCGGTAAAGCCTACACTGATCGTCCTGATAGGCCGGCTGTGTACTGCAGAGCAAATTCACCGTTTCGACCTTTTCTCTTTCTTTTTCTGTACCATTGCACAAGTTCAAAAACTGTAGTTTTCCTGCACAAAACTGTAGCTATCGAGGTCCGTCAAGACAACCTACAATGACTGAAAACGGCCAACACAAATCTTCAATTCGCACACATCGACGCAGTTGAATGACCAGTTTCGATTTGTCTTTGTATAGATTGGAGGGCGAGCAGATCCAAATTTCGGACAGTCCGACCAATCAAAATTGAAATGTAATGTCAGTTCAAAACTGAAGCCCAGTTCGATTCCATCATTCTTATCCAACATATGCCAGCCTTTGGCAGAGTAAATCATCAGAAGGACTAACACATTTACTAATTACGCCATTTTTAGTCCTGAGTAAATGCCTGTACTTTTAACATAAGTATGTGCATTTAACAATGTCACTCTGATAAGGAACCGGGGTGTCTAATTTGAGGTTTGCATGTTAACTGTAAACACACGAGAGTGAGCATGCAATCAGGAGCGAAGTATGGCTTTGTAGCGAGTGCCAACTTTTGTGTGCTGGTCTGTGATTTTGAACGATACGGCCAACGGCCGTATGGTCCAAAATCGCAGACCAGCACACATTTAGTGAAGTGAATGCTGAAATTTGACACTTACCGTGACAGGACAGTCGCCAACAGCAGCATCCTCCCTGACACCAGTGTTGTAGAAGCTGATCTCAAACTCCGGCTGTTTGTCGTTGACGTCGCGCACGGTAATCACCACAGTGGTACTCCCTGACATGGGCGGGTCACCGTTGTCCCGGGCCGTCACCACGAACTGGGGCTGAGAGTTGAGCTCGCAGTCGATAGCAGCCCTGGTGGTGATGTCGCCGGTGCTGCTGTCGATTTGGAACCAGCCAGCCTCAGGGCTGGAGCTGGCCTCGATGCCGTACACGATCTTGGAGTTGTCGCCAGCATCCGGGTCCGTGGCCGTCACCCGCAGCACGGACGTTCCGATGTCTGCTGCTTCCTGCACCTCAGCCTGGTACGGGTTGAGTGTAAACTTGGGCGCGTTGTCGTTCACGTCGTCGATGTAAACGGTGAAAGATTCCATCGCCCGCAGGGGAGGGTTGCCAGAGTCCGTGGCGACGACTGTCAGGTCGTAAGCAGCTTTCCGCTCACGGTCTGGTGGCGTGTTGACCACGACTAGCGACAAAACGTCGTCCGTGAAGCGCAGCTCGAACACGTCATCCCCTCCATGGAGAACTACCGTGACGTTTGTCTCGATGTCCGCAGACATGTCCGGATCGTCGATGGAGATGCGCGCTACAGGCGTGCCGGCCTTAGTGTTCTCCGGGATGTGGCGTTGCTGGTCCGTGCCCTGTAGAAACACCAGGCGGATGTTGGCAGGCTGCTCGTTGATGTTGAGCAGGTTAATGTCCAGTGCCGCATTACCTTTCAGTCCCGGTGTGGGCCCGTTGTCCGTGGCTTCCAGCGTCAATCTGAACATGGGTTGTGATTCGTAATCCAGCGGTTTATTCACGCGGACGACACCAGTTGCTGGGTCTATACTGAAGTGACCCTCAGGGTCCCCTTTACTGTCGATGGAGTACCGAATCTTTCCGTTGTCACCAGAATCCTGGTCTGTAGCCTGCACCTGGATGACCACGGTTCCCACGGTGACGTTTTCCGCGATCTGCGCTTTGTAGTGGCTGTTGTTAAAGATGGGCTGGTTATCATTCTGGTCCAGAATAACGATCCTTACCGTCATTTCCCCCGTCCGGCCACCGCCGTCTGTGGCGCGGATGACCAGGTTGTAGAACTGCTTCTGCTCATAGTCCAGCTGGGTGTTGACTTTCAGATCCAGGATAATGTCGGGCGAACCTTCCGATGTCAGCTTCTGTTGCAGGAAGAATGCGTTGCCATCGTTACCAGACACAATTTCACACCTCTGCGTCGTATTCAGGCCCAGGTCCGGATCCGTGACACTACCTAGTGGCTTCTTGTTTCCAACGGGCGCCAGTTCGGAAAACTCTAAAGTGACTGAGCTGGGCCTAAACAAGGGGTTGTTATCGTTGACGTCTAGAAGGAAAACAGTCACCACGATGGGTTTGGTAGCTGTGGTCACTACAAACACGTAACCCTGAGGAGTCCTCTCTCGGTCGAGGGCGATTTTTGTGGTGAGCCTTCCACTAGTAACATTAAGGCTAAACGCTTGTGTGGCATCCGCTCCCCCAGGTTCAGTGTTGGCCGCGAAGAATTCTGCAAAAGGGGGGCCTACCCCAGCCGAGACACTCCCAACCGTCCCAACGAACGCCCCCACAGCGATGTTTTCTGCCACTGTGAAGTTCTGCAGGCACTGGGCCGGGATGCACTGTATGCTCTGTGCATCTGTCCTGGCTACACACATCACGAGCACCGTGACAACGACTACAACAGCTGGGCGAGGTAATGTTTCTATCGAGCCCCTGGGTGGAGGGGGCCAACGCCTTCTGTCTAAAACTGTTCTTGTCTTTGACCCCACCATTGTGTCTGCCTGGCACCACCAGCGAGGACGTTGGTGGTTGTGGCGGCAGTGGTGGAGATGAGGCACAGTGGTGGTCACCGTTGAGGACAACCAAGGCCGGCGAGCACATAACGGTCAGCTGTGTGAACCATTGGGAGATTCTCCCGTCCTACGTTGTACTGTTCTGCATGGTCCCAAGCCTTCAAGGAGGCGGTCTGCAACATATAAATATTGAAATGGTACTTCAAACCCACGAATAAAACAAAAGAAGAAGACCAAAACAATGTTATGTCCACGCCGATCCCGTGGATCCGTAGACCATAGAGGGATGCTGATCTACACAGTGTTCATGCAAAATACATAATCATGAAATTTGGTAATGGTTAATTCACTTTAAAAACAGAATACATGTATTGTGCAGTTTTTGAATGAATATCAAAATCTCCCCAAACCCTCCCCACCGTCAAACTTTGACAAAAAAGAAACAGCCCAGCCAACCAAACAATCAACAGCAAAAAATCTTATGCTAACGTATACCTAGATGGTCGCCCCCAATTGCAAAGTAAAGCACCAAGGTTTTCGCACCTTGGAAGCCACTAACACCTGCCTGTAGGTAATCTAAGCTAGTTGTAATTCAACGTAAGCTTATGCCCCTAGGATGTTCGTATACGGGTACGCTTCTCAGATTTAGGCGTTGAAGGTACATCACAAAGGCAGCATTCCAGAACGCGGGAGCACTGACACTAGGGTTAAGGTGTTTTCATGGTCGATCTTCAACCCTGAGGCTTTGCCGTGAGTCATAGTGTATGCTGGTCAGTGATTTTGGACCTTACGGCCCTTGGCCGTAAGCGTCAAAATCACAGACCAGCACACAAACATAAGTGAAGCATGGGAGGTATAGTTTCTATACAATGTGTATAGAACTCGTAATATATTGTATTACCAACTAGCATAAGACATGTGTACCGTTTGCTGGACATCTCTGCATGAACTGCATAAATTGTGATTACAAGGAAACATCGGATAAAAGAAATCGCCATGGACCCAATTTTTCTTGTTATATCCGAAGCTTGTTATCAGCTTGCAATTTAGGTCTAGAAAGCGGGCTATCGCGACCTCTGAAAAGGTGTTGTTCGTTCGTGATGATAGATAGATAGGTAGGTAGGTAGGTAGGTAGGTACCTAGATAGATAGATAGGTAGGTAGGTAGATAGATATCTCTCCCACTACTCTTTCTTTCTAGATCTCGTGAGCGATGCAGTCACAAAAAGGGCAGCAGATGTTCTGATGACACAATGCAAGCCTACCAGCCTGGAATTCCATGGCATTAGCACCGCAAGAGCTTTCTCAGAATAGAATGAAAAATTTTATATATATATATATATATATATATATATATATATATATATATATATATATATATATATATATATATATATATATATATATATATATATATATATATATATATTGTGTGTGTGTGTGTGTGATCCGACCTTGTTATATAATAATAATAATAATAATACATAGTTCTTGTATAGCGCTGTTCTCCAGGAAAACACTGGACTCACTGCGCATGCACAACAGCACACCCTTTCTCTCTCAGACACACACGCACAATTATACACTACTTTAAAACACCCCATCCCTTCCCCACACCTGACATTCACTTCCTCTGGGATCAGAATAGGTGGCAGTCAGTCAACAGTTAGCTATATTATGAGCTAAGTGTTAAATATAAGCGATGTACAATGTACTATCCTGCAAAGTTCAACAAGTCTGAAAGTTCAAAGCCATCACGATTGCTATTGAACAGGTTGTTTTCCATTGTTCGGTATGTAGTGAAGTTTCATAGTCTCGTGATACAAACACGAAATGATTCACTTAAAGGGACAGCAAATTAATTAGACATGTAGGTTATTATCATTTTGATTCAATCAAGAATTTTTTTCTTATCCCAAACAAATTACACTATTTTGTTACATAGCACACGAATAATTCAACACGCAAGAAAGATATACGCATTTAAAATCCAGTTGAGTACAGCGTGTTACATAAACGCACCTAGGGGGGCTGCCTTGGGGACCAACAGGTACGTTCTAGTGTGTGTGCCTCAAGTTGATTGTGTGTGTTACGCAAACAATCCAAAAGATGCAATCCTTACGAGAAATGTACTGAAGCGTGCAGCATGTTTTCTGGATTGCACGATGTAGCATTTTATGTGGGTCACTTCAACCCCGCCCTCTCCCCCCGGTCCCCCCCCCCCCCCACACACACACACACACACACACGCACACCCATCTCACGACATACCGATAACGCAAAAATAATCTCAGGCACGATTGTGAAATCAAACTTACTGTAATACGAGAAAAAGGTACAGCGTTGAACAGAGGTGTTGTAGACAAAAGTACTTCTAAACGAATACACCAGCCTCACAGTTTAACTTTACATTTTGTACTGCACAGAAGACGTAAAACTTTAGCAATGCCACATAAGCAAACTCTCTCTCTCTCTCTGATCGTTATTTTCTTGTATCGCTGAATGTTGCTTTTATAAAATTAATACATTTTGCAAGGGTAATGTTTAGGCAATGTCTATATGTTTTATTTAAATAATTATATGCGGATTTTTTTTATATATTAATGGGGCAGTTTGTCAAATTCAAAAGCTCTCTCTCTCTCTCTCTCTGTCTGATTCACGTCTCCCCATCCTGTTTTCCCCTCTTTCGTAGAGTTTGCTTTTGGCAATTTACCCTTTCTCGTCTGTCCCGACTCGTCTACCATAGGTGTGTGATTTTCTATGGCCTTGGTGTTGCACAGAAACGGGGGCTGTCAACGTTGCGTCTAAACCCCTCAAGCAGACCTTTCTTCTTTTTGCACGATCTGCAAGAGGCATAGATTCTCATGAGCCCCTACGACCGCAAGGGCTCATGAGAATCTGTGCCTCTTGCTGGTTAGGAATCGGCACCCTTATAAAAGTTAGATTATGTTCCTCTGCTCCCCAAAGGACAGAAGTTTTAGGATTTGAGGGGGGTGACTGCCTTGTTAGCTAGAGCTAGAGAGGCTTAGGTCAGGCACTGCCGTGGGGTGTGTTTTGAAGGGCCTCTGTAGGTGTCACGCCAGACATGCACAGGTGAACGTCAGGTGAAAACTTTCTAACCTTAGCCCTTAACTTTTTCCAGACTTACGTAGAAAAGCGTATGGCGAGCAGCCTTTTGTAATTGAATCTGTTGACTTTAACTCTCTTGCACAAGCAGCCACCAAAACTGTTTAACCCATTTAACCCCAATGCCGCATTTACCAAATCTTGGAGGACGGTAATCTAACGAGAGATGGATCGACCATGATAATTCAAGAGTAGTGCCATGGTATTAACCATGAATAGTGCCATGCTATTAACCATGAATTATCACGGTCGATCCATCTCCTGCTAATGTGCATCGGGGCTAAATGAGTTAAAAATGTTTTGTTGACCATGCATAGGAGGGGGTAAGGTGTTCTGTATCATGTGTATGTACTACTGATCAGTAAAGTTGTCGTTCATAGATTATACAAAACGGTGGGTTGAAGTTGTTTGTACGGTTTGTACAAGTACGGATTCAATGGCTCTGCAAAGTTTGTCTTACGTAATCTGTACAGAAAAAGAGGTATCAGTCTCCGAAAGTGTTTATGTACTATGGCTCTGCAAAGTTATCTTACGAAGTACGTACTGATTTATTTATTTATTTTTTTGAGGGGTGGTGGTGGTGGTGTTTTTTTGGTGTTTTTTTTTTTTTTTTTGTCGAAGTTAACAAAGGTTAACTTCATAGCTGAATAAAAACTTGAAGAGGATACTGGCTTCTTCTTTTTTGTAACGCTGGTTATGTGAATAATATTTGTTAATCTCAGTTCCTCCATGATCTTGCCTTTAAACAAAATTCAACTCCACAAAATGGGGGCAGCGTTTAAATGTATTTCGGCATTAAATAAAACTGAAATAAATTTCAATAATAAATTAGACTGTGAATCATTGTCGTAACTACACCCTCTCTCGGTGTTTCTCTACATAGAGAGCGGGGGTGGGGGGGGGGGGGGGCGAGAGAGAGAGAGAGAGAGAGAGAGAGACACACACACACACACACAGACAGAGAATGACACAGAGAAAGGAGCAGTAATGGGGATGCGGGAGGGGCGGGGGCGGGGGCAGAGAGCCAATGTAGTGTGAGCTGAGCCATTTTGCTCATCAATCAAGATCTTTCAAACAGACGCTGGTTTGTATTACAACCGAAGTTCACATGGCTGGTGAAGCACTTTAACTCAATCTCCCCCAGACACCCCACAACAAGATAAGGTTCGACCATGATAGTTCATGGGTGATGCCAGAATAGCTTGGCGCCTATGGGCGCCAAGCTATTCTGGCATCACCCTTGAACTATCATGGTCGATCTATGTCCTGCACTGCCGCAGTCTTCAGACGATAACGGCAAAATTTAAGGATTTCGGTGTTGGGGTAGAACTGAAGAGTTAAACCTCCGTTTAACTTGAAAAAGAAGACAGGTTCATAGTTCTTCGCACAGACGCATGTGCGGTACAAAAAAAAAGAAGAAAAAAGAAAAGTGGAAATTTAGTTTGAGACGGCAGTTGTTTCATCTTCCATTTTCATAAGATATTGATACAGATCCTTTACACTTTGGTAAAACAAACTTGTAAGCCTATGCTTATGTTGCAGTGACATTTATGATTGCTACTGAGATGCACGGTTTTTGGTCGTGACTGAAAAACGACATGGTGATACCTGGAGCCCCATCGATATACATGTACAGTTACGCACTTTATCCTCTTTCCCGTCACTGTACGTACACTGTACGTACATTTGTGTTTCTGAAACTGTATGATCTTTGTTCTTTCAACGACCAAACTGAGCAAACGACACCGTCCAAGAAACATGAGTACAAATTGGTCTCAGCAAGAGGCATAGATCCTCATGAGCCCCCCAGTCGCAGGGGCTCATGAGAATCTGTGTCTCCTGCAGTTGGATCATGATCACTATTTTCTCGGCGGCAGTGAAGGGATTAAACAAGTTTTTTTTTTTTTTTTTTTTTTAAGTGTACGTTGCTTTGTACTAGGTTTAACCTCTTGACTGCCGCCCAACTGCAAGAGGCACTAGAACCTCATGAGCCCCCGAAGTCAGTCAGTAGGGGGCGGGGGGGGGGGGGGGAGGGGGGCGGGTCATACGCTTCTCTTAATGTCTCTTGTTTGCCTTATAGTTACGTTCTATCCGTGTTCATGGACGGCCGAGGTTCTTAGGCTTTGAATTTACCATTGTTTTGAGGGCGTTTTAACTCATTACATCTTCAGGCTGATTTTTAAAAGAAATGCTTAGTGTCCGGCTATGAAGATACATTACAGATAAGGAGATAGATCAACCGTTTTAGTTCAAGGGTGGTGCCAGAATAGATTGGCGCACCAGGCGCCACTGAAGCTATTCTGGCCTTGAGCTGTCATAGTCAAATGTTATTCAAGCAATGACTATAAGGATGAAAAGGGTTAAAGTGCACCACTGTACAGTTGATTTTTAATCACCTACACTGACCTATGAAATTGTTTCCTATTATTAAAATTATGACACTATGATGAACTGCAACAAAAACAAAATGGCAAAGACCTTTTGTAGAGTGTGAATGATTCGACTCACACCGTACCTGCCTCCTAAACCAGCTAGTTGTTACAAACGTGTTTGCTTGGTTGCTACTGGCATTTCTTCTATTCCAATACTATACTGACAAGCCAAAATTATACGACATTTGTTGAATCATCGAACTGTACACATCTGTTTTAACACTTTGGGTGTTGGTAGCGGTTTTAGTCGCGATCAGTAGTGATTCCTGCAGGAATCATCTCGACTAAAACCGCTACCGGCGACGCCCAAATTGTTCCTGACTTATGAATTTAATTCAGTAAGGTCAAAGTTATAAATGACTACCGCTTCTCAGTACAGCAACGTATTCGACTGGCACTGTGTACTTGATATTAAATTGATTAATTCCGGATCCTAATTTCTTAAATAGCTTATTGATTAGCTAACTCGTCACTTCACAGCCAATCAACTTGATTTGAAACTGGCACTTACGTATCTACGTCCAATCTGTTTGTACAGCTGAGACATATATTATCCCATCAGTTACACTGTGAATGAGAAGTCTAATAATAGTGTCTCATAATTATGTAGTGGTGACACTGGGTTAAAGCGGAGCGCTAAATAATTAAATAATAGTTCTAAATAGCAGTACGTACACAAGTAACAATAAATAATAAACTTATTTTGACAATACAATGCATGATTATCCTGTACCAACAAGTACTACTCAGTATTTAGTGTGCTTGTCTTTGACGAAAAATCACAGACAGCGGCGCACAATCATGATTATTGTGTTTCTCCTGCTAGTGTTACTGACTTGTGACGAAAAATCACAGACAAGCGGCGCACAATCATGATTATTGTGTTTTTCCTGCTAGTGCTACTGACTTGAGTGTAAATTTTAGGCTTAAACCATATCATACTGAGGCTAAAAGCTTCAAATTTGTACACTGTCAAATGCAAGCTACATTCTACTGATTCACAGATAAAGATATAGACCCGTTTTAGTTCAAGAGTGGTGCCAGAATAGCTTCAGTGGCGCTAGAGGCGCCAAGCTATTCTGGCATTACCCTTGCGGAACTATTTTAGTCGAACTACCCTTGAACTATTTTAGTCGAACTTATTTCACACACTGGTGCCGAATGATGAGGGTTAAACAAAGTACAAAATATAGCGATCATGAGTCATACCTTAATTTGTTGTTTTCACGTTTAAGGTATCCGAACACGGTATATTGTCACACACGCAACTTGATTATTCCAAAACGTACAGTTCTCTAACTCCAGAATGAGAACTGACACTGGCTGTAAATCCAAAAAGGTTGTACAATCCCAAACCGCAGACAGGTAAGCAGGTATTTTCAAGTCAAACTCGTCCTGGGGTGTACCTCTGGTCATAGACCCATCAACACATTCAGCAGTAGTCGCACTGCTGGTGGTAGTGGCGGCGTGCTACCGCTGTGCTACCGACAACACAACACACCACGACACACGGCCGCGCTCTCAGGTGCGAACACTCACACAAACAACAAACACACTTGCCGTAAGCTTCAGTAGTAACGACTGTACACAATGCTTGCACTGCACGAGACTTGCCGAGGGTCCACATGCACGTTACTCCATTAGTAGTTTACGGTAATCCTCGGCAAAAATATTCCATGGTGGTGTCAGTGTCGAGAAGCGAATCGTGGTTTTCAGTCGGCAGTGAAACACAGCAATGCTTCCCGGCCAGTATCACAACGCCGCCTGCCTAGGGTTTGTCTCAATGCTAGCGGCCCTTCGCATCGAGCTCTCGCTGCCTGTCTGTCATTCGGCGTCTGCTCGCAACGCCGCGCGCGCACGTTTGTTTGAGTGGGGCTCGAAAGGGGAGAGTTGTTGTTTCGCTTCCAAACGTGTCAAATGTTGTACACCCTTTCATTCATTCTCAGACTTGAAATGATTCATTTAATAGCGAGTATACATTCTAACCGTACTTTTCTGGTGATCAATTAATATTTGTAATCTTTATTTGTTGTTCCGGTAAATCGACTTTTCATCGAAACCTAACTGATAGTCACCCCTACGAGCTGGTCTCACGTGACCGTATCGAGCCGTCTGCCCCGTTACGAGACCGTGAGGACACACCGGCTTGTGTGTGTTCACATGCGAAGGCCTGAGTATGACTGAAAATTATGAATTCTCGCACGGAAGGCATCACAGTTCAAACCGTGCACTTGATCCTCGCCCAAACAGAACCCATCTTCAGCCTGGCCTACTTTCTACACCGTGACTGACAGCCAGTTACGACGGAGAACTCGCCTGAGCCCGCATTTGATGGGACTATCGATCGTGTGTTTTGTTTCCGCAGCGGAGTGATTCAGTCACGGAACCTCCCAGTCATATTGTAAAGCAGTTGTAACTGAGTTGCGAAAATGGATCATACTTTAAATCCGAGAATGCAGATGTGTTAAATCTCAGTGTGCAAGAGGCATAGCTCATGAGCGCCTATTGGGCGCATGAGAATCTATGCCTCTTGCCGCAGTAACCCCAGGGGATATGAAAATCTATGCCCGCCTTTTATAGCCGGAAAGGGCTGGGTGAGTCCACAATATCACAGTACCGTTCGATACAAAAGTGGGTTTGGCTCGAGGCGATATGGAAAGCTTATATCTCCGCCCCTCAGGTGGAAATTAAAACCAGTGGTAGTTGAATTAATTCTAATTTCTCGCGGATTTAAATCACTTCACGTATTTTTTTTTTCGGTTCACCTGTTTGGACGGGAATATTTTTTGACTGGTCGGCGAGGTGGAAAATGTGATAATGATGTGGTGGGGACTATGCGGTGTGGACTGAGAGGTCAGCTCGGGACAGCTTTCCGCTCCGGCATCACTCCGCCGGTCCGCCGGTTGTTAACGACGCGAATAAACATACGCTAAGCCTAAGGCAGGTACTATTGAAAACAGATGTAAATAGGAGCAAGTATTCTGTAGCCAACAACTAAATTCAGTCATTACATCTGCTTCAGCTGCATTTCCACGAACTCAAGAACTACCTCCCAGTCTCCAATCTATCGCAAACATCACAGCACTGAAACAGCCCTTCTACATATCCTTAACGACCTGCTTCTCTCCACTGACTCGGGCAACATCTCCCTTCTTACGCTACTCGATCTCTCTGCCGCCTTCGACACCATAGACCACTCTATCCTCCTCCACCGCCTTCACCACTCCTTTGGCATCACTGACTCTGCTCACTCCTGGTTTCTCTCCTACCTCTCCGACAGACAGCAGTCCGTCACCATCGACGGCGTCTCCTCCAACCCAGTCAGGCTCTCCTGCGGCGTTCCACAAGGGTCCGTCCTGGGCCGGTCCTTTTCACACTCTACACCTCCCCCCTGTCCAACATCATCCAGTCTCACCACATACACCACCACCTCTACGCTGACGACTCACAACTACTAGACAAAGACAAACTCGACAACACTCAGACACTACTGACTCGCACGGCTGACTGCTATGAAGACGTGAAAAACTGGATGACAGCAAACAAGCTCAAACTGAACGACGACAAAACGGAAGCCATGCTGGTAGGCACTCGCCAGAAACTTTCCCAGCTCCCTCCCTCTCTCCACCTTCAACTCGACAGCACCCCTTTCTCCCTCTCTGACTCGGTCAAGAACCTTGGCGTTATCCTCAATTCCTCTCTTTCCATGACCAGCTTCGTCTCCGCCACGGCCCAGGCATGTTATTTCCACCTCCGCCGCATCAGTCAAATCAGAAAATACCTCACTACCGAAGCTGCCACCAAACTCGCTGTCTCTCTCATCTTATCTCGCATCGACTACTGCAACTCTCTCCTTTCCGGTCTTCCTCACTCCACCACTCTCACTCTCCAGCGCGTCTAGAACAATGCTGCCCGCCTCGTCCTCAGAAAGAAAAAATCCGACCACATCACTTCCCTGCTCAAGCTCCTTCACTGGCTCCCCATCCCCCAACGCATCCAATACAAGATTCTGTCTCTCTGCTACAAATCCCTGAACAACTACGCTCCTGCCTATCTCTCCAACTTACTTCACCCCTACACTCCTCCCCGCTCCCTCCGCTCTGCCTCCGACCCTCTCCGCCTCCTCATCACCCGCACCAAACTCAGCACTTTCGGCCCCCGCTCCTTCTCAGTATACGGTCCATCCACCTGGAACACTCTCCCACTCTCTCACCGTCAGAAACACTCGCTCTCCTCCTTCCAGTCCGCCCTCAAAACTCACCTCTTTCAACAGTTCTAGCACTATATCACCACACTCCCCACCCCAAGCTGACCGTCGTAATGTATTTTCACTATTTGTGTTACGTGAGTCATTGTCTAAAGCGTGCGCACGCGTGTGCGAGTTGTGAGTGCGCGCTTAGAGTTATAATTATTATAAGATAAGCGCATTATAAGTACCGTAATTATTATTATTTATTACTTTTTCCTCATCAAGCCCCCCCGTATCTCAGGTCCTCTCTCCTGCAGCTGTACACGGCTCCCTCAAGACAAATGGGATCATCTGCTGACAGCCGCATATTGCGTGTACCTTTTGTGCGTACCGGCAAGTCTTTTGGCCAGCGGTCTTTTTCAGTATCTTGGGCCGCTGTACTGGAACGAACTCCCCTCCCATGTTCGCCACAGTGCTTCAAAAGACGTTTTTAAATCTGCGCTAAAAACACACCTTTTCCAACTAAATTACCCAATTGATTAATCATCGACTGAGCTGAGGATTCTGTTGTAGTTTTGATGTGGTTCCTTGTGTGTGTGTGTGTGTGTGTGTGTGTGTGTGTGTGTGTGTGTTTGTGTGTATGTACGTGTAATACTGTGTACACTGTTTTTGTAATTGTAATTTTGAAATTTGTAAGGGCGCCTAGAGCTACCTAAGGTTAGGCACCATAGAAATCATCATTATTATTATTATTAGAAACAAATAAGTAGACGATAAGCTGTTGGAAGGAGGATGGGGGGGGGGGGGGAGAGAGAGAGAGAGAGAGAGAGAGAGAGAGAGAGAGCCTAGAGAGAGACTGAGAGAGGGACGGGGACGTAGGTGGAAACAACCGATGTTAAAAAAAAAAATTCTTTCAGGCAATAAAAGGTCCATAGAGCAAAGACAACGCAAACAAAGTCGAGGGGAAAAGTTTCAGTGATTACATATTTGACAGAAACATTTGGAAGGATCGTGAGTTTTTTTTTTTAATTATATGATCTAATCACGAATTGAATTTAATCGGTTTGGTTCGAAGGATGAGCAAGTCAATTAGTTGCAAGCAAAAGCTGATCAGTACTGAAGATGGATGTATGTATCGACCCCATTTCCTCACAGAAGTGGTTGTCGTACATTGTGTACACCATGCCAAAGCCCTGCCAAAGTCGATTGTGTGGATGAAATGAAAAGTAAAAACAAAATCGGTGAAAAATCTTCTGCTGATGACAAAATATTATTATTTTTTATTTTATATAATGCATAAAAAAAAATTCCACTCCCGTGGCTACTAGTACACTGAACGGAGTAACAAGTATAACAACGTTTCAGCATTAGGGAGTTCAGCTTCACTGTATCTACTGTAGTGAACGTACCCTTTCTAACGGCTACCCAATTAAACAGAGGCGGTCGCGTGGCTAGCCAACCCGAATAATTTACCGCTGAGCATGGCCACCCACTCAGCCACCCGTAATGAGTCACTGAGGTCTACTCTGTTTGCTAACACAGTTACCTGCCGACTTTAGCCAGTTTGTTTTTTCCATGTGCCAAAGGTATAGATTCTCACGAGTCCCTGAAACCCGTTTGACAAACTTAAAAAGTGGGCATAGTCACCCACCCGGATGTTTCTCGGTATCTGCAATAGGCATAGATTCTCGGGAAGCCCCTGCATTCGCAGGGGGCTCATGAGAATCTATACCTATTGTTGCGTGTCATTTGGGATCGGCTGTACTCGCTTCGATTCATAATTTTGCAAACATTATTCACGGCTTAGAAATTTAAAAGAAAATCAGTTTAAACGACTTACTCTCTTGTATGAATCGGAGTATACGATCACATTGCAATACGAAATAAGTTGAAAGCCGTTCTATTTAAAGCGACGCTCTCCGCACAGAAATTAAAAAATAAAATAAAAGGTTAATAGTCATTTATCCCTTTTAACTCATTCTACCCCAGACACACCACAGGAAGATAAGGATCGACCATGATAGTTCAAGGGTGATGCCAGAATAGATTGGCGCCTATGGGCGCCAAGCTATTCTGGCATCACCCTTGAACTATCCTGGTCGATCTGTGTCCTGCACTGCAATGCAGTCTTCAGAGGACAACTTTACTTACTTACTTACGCCTTGTCACCCCTACCCGGGTATAGGCCGTCGACGAGAGACCTCCAGCAACTCCTGTCCTGTGCTTCTCCTTTGATTCTACTCCAGGTGGTTCCAAGTCTCTTGATGTCTGCTTGGAGGTCTCGACGCCAGGAGTTTCTTGGCCTACCTCTTTTCCTCTTTCCCTGGGGGTTCCATGACAATGCCTGCCTAGTGATACTGGAAGCTGGCTTTCTCAGACTGTGACCGATCCATCCCCATCTTCTTCGCCCAATTTCATTCTCTGCTGTTATCTGCTCTGTTCTCTCCCAGAGTCTGACGTTGCTGATCTTCTCTGGCCAGTGGATTTTCAAAATTCTTCTAAGGCAACTGTTCATGAAGGTCTGTACTCTGTTGACTGTGGTTTTTGTCAATCTCCATGTCTCTGCTCCATATAGGAGAACTGCTTTTACACTGGAGTTGAAAATCCGGACTTTGGTGTGTTGTGACAGCTCTCTGGAACTCCACACTTTTTTCAACTGGAGAAAGGCTGCTCTGGCTTTACCGATTCGTGCTCGGACATCTGCATCAGTGCCGCCTTTTTTGTCTATGATGCTCCCGAGATAGGTGAAGGACTCCACCTCCTCCAAAGGGTGCCAGCAAGCAAGACTGGTTCTTCCCTGGTTGCGTTCAGCCTCATTGTCTTTGTTTTCTGTTTGTGAATGGTGAGGCCCACTTGGGACGAGATGTCAGCAAGCCTCGTGGTCTTGTCCTGCATTTGTTGATGAGTGTGGGACAGTAATGCCAAGTCGTCTGCAAAATCGAGGTCGTCAAGCTGTTTCCATAGTGTCCACTGTATTCCACTTCGTCTGTGCTCTGTGGTCATCTTCATGACCCAGTCTATGGCCAGTAGGAAGAGGAGCGGAGACAGCAGACACCCCTGCCTGACACCAGTTCTGACCTGGAGCTCTCTGGTGAACTGCCCTTCGTGGATCACGCGACATGTCATGCCATCATAGCTGCTCTTGATCAGGCGGACGAGCTTTGTGGGTACACCGTAGTGTCGTAGGAGTTTCCACAGAGTCTCTCGGTCCACGCTGTCAAATGCTTTCTCATAATCCACAAAGTTGACGTACAGCGGGGAGCTCCACTCCAGAGACTGTTCCACGATGATGCGGAGAGTGGCGATCTGGTCTGTACATGATCGGTTCTTCCTGAATCCTGCTTGCTGGTCTCTCAGCTGGGGGTCAGCGGAGCTCTTCATTCTCTCTAGGATGATCCTGTTGAAGACCTTTCCTGGTACTGACAGCAAGGTGATTCCTCTGTAGTTGGAACACTTGCTGAGGTCGCCTTTCTTGGGAAGCTTGATTAGGTACCCCTCCTTCCAGTCAGCTGGCATCACCTCCTCTTCCCAGATCTTTCCAAACAGTGGGTACAGCATCTCAACTGTTGTCTCTAGGTCTGCTTTCAGAGACTCCGCTGGGATGCCATCTGGCCCTGCTGCTTTGCCATTCTTCAAAAATGCCACTGCTTTTCTGATCTCTTCCCGGCTGGGTCTGTCACAGCTGATGGGTAGGTCGGTCTCTGCCGGCTGGATGTCGGGGGGGGTCGGGTGGGCTAGGTCTGTTCAGTTCAGAGGACGACGGCAAAATTTAAAGATTTCGGTGTTGGGGTAGAATGAGTTAACTGTTCTGAATACTGCACAAAAAGGTTAACTTACAAAGTTTGAATTTCGTAAAATGAAAGACTGTTCTGCTCTTTTTTCCTTCCTACGTAAGAGAGTTCTCCCTCAGTGAGATCACTGCTGAACTCCAGGAGGGGGGGGGGGGGTTGGGGGCGGGGGAAAGGGGGGGGGGGAGGGCATCGTTTTGTTTGAGATATGCGCACACAAAAGGCAGCTGAAACCCTCTGTTACATGCGCCTTATGAAAAGAAGGTCTTTTTTACTTGAGGCACCATTGGAAACCAGTTGAATAGTTAAAATTTAGCAATCAAAGCTCGCCCCGGAGCATATCGCTTAAATTCAGTTGGGGGGCCGGAGTCATTCCTGTAACTAGTAAAAGTGTCCATGTTAGCATTTCCTTCGTCCGTCCGGTGGTGTATGTGTAAACGCCCGGCGTTCCAATGATAATCAAAATAGGAGGGGGCAATATGTTCAGCCGACCGCCAGCCTTTCAGGTGCAAAGTGATATCAATCCTGAAACGGCGGTCCAGCGGTACGCAAAAAATCCGTGGGCCGATGTCGGTAGTCAGTCGTCGGCCCGCGCACATAAATGTGCGCGGGTCTCGACTACCGACATCGGCCCGAGTGATTTTTTGTTCTCATTGACTTGGTTAACTTCACAATGTTTGAAATAAAACGATACCAACTCAGTGACCCCAGCACAGACTCGACGTTCTGCTTGTATTTAAATACGTACGCAAACAACTGACCGGTAGCTGGACTCACAATCCAGGGGAAAAAACGAATTTGTTCAATAGCATGTCCGTTGAAAGGTTCTGGTAAATCAAAGAGGCAACGTTGGCGTGCGCCTGAGTTGATCAGTGTTCAGGTTGTACTCCATAGGCAATAGACTTCCCTGTCCCGCCCATAACCCGCCCGTCAGGGCCGTCCATGATCACCTCGGTGCTGTGGACGTTAAACCCGAACTAACCAACCAACTGACTGATTGCCAACACGTTCTGTAAAATGCTCTGATAAAATCGAATTCGACCTCTATGCTTTAGTGAATGGCTGTAGGGAGTGACTGATGTGTGTGTAACTTGAAATTGTCACATAATTATCCCATTTCAATGTTCAGGAAAAACTGAACACAATCAGTCCGGCATTTGCAAGAGGCATAAATCGGCCTCGTGAGGCCCAGCATCTTTGGGGGGCTCACAAGGATCTAAGCCCCTTGCTGACACCACTGTGTATCTATGTTCATTTGCACGGCAGGAGCTCTTTGGCGTTCAGCTAAAGCCGATTTCAAAAAATCGGCGGCCAGTGAAGTGGCTACACAGAATACGGCCATGCAAAGGACACGTTGAGCCCTTACATCGACTCATAATCCGCTTGCATACAACCTTATACAGTACAGCACGGTACTCCGACCAGTTTGTCATTGTTGGCCTGCAAATGACACACGTACTGCACTGGACAGACGCTAGCCACCCGGGGTGGTTTCTCGGCCGGTAAACGGACAAAAGGGCAACTGGGCCGAGAAAATAAAAGCTTTTGTACTGGGATATTACTTGTCTGTTAGTGCCAACACAAACACCACTGTAAGTCACCGAGGAACAGAAACTGATGTTTACACCCCCCCCCCCCCACACACACACACACACACCCCTACCCCATTTTCTGTTGTTGTCGTTGTTTGCTATGTTTTGCTTTTTTCCTATTTCATTCAATTTTTATCACGTTGGGGTAACACTGTATAAACCATAAAGCGTTTTTACTTTAGCCTTAACCCTTTTCATCCTGATACACTATTGCAATAAATAAATTTTACTATGAGACGCCAAGCTATTCTGGCACCACCCTTGAACCAAAATGGTTGATCTCTTTCCTAATCTGTGATGTAGCCTTCACAGGACAAAATCAATCCCCCAAAAAAATCAGCCTCACTAGAGCCGATGTAGGCCGGGTGATAAAGACAGCATGTGGTATTGCGTGTATAACGATAATTAGATTTCAACAACTGATATACACTGATGTACTCATTCTTTCTGCATGTTACAGCTCGTTGCTGTATTTTTCTTTACTTGAGTTGACCGTAATGAAAGACCGTGACCCCGGCTGGGCTGTGCCTGAGAGGTACACGCCTGCTAGCAAAACGAAACACACCAGCTCTGAAGTTGAACAAGCTAGCTAGCAAAACGGCATTGTAAAGAACCGACAGAATTAAACCTTGAAGATTTCTTCCATCTGAAAATGTGAACGAGACTAATCGTTGCCAGCAAGAGATATAGATTCTCATGAGCCCCTGCGTACGCAGGGGCCCATGAGAATCTATGCCGCTTGCATTCAGCTGGGCGAGGATTATAGGAGGGGACTGTGTGGAAACTTTTGACAGGTGTTGACACAGCTTCTATCGGCCAGCGTTCTGCCCATAGCCCCCGGAAAAGCCAGGAGTGACCGCTGTTGTGCATGGGCAATCTGAAGCGAGCGGTTTTCATCTGCAAGAGAATAGATCCTCATGCGCCCCTGCAAGCGGCGGGTGCTCATGAAGATCTATTACTCTTGTTGGTCACATATAAACCTGTGTTCGTTCGTCTGTTATGGATTTAAGTTTGTTTGTTGGTAGTTTGACTTTCGACGGCGCCGGACTGAAATGAAGAATGGAACAAATACACATATGAAAACAGGCGTCACACACTAGCCAAAGAACAGAACAAGACTGACTCCTATGGTTTTGATCTATTTCTCTTCTTGGAACGTAGTGGTCACGTTTAAAATCACTTTAGCAAAAAGCACCCCGACACCTAATTAGAACGGCCAGTAATAACACGTCCAGCAATTAGTTAACGCTAGTCAACGTGTCGACAAAAACGACAGTAAGCTAATTACAGGTCGACTCGCGAGCCAGTTTTCAGGTTACTGAATTAAAATTGTTTGCACTCCGGGCACGTTGGCGAAAAAAAAAAAGCAAAAAAAAAAAAAAAAAAGAGTCAGAGTTGTGAGTAATGCCAAGTCCGTTGTCAGCACGCATTTCCCTAGTTGCTTCAGTGGTGGACAACAGTGCCGCGCGGGTTATGTCATGGTTTTTGTGTCGGTACGAAAACCCTCCCACTTAAAAAAGCAAAGCAAACGCGGCAAAGCAAAGCAAAACAAACGAAATCGATCTGACCGACCATGAATAAATATCAGGCTAAAAAAAAATGTTTAAAAAAACACTGCGGCGACACATCTTCCCCGGGGAACGCAATCCAAATCTCCCGTCCAATACAGTTGTAAAAGAAAAAGCCAAACAAAAAAACACATATAAAGAAATTGCAGCTGACACTAAATGAGAAAATTCCTTAGAAAATTCAGGGAACCTTTGACCATTAATTAATATCATACAATTTCCCCATGAAACATCTGCATTACTCCGCTTTTTTGTAATGCCAGTCTAAGAACGCCGTGCAATGTAACTGTACTGGGGCTAGCTGCATAAGTTTAGTCATGCGCCAGCCACTACGCAATTAAGGTGCTACACTATATAGCCACTCATGAATGAGCTTAGTCCTGCTCTAGTCATGCACTAAGCAAAGTGCTCGACTCTCTGAACCAGTTGCACATTACATCGGAACACCTTGCTTAGTGGCTGGCGCAGGACTTGGCTCACTCATGCACCAGGTCCCTGATGTTCCGTGTGGAGCAGTCTGGTCTGAATATTGTGCGTTGGTCTGTAATTTTGGACCTTATGCCTTTAAGCCGTGAGGACCAAAATCACAGACTTGCTGCTCACAGTAGCTGCCACTAAGAAGGATGGGTTGCAGTCGCACGATGAGAGCCAATGTGTCATTTTCTTTGTGAGTCGACTCCCTCATTATTATTTTCATTTGTTCTGCAAACTTCCAAATATTTAGTCAGCGCTGGAGGTATTGTTGTATTATATTGGACACTGGGGCTGATGCTAATATGAGCAAAGTAGTTGATCTTTTGATGTTTGAACTAAATACGGAAATGTTTTATAACTCTTTTTTGACAGTGCAAGTTGCCGTGAGTTGTGTTTCTAGACTCACTGTAAATTAAAAGGGGAAAAACGACAACCTAAACAACAACAACATAAAAAACAACAACAACAACAACAAAAAAAGACTCAAAGACATAAAAAAGAAACAAAGAAACTAACAAAGAAGCAACTACAACAACAAACCCCGGATACAAATAGGCACAGGATCACGAGCCCTCATGAGGTTCTATGCCTCCTGCCGCCTGGTCCTGTACATCAAGTTTCTTTCATGTTAGTGGTTCAATCAGATCTATTGTTATCCCTTTGGCTGTCGTTAACTCTTTTGTCGCGATGATTCCTGTAGGAATTATCATGGTCGACCCATCTCCTGCTGTAGTGCGTCAGGGCTGAATGGGTTAAGAAACGACGAAGTTTTTTATTTTTATTTTTAATCTGCATATATCTGTCTTGATCTGTCATTTTGACCCTTGCGGATCGCAGTGGAGCATGTCAATAACACGAATTTACATTTTTTTTTTTAAGCGACCTTTTCCATGGACTAAATTTTAATGTCACTGACATGACATATAGGTGCAGGCGTTTATGCAGGGCGAACATTGATTGCTAATAGAGATGTTACGTTTACCCCGGACGGCTGACTTACAACAAGGAACAGGAGCGATGATAACAAGCTCGTACCATAAGCATTGACAACACTCCAAACAGCACCAAGAGGCATAGATTCTTATGAGCCCTCAGGGCTCATAATGATCTATGCCTCTTGGAGATGTTTGGAGTGTTCGCTATGCTTACATGCTTATGTTGGATAGTCCTTCGTTTCAAATGAAACCTCACTATTGTCAAGTTGAGTGAAGAGTTTCAAGCGAAGCCTTCATACTTTTTGCTAATATTTCTTCAGTAAAACGGGTTTAGTCTCAATGCTGTTTCGCCCGGACCGACTTTTCTACCCTTCTTTCCACAGTCCATGTGACTCCAGTAGGCGCACGTAAAAGAGGTGTGTTGCTCAAGTGTCACTGAATCGAGCGCAACCGGGGAACTCCTTAAAAATGAGAAGAATTGCAGAAAAGTCTTCATTATACGACGTGCAAACTTCATGATGAAACAAGTTAAATTAGTCCCTTTGTACAGTATTATTGTCCGACAATACCAAGACCATTTAAAGTACCATTACGTGGCATAAATATAAAGACACATTTCAGCACCAGTTGTATTTGTTATGCCTTGTCGACACACCTAATGAACTTTAATATAGCAGTTTGCCAGGACACGCAGCAAAAGCACACGCTTAATCGCGCTTATGTATTATACGCTGCCGTTAGTGTGTCGATCTATTTTGGGGTTTTCTCGTACTGATAGCGTTGTATTTCTGGAACGACGGAGTTGATTCATTGTCAGGTTACTTGATAAAAAGACGAGGTGTACACGGAACTGGATTGTCTTGTGTCTAATTGAACCATAACTAACTAGACCTGTGTGTAGCGTTTCGTTACTGACCATATGTTACAGAAGTGCATATTTGCACAGGTACGGCGGTAGTGGGCCTTCAAAAAGGAGACATTGAGATCTATTAACCCTTTATCGCTTTGCAAAAGGTGGCTTGCATTGTAATTTATTTTATGTTTTCTTAATCTGGGCGTTTTGGCTGTTTTGCGTTAGCATGACATTGCAGATCCGTAAAATCATTAAAGCATGCTATAGGCGAAATTGTCGCACTAATGATAATGCAAAAATCGCTTGCATACGTACATGCATCTCATACGACAGACCTACTCTATGAGGCAACGCCAGGGAACCCGTAGTTGTCGCTTGCACTTTAAGTCGCGGTAATTTCTTTTTCTTCGTTTATGTTTAACGTTCCACGACACCGAGAGTGATAAGGGACTTAATAGGTTAATGTTTAACACATTCTACCCCAGGGCCGAAATCGCCAAATTTTAAAGTTGCCCTCTGAAAGACTGTATTACAATTCTAGAGACAGATCGAGCATGATCGTTCAAGGGTGTTGCCAGAATAGCTTGGCGCTGGGCTCCAAGCTATTCTGGCACCACCCTTGAACTGTCATACTCGATCCATGTCGCTGTCGTGTGTCGGGGCTGAATGAGTTAATCTATTTTACTTTAGCGGCTTTCGGTGAACTGAAACGGGGCGGGGGGAGGGGGGGGGGGGGGGGGGAGGGGGGGGGGGAGCGGGAAGGAGTGACCTGTTCAGGTCTATATCATATAATAATTGTTCAGATTTTTTTCCTTCATCTGTGCAGCTGGTCTCCCTCGCGAATGTAGCTACTCATACTGATAGCAGCACGGATGGCCACATACGCCAGGGAGTGATAGAGTGAATGCCAAATATTGCCATATATATATATATATGCTCTGTGTTTTTCTGCCCATTACAAATATTGATCCATCTTTATTTATTTTTGTTATTACTAAGATGATTACAATTCTGGGCCATATTTTTAAAAGATTGTCAGAGGTACGATTTTAAACTATACTTATTTGTTTTATGTTCACAATTGTTTTTACGTATGTTTTAAAAATTCCGCTGCAAACAAATTTGCCATCTTGGGACAATAAAGGTATTTGTATCGTATCGTATCGTATCGTATCGTATAGTATCGTATAGATAAAATCCACACTAAAACAAAAAGCATACTTAACTCATTCGAGACGTGCCGCCTCATGATACGCGGCTTTAAGCATTTCGAATGAGTTAAAATGGATACTTAACAGCATACTTAAAATTCAGGAATCACCACGACTTAAAGCGCAACCGACAGTCATAGGGTTGCTTCAGATTATTCTTTTGTCAACGTGAGCTATGCTGTAATAAGCTCATTATCGATTCAGTCTGCATATATAGAAAGGAGGAACACTCGCTCGAAGTCGCCAGACAAATAGGTGCATAACTGTGACGCAAAACTGACGTGACCAGTGATATTGCCGTCACAGCCTCCCAGCCAGTTCCTTACATCTGCAAGAGGCATAGATTATCTGGGGTCCTTGCAGGTCGTAAGGACTCATTAGACCTCTCGCTGGCAGAGATCGAACGCTAACCTTTTCATATTAGTTACATCGAGTGGCGTGGAGCCAGCAAACAGCTAACGCTAACGAACGCTTGGGCCAGCTGCATGATCGAGCTTAGTCCGCTGCGCCAGCCACTAAGCAAGGTGCTCCGCTGTAGCGGAGCACCTTGCTTAGTGGCTGGCGCAGAGTAAGCTCACGCAAGCAGTTGAGCCCTGTGGGTTTCGCTGGTCGCGTAATGTGATTGTGAGGCACATGATTATGCAAATGACAGAAAATTGATTGAAAGCTTCATCAGTAACCTTCAAGAACTTGGAATAAAAACGGTGTTAGTTAATACACGCGCACTCAGACATGAATATGCATGGCATTGAAGTTCGCACGATGTGTGAGCACGCACACATGCATATGTATGCCTAAGCATACACGCAGTTACGTCTGTGCACACATTTACGCACGTTCCTATATACAAAGATAGGCCCTAAAACTATGATGATAGCTTCGGCGGTTGGTTCTTACTGAGGTGATACGTATTAATAATTTCTTTACTGCGGTTTCACCATTTTTTCGCTCGTGGTGTCTCAGATTATGCCGCTTCTGAAAGATTGTCAGTTCAGTAAACGCCAAAGAGCGCCAGCCGTAATAGGAACAAGGACAGAACTAAGTGGTGATAGCAAGAGGCATACTCACGAGCCCACGCATATGCGGGGGCTCGTGAGTATCTATGCCTCTTGTGAGGGTCTATGTCTCGTGCCGCAGTTGGATTGTCCTCACGCTTTTTCTTGACAGTGAAGGGGTTAACTCTTCTTCTGCATGCCGACGGGGTGTATGACATCACACGCGATGGAGATGACAGCAAACATGACACTGACCTAACCCGGCAGTCCCCGCAAAATTAATTTTAATGTCGAGCGCTGCGACAGTCCCTGCCTCGTATCATCCAGCCCTGTCAGAACCCGTCTGCAAGAGGTATAGATTCTCACAAGCCCCTGCTTTTAGCAGGGGCTCGTGAGAATCTATTCCTCTAGCTAAATGATATTGGTTTTCGGTTACAACTCAGTTTGAGGGTTTTATGAAGAGTTATGTCTAGAAGTGAGGAAGCTTCAGCTACTGACGCGGCTTTCTCTCTCTCTCTCTCTCTCTCTCTCTCTCTCTCTCTCTCTCTCTCTCTCTCTCTCTCTCTCTCTCTCTCTCTCTCTCCATTTTCATGAGTTGTAGTGGCTTGGACAGACATGTGCGGAACAGACGGAAAGTTGACAATCTAATTATCATCGACCACTAGACGTGATACGAGTACAGACTAAAACTGAACAAAACAAAGACCAAGAAATAAGAACTAACAACATCAACATCAACGGCCACATCACCACCACGAATTAGCCGGGATGTTGCTTTGCAAATCTCATCACTTGAAGCTGTCGAAACGTGTTCAGTTCATACACAGTGCTCGGCGAAAGAGCACACAGAAAGGGCGTATTTTGTTCCGAGGTGCGAATAAAATACGCCCTTTCTGTGTGCTCTTTCGCCGAGCACTGTGTAATGAACACGTCTCGACTCGCGCAACACAGGTTTGCCACAATACTGGTCGTCTCCCTCGATTCGCTGCTACAACCAGTGTGGCTACCCATTAGAAAGGGAGGGTGCTGATATGTCATGTTTGCCGGAGGCAGTGACACTTTATCAATAATATCAAGGCCTTGGGTTTTTGACGACAGCGTTTTTGACGAAAACTCTTTTTTTTTTAATAAGCAAATTATAAATTTCCAGTCTCCCCACACCACAGTCGCGCGCTATCTCCCGGTCCTCACCTCTTAAAAAAAAAAAAGAAGCCAAAATCCAAAATTACAGAAAAATGCCCATTTCTTTTTCAACTGTCCATCTTTTATCAGCATGGGGAGAGCGAAAAATAATCGACTCACACAGATGACAGATTTTGCTAACACCTGTGTCTGAACGTCAAGTTTGAGACTGAGGTGTTAGCAAAATCTGTCGTCGTTGTACAAACTACGCTTTATCTAATCATAGTTGCGCCTCAGGTCACCTCAACACCTCCAACCCAGCTCACAACCGTGACGGGCCTCGCGAATAAGCCGGTTAGCAGCAGACTGACTAGTCGATCAGAAATGACCTGACTGTGGAATACCTTTCAAGGCGACACTGATGGTTTTACCAGACCGAACCCAGAATCCAATGACTCTTCCTTTGTCAATACAAGGCAAATTCCACCCATTGCACCACTCTGGTTGCCTTCCTCGATTTGTGCCACTGCATTAAGTACTTGTTTGAAACTTTAACCCATTGACTACCGTAACACAACGAGCAGGACATAAAGGTAACAAGCATAGATCATGTAGTACCCTCGCAGTTGGTGGCGGCTCATGAGCATGCCTCTTGCTGGCAGCACTTTGTACCCATGAAACTTTAACCCATTGACTACCGTAACACAACGAGCAGGACATAAAGGTAACAAGCATAGATCATGTAGTACCCTCGCAGTTGGTGGCGGCTCATGAGCATGCCTCTTGCTGGCAGCACTTTGTACCCATGTTCCCTCGACGGCTGGGACTCTTCGGGGTTGAATCGAAAGCGATACCAGAAGCACAATCTGCAACCACTGTCAGTGAAAGGTGAACTGTAAGACGTCGTCTGGACACGAAGACAACAACAGCAACAACAACAACAACAAAAAGAAGAAAAAAGTGAAAAAAATCAAACAAACAAAAAAACAACAAAAACAAATACGTACAGAATCACACTTAGCCGTTTATCTGAAATAATCCACCTTTGTGTCTTAGAGAGAGGAACACCGGAAGTTGCGGTAAGGGTGGTGGTGGTGTGTGTGTGTGAGGAGGAGGGGAGGGGAGGGGGGTGGGGAGGGGTGCGGGTGGAGAGAGGGTGGGGGGTGGGGGAGGATCAGCAGCAAACCGATTCGAGACGCTACTGATTGACTCTTGAAATCCGATGTGGTCAAGCAGTTTCAATCTACTCATCCAGCTCTTTTCATCAACAAGAGGCATAGATTCTCATGGACCCTGCGAATGCAGGGGTTCATGAGAATATATACCTTTTGCTGACAGAGTTCGTCTCCGATTAACTCCTATCGAGGACATCAGCTGGCCTGGAAATCAATCCTCTGTGTGCAGTTTGTCCCTCGAGTCCAACCAGACAGGTCTGACAGACAAGCACAGACGCATCCTTCACGCGCACGCTGATGAGCTTACCAGCATCTTTGTCAGCAGTCACAGATTCATCTGTCTCCGTCTGAGGAACGAGATGTCTCAGCCAGCAAGAGGCATAGATCTTCATGAGTCCCTGCGTCAGCAGGGACTCATGAGAATCTATGCCTCTTGCAAACGGAAAGTGGCTGAGCTGACTGACGGTCAGTGAAGAAGCAGCTGCGGTCTTGGTCCTGCTGAGTCGAAGGAATTCTCGGCTCTCGAGTCGCAACATCTCTGCTCAAGACGTACAACACAACTCGCTCCTTACCAGCAAGAAGCGTAGTTTCTCATGGACCTCTGCGTCTTGAGGGCATCATGAGCATCTGAGCCTCTAGCAGATGGAAGGGAAGGAGACTGAGGGTCTGTGTTTCCGACCACAACATGCCACGCTGTTAAATTGCTCGCGCTAACAAGTCGAACAGGTGAGGCGTGACGATAGACAGATGAGATCGGCACGGTAGGTGTCAATCGCTCGGTAGGTAATATTACGTACATTTTCGGTCTTCAGGCCTAATAAACAGCGTGTACAGCACACTGGTTGTCTCTCGCGGTTAGCTACCGCTTCAGTTATCAGCGGTAACAAATCCAGGGAGACAACTAGTGTGTGGAGATTTACATAATTATGTTCGAACACAAATCCAATGCAAGAATCCGGGGGGGGGGGGGGGGGGGGGGAGGGCGGGCTTATTCAACAGCATGTCCGTTGAAAGGTAAAGCAACAGCGGCACAGTTGCTTTGCGCCTGAATTGATCAGAGTTTAGATCGTACTCGGTAGGTAATAACTGTACGTCCCTATCCACCATAACCGCCCGTTAGGACAATCCATTATCACATCGGTGACATGGCCGAACCTCACCTATGCAAGAGGCATAGACTGGCCCTCATGTGCCACTCAATACATCTGCGACGAGTGCTCCTGGATGCTGCTGACCTGCGCCTTTCCGCAACTGCTCATGAGGATCTATGTCATTTGGACTGAGGTGGCGAAGGGGTTCACTTACCGGAAGATGACCAGTACAGTTTTGAGGGTACACAAAACTATAATTAAACCTGTCCCCCCCCCCCCCCCCCCCCCACCCCTTCACGCTTTAAATCCTTCTGCCCGCGACACACTACAGCAAGATATGGCTCGACAATGATAGTTCAAGGGTGGTGTCAGAATAGCTTGGCGCCTATAGGCGCCAAGCTATTCTGCCACCACCCTTGAACGATCATGGTCGATCTGTCTGCTGAATTATAATGCAGTCCTCAGAGAATAACTCCAAAATGTGGGTGTCTCGTACCTCGGGCACAATGAGTTAACGAGGGTGTCCGAGGGGGCTGCCTGTCTGACCTGAACGCCTTTCAAGTGCACATCGCCAAGCTGCCATTGCCGAGAAAAAAAGGACACCACACTACTGCAAGAGGTATAGATCCCCATGACTGCGACTGTGGGGACTCGTGAGGATCTATGTCTCTTGCTGACACCAGTGTGAACGGTATTGGCAATTGGCCGTTGAATGAACCGAGATATCAGCCGGAAACAAAAATGTACTTACAGTGGCAGGGAACTGGTTAAATCGCCCTGAATACCACATGTAGGCGATTATAACGCTTCCCTGGGAAACGCAATAATCGACTGTCAACGGTATACCGCGAGCTTTGCTGCGTGGAAACATCGACAATCTGAGATTAAACAAAAAAACAAAACAAAAACTGTCAGTTTATTTTTGTCCATTTTGGATCTATTCTAAGTTTGTTTTTTTTTGTTTTTTTTTATTTTCAATTTATTCTTTGGTTCAAATGTGCTTTTAATCGTTCGGCTGTCGGTAGGAGTTTTTGTCGCCGATGATTCCTACAGGCTCATACCAACAGCCACAAGATTAATGTTGTGAAGGGAAACTGAAAATTCAGTCTGGTCGGACAATATTAAGTATTTTGAATTGAATTTGAATTTTACAGCAGATATTCTTCATAAAAACTAATTTTACATCGCTTCCATGGCATGTTCCGGGTCGACCAGCATGAGTCAGAGTGTATTAAATTACAGTGAATATAAGAAGAAGCAGACGACAGACGACCGGTAATTGTTTTATCGTGCTTCCTTTGGGTTCACTTTTTGGGGGGGTTAGCGTTAAGGAAAAAAAAAAAAAAAAAAAAAAAAAAAAAAAAAGCATCGACAGCAGACGGCAAACACTAACTTCCACTGCAGTCGAAATGCGAGACCAACAGTACTCCGTAGCAACAGTGTTTAGTCGTGGGGTTAATGATATTATTTTTTTCTTTTCCCTCATCTATTCTTAATTAATCCTTTCACTGCCAGTGGGCGCAGATTGTGTTTGTGATATCTTTATAAACTTTACGCCACAAAGCCCCAGCCATCTAAGTATCACGGACACAAAGAGTGAGGTGTCAGCAAGAGGCATAGATCCTCAAGAGCCCCCGCAATTGCGGGGGCTCATGAGGATCTATGCCTCTTGCCTATAATGTTGCAGCTGCGTGGTGTTCACATTTTTTCCCCGCATTTATTCCCGACATTAATTTGAACTTCTTCGTTACTCAATATTTCAGTCAATGCTCGCAGAGGAAAGTCACGTTCCCTTCAGTCTTTCCATCATCAATCCATATTATGTTGTAGTGTCGGTGTCAAGACTCAGTGATTTAAGTTGTGTGAATCTTGATTGTCTTCATTTTTTTCTCTCACATTTTAGCACACAGCCCTCGGGCCTACCTTATAGACAAACATGTAACTTGGCCGTGGTCGGAAAAAAAGTTACATGCTGCATGCCTGGTGAAAATACCCCCGTATCCAGGATAAAGGATTATGTGGCTGTCTCTCTCTTTGCGAGGTTAAAAGCAACGACATTCCTTCTTAGACAGTGACAGTTAGTGGAGCATATGGAAGGAAAGGAGATGCACGGGCGGGAGGGGGGGGGGAATGATGGTGGAAGTAGGTGGGGGTGAGGAAGAGGGGGGGGGGTGGTTACAATTATTAATAATTAAATGTGTTAATAATTATTCTCGTCAACTGAGACAATTCAACCGTGATAGCTGAGGAGGTAGTGCCTGATTAACTTGAGTTTCCTCGAACATGCGTGTGGGGTGGGGATGGGAGTGGGGGGGCGGGGGTGGGGTGAGATGTGGCGGAATGGAATGCACTATGTGAATGGCGTGGAACTGATGAGGATGGTGGATGTATGCTGGTGGGGGTGGAGGGTGGAGGTGCCGGTTTGGGCAGTCGGTAGAGGTTTTTGATAATGGCGACAAAAACCGTTACCGACAGCCAAAGGGTTAAAACATTAGTATGCTCTTTAATTTAAAAAAAAGTCGCTTAATATTGATAACATTAAATTCCTCTATCAGCGAGGAAGACCAAACAGGCAGCGGGAGCGTTCAACACTAAATTGCGAAGTAATGATGACATCAGCCAAAGGTCATATTTGATATTTCAACACTTTCTCTGCCAGTCGCCATTAGTTGCCTTTCTAAGAACCCTGTAACATAGATACAAAATGGGACATGCAAGAGGAATAGAACCTCATGAGCCCCCCGCACTTGCGAGGGCTCATGGGGTTCTATACCTCTTGCAGTTGTGTGTGTTCATTTTTCTCTTTGAAACGAAGCTGTCAAGAGCAACCTTTTATGCTCAGGTTTGCTGGAGGGTTTTGCAAGATCTTTTTATTCTACAAAGAAATAGCTGTGTTTGATTCAGAAATGATGACAGTGGTCAGAGAGCAGATTGTAATGTCTCCGTGTTTCAGTAACAACAGTAAAAACACAATCAACTTTACATATATACAAATCGCGTGTTATAATGAGGTTTGCAGAGGTACCCCTACCACACATTAACTATGTACATTATCCTGCGTAACCCTTATCATTCGGAATACACCAGTGTGTGAAATAAGTTTGACTAAAATAGTTCAAGGGTAGTGCCAGAATAGCTTGGCGCCTCTAGGCGCCAAGCTATTCTGGCACTACCCTTTAACTAAAGCCATTGGTCTTTATCCTTATCTGTAAGCACTATAATGTAGCTTGCATATGGCAGTGTACAAATTTGAAGCTTTTAGCCTCAGTATAATATGGGTAAAAACACACTTGCGTATGTGTATATATATATATACTTTTAACAAAGGCGTCGCCCAAAGCCAAAAAATGCACTCAATCAGAATAGCTCAAGGGACGTAAATTTTCATTAAATTCCGAGAATGCTCTTGCTACGCTAATGCCATGAAATTTTTTCTCCCACTAACCCTCTCCTTTCTAGAATTAGTAGGCGATGTAGTCACAAAAAGGACAGCTGATGTCCTGATGACACAATGTCAGCATACCAGCCTGGAATTCCATGGCATTAGCGTAGCAAGAGCATTCTCGGGATTTAATGAAAAATTATATATATATATATATATATATATATATATATATATATATATATATATATATATATATATATATATATATATATATATATATATATATATATATATATATATATATATATATATATATATATATATATATATATATATAAAAGTAAACGTCGGATTCAACAAATCGCCTGTGGACGGAATTTCTCTGCTTGTTTTAACCGAAGTATGTGATAGGCGAAGAAAATTACATAGAGATAGTGTGGTTGGGACCTTTGAAAAAAGTTTTTTTATATCCGACTTTTGTTATAACTATTTGTTCTTTTTATAAGCGAAATCCACTGCACATGTGTATAACAACCAAGAAATGTGGATACCTTCGCAGTTTGTTACTCCGGCGTATCATCAAAACGTCACTGGCAAGTGATTGATGAGGAACAGAAAATGGAGAGGATTTCTTTAACCCATTAAGCCCCGGGACCCTGCAGCAGGAGATGGATTGATCATGATCATTCAAGGGTAGTGCCAGATGAGCTTGGCGCCTGAAGGCGCCGAGCTCATCTGGCACTACCCTTAAATTTTCATGGTCACTCCATCTCCTTCAACTGGTGCATAGTCGTTAGACAAAGCCTTTAAAAAGTTTGGAAATGCGGCCGTGGGGTTAAGAGGGTTAACCCATTCAGCCCTGACGCAGAACGAGAAGGCATGAATCGACAACGAGGCGCCAAGCTATTCTGTCATCACCCTTGAACTGTCATGGTTGATTTTATATCTCTGAAAGTGAAACCTACTCCCAGATTTAGGAATTTCGACTTTTCGGCGCAGTTTGTAGTGTGAAGTGGCCGAATCGGAATGAAAACCCGTACTCTCACAAATGTTATGTATATGGTATGTTCAAGCATTCTAAAATTCTTTTCTGAAGCGTGTTTCTATAATTGATTTCCGAATATAAATGCAGAGGCGAATCGGGGTGGGGGGGGGGGATGTTCCAGGGGTTCCGGACACCCACCCCCCACCCCCCACCCAACAGTTTTTTTTTAATTTTATAACAAAGTCCCTTTTTGGGGTGTTTGGACCCCTCCCCACCCCCCACCCAGCCCCCCACCCCCTCCCCACCCCCTCCACCTTCCCCCACGTTTAATATTTTGGCGAGTTTTCACACCACCACCACCCCTCCCCAACCGGGCCCCCATCGCCGCCCTCGATGTTTGATATTTTGGTGAATGGTGAGAGTCTTAACTCGCACGCGCATTCTCTCCATCCCCCCGCCCCCTCTTTTCGGGGAGGCCTTTTGTATCAGACTGAAGTCGGAACAAGTCGGAACCCTCCTCTCTTTCCCCCCTCCCGCCCCCCCCCCCCCCGCCGAGGTAATTGATCCGCCCCTGTAAATGTATAGCATATACATGTGCGCATTATTATGTTTTTATACTATCGCATGTACAGCGGTGAAAAAGACTATCAGTCCACAAACCCACAAAACTGATAGACCCGAGAAGATAGCAGGGAACATTTCCCATGAAGAGCGTTGATAACATTGAACTGTCTTCTTTATGCGACATGTCTTATCGTGCACTCTTGACGCTCTCCTTGAGCTGAACACATCTTTTCTTCTTAGATAACTCGGCTTTCACCCCTAAAGTCAACTAGTGGAGGCGAGCCAACTATGATAGCTCAAGGGTTGTTCCGAATTAGCTTGGCCTCTTAACCCTTTTCATTCTGACACACTGCTGCTTGAAATTAATTTGACTATGATAGTTCAAGGATGGTGCCAGAATAGCTTGGCGCCTGAGGCGCCAAGCTATCCTGGCACCATCCTTGAACTAAAATCGGTGATCTGTCTCCTAATCTGTAATGTAGCCATCATAGGACAATAAGCATATTTAAAAAATGATCAGCCTCAGGATGTAATCTGTTAGCGCGCCAAGCTAATCCGGCACAACCCTGAAGGCTATTATGGTCAAACTGTCTCCACCTTTAGGCACAGCCTTTAAGCTATTCTGGTCGAAACGTCTCCGAGGTTTGTACGTAGTAGTGAGCAGACAATACCAAAGTGTAAGAAAATTTTCCTTCGAGGTGAAAATAAAGGATAAGACTGAGAACAATGAGTGGCCCATGCGCAGGTGTACAGCGATGTGTACTGTTGTATGGGTGCAACTTGGATCAAATCTGACAGAGATGGTGTAAGTCTAGTCGAATTTGAAGTCAGAGTTCAAAAACATCTTGTAGTTTAAGAGTTCGTGCAGATTTATTACTGTTTGAGACGAACTTCACGGTCACTAGTGTTGTAGTTTGAAACCCCTCAAAGGACAGCTGTTTGACCAAATTTGTTGTGTGGAGTCCCAAACACTTTGTGACAGGTTTGCCTGCCTTGTTATCTCGGCGTTCAAAATTTGTATCACAAGGAAGCCAGATATGGATCCGCGAATCTGTCACTAAAACAACACATTTTGAAAATAAGTCCTGGAAATTCCTCACTACTAGCCCTTTGGGTGTCGGTAGCGGTTTTTGTCGCGATGATTCCTGTCAATCTAATATTTTTTCACAGAGTAACACTAGACTGTAAGAATAGCATGAATGTGAATCACATTCAACCGCTGTGCATGCATTTCTGTGATTTACCATCAGGTAAGCTGCTGAAGTAACACATTAGACGGAACAGGTTTGTTTTGGGTTCAATTCCTGGTTTTGTGTTTTGAGCAGGCACATAATAAAATATGTTTAACCCATTCAGCCCTGACGTCTTACAGCAGGAGATGGGTTGACCATGATAATTCAAGGGTAGTACCAGATTAGCTTGGCGCCTATCGGCGCCAAGCTAATCTGGCACTGCCCTTAAATTATCATGGTCGATCCATCTCCTGCAACTGGTGCATAATCTATAGATGACGCCTCCAAAATTTGGGAAATACGGCCGTCGGGCTGAATGAGTTAGATTCAGTTGAACCGTTGCCTAATCTAGACACGTGATGAGTACGTGTCGAAGATTTTAGTATCTGAGTACTAAATTTATATGGCAGTATTATAAGATACTACGGTTTTTAGAATGTCTTAGTATATGTATAAATTTAAGTTTGTCAGATCTTTATAGCGGTTAGAATGTTTTAGTATTAAATAATATATATTAATGATTTTGTGTTTAGAGTTTCAGTTTTATGTCTTGAAGGCCCACTTCCGACGTAACTGTTCAAAGATACACATCTCGGTGTAAGAGATGGTTTCGAAACGCTACATACAGGTCTAGTTATGGTTCATTTAGACACAGGATAATCCAGAGAACGCGCTGACGGCAGATCACTTAATTTGGCTCCACAAGTCATTGTCGCTGCTCACTCACTTGAAAGCGGGTTTAACTCACATTCATAATACCAATAAAAAGATAGGAAACTTCCGTATTTTTGCTGAAACGTCTTGGGGCGTGAAAATAGTTGGGATATAACAGTCTTGGCGCTCTAAGTAATTTGGAAGGCATAGCCGGTCTATCGCTACATAGCCTTGTTCCAGCGCCTGTAGTCTAACGGCCGTAGTGCTATTGCCCCGCCTGTAGTTCTGTCCACACATAGTGGTCGTGATGCGCTGTCGCTAACGGAATTCACCCCTTTCAGATGTAAGAATACATGTAGTCTCAAACAAGTCAAGAATGGAATCCCCAACAGCAAGGACTGTACATGAAATTCACTGCCAATAGCCTATGCCGAAAAGTACCCCCGGCGCCTTCAAGGTACGTACGCAAAAGCCGGTCCTCGGGCCCACGACGGCCGCAGTGGGCCCGCGCACGGCAGTGCGCGCGGGCCCATTGCGGCCGTCGTGGGCCCGACGACGTTGAGTTAATGGGGCCGTTTTGCTACATGGATCTATCTATGGATACATACACATTTATTTCTGTCTTCCGTCGGGTCTTCCAATCAAATGTTCAATGTCCCTCTGGAATACAAGATCATGGTTGATTCATTTCTCGCAGCTTCTGCGAGGGAGCGAAACTAAACTCTCGTCCCCCCTCATCCCCCCCCCCCCTCTCTTACCCTTTCCCCCCTCCCTCTTTCATTTTGGAACTTGACGTAGCGTTAGGAGCACCGATACTGTCATATCCCAATCATTTCCACGCCCCAAGTTATGGCAAAAAGACGGAAGTATCTTATCTGATTGCAAATGGCCGCAGCGGCTATGACTGAGTCAGTTGTCTCACTGGGCGATTCGTTAGACAGCTCAAAGTATTCCTCTTCAGTTGTGACTATGTTTAGACAGCTCAGAGTATTCCTCTTCAGTTGTGAAAATGAAAATGGTAGTCGCGGAACGAGTTTTTAACCCACATCATAATGAGGCTAAAAGCTTCAAATTTGTTGTGACATTGCCATATTCAAGCTACATTATAGTACTTACAGATAAGGATATAGACCAATGGCTTTAGTTCAAGGGTGGTGCCAGAATAGCTTGGCGCCTAGAGGCGCCAAGCTATTCTGGCACTATCCTTGAACTATTTTAGTCAAACTTATTTCAAACACTGGTGTATTCCGAATGATAAGGGTTAACACACACTCACACACACACACACACACACACACACACACACACACACACACACACACACACACACACACACACACACACACACACACACGTTAGCGGTGTAGATCTAGATAATTTTTCGATTTTAGGGACCGGAACTGTTTTGTACCGAAGCGTGGGGCGTGGACTACGTGGAAGTGCCGGTTGCAGTCTAACACTGCCTGGTCTGGACTCGCGAACGCGACAGGAAAACAGTTAATTTCCACGGTCTGGTGTTCAAGAATCCACTCCCACACTTAGACACTTCTGTGTGCAAGAGGCATAGATTCTCATGGGCTCCTGCAATCACAGGAGCTCATGAGAATCTACGCCTCTGCTGGCGGATTTACAGTAGGCAAATAAACCTCCTTGGTCGG
This sequence comes from Semisulcospira habei, assembly GCA_036245525.1. Lineage (NCBI taxonomy): Eukaryota > Metazoa > Mollusca > Gastropoda > Semisulcospiridae > Semisulcospira > Semisulcospira habei. Next base: position 80,191,353 of record BTPG01000005.1, read on the forward strand.
AGGTGGAAAACAGGGTTTTAATCCATATAACATTACTTCCACGATAAAGCTACTTTCGAAACTGACTTAACCGAACAATTTTTGACGCAAAATTGTGTGAGCTCCTCACTCTTGGGATGTAAATGTTGTCAGACTCTGCCAGCACGAGGCATTGATTCTCATGAGCACCTGCGACTGCAGGGGCGCATGAAAATCTATGCTTCATACAGATGTTGCTAAATCAGTTGCTCGTAACTTAGTGAGTCGTGAGCACTGAACTTTGTCGCCCCCTAAAATTGGCGGCGTGATAAAATCTTGGACACACATTCTCACGCTGTGAGCGCGATTTCGTTCTTCTTCTCTTTCGTTTTCATACCTTCCACGCTCTGTCACTTCTTGAATTTCATCGCCGCCATTTATCCAACACTCCTTCATTCCGTTTCTGTCGCTTAATAGCATTCCAGTGCTCCGTCATGCCGGCCAATTCTGTCATTTTCTATTTTTACAGGCAGTAATCCTGTGTCTTTTTTTTTTTTTTTTTTCCGAATTTCTTTCTCACTTTACAGTATGATTATGTTTTCTGGTACAATTTAGGTCGCCGTCCCTAATTGTATAGTTTACACAGCGCTTCCAGTCATTACTTCCTTTTACTGACTTTTACAACACTTTAATTTTCAGTCTTTGGCTGCACTTTCTTTCTGTTGAATAAGTCAATGTTCTCTTATAACTCATTCTGCCCGCGACACACCACCGCAATATATGGCTCGACCATGACAGTTCAAGGGTGGTGGCATTCTGCCACCACCCTTGAACTAGTCATGGTCGCTCTGTCTCCTGAAATGTAATGCAGTCCTCAGAAGATAACTCCAAAATGTGGGACTGTTGTACCTCGGGCACAATGAGTTAACACCCTGTTTAATCATCAGTCCAGTTCAGTTCGGTAAAGGTGGGATGTCTACGGTCCACCCCACCCCGGCATAAAAAGTAATTTCAGATTAGTCTCCACTCCGATATATTCCTCATATGCACGTACACATGTCTGGATATTAACAATTCAAGATCTCGCCAGCGCAACGGGGATCGCGTACAGGCGGGAGATCCATCAGGGTCCCCAGAACGAAAGAGAAGAAGAAAAGAAGAGGCGGAAAGAGAGATCTGGCAGCGGCGGTGAACAAGGCTCTGTTCAAACTGAAGATTTTTAGCTGTTCATACTCTTACTAATTGTGGCGTCTCTTCATTATTTTATATTCTTTTAGAGACTAAACTTGTTGCCTTTCATTTTCATTTTTGTTTTCTTGCGTTGTCTCCATTTTTCAATATCCGCAACTGATCTATCTCAGGCTCACGTCTCTCTCTGTCAGTCCGGCCTCCCCCCGCCTTTCTTCTGTGTCTCTCTTTCTTCTAGTACCCTCTTTTCATTCACTGATTTTATAGCTGCATCTAACGTTTACGCTCTATCACTTCTTTTCTGCCATTTTCTTTCTAGTTTCAGCACTTTATCAAAAACACGGCGAACTTCAAAGACTGAAGTGTGAGAAGGGCACTATTTTGCCATCAATCAACAAACAGCAGTCCTACACTGATCTACAGTACGCGGCGCGGAATAACGCCATTGGTTTGTTTGAGGAAAGGCTGGGGCTAACCTTCTTCAGCAAGAGACATAGATTCTCATGAGCCCCTGCGACCGCAGGGGCTCACGAGAATCTATGCATCTTGCAGTTGAAATTTTCTGACATTAGAAGAGATTATATTAGGCCGTGGAGCCACACGTATATTGTATTCTAACTAGACGAATTATCCACGGCAGAAAACTTCAGCAGCAGTGCTGACTTGGATCACATTGGACGAGTTAAATCTGCAAGAGGCAACTGAAAAAATCTCATGAGCCCCTGAATAAATGTCAAAATATTTCAATTCTAAACTGAAACAAGACGAGGATTTCATCTCAAAGTCTACGTTCCGAGTATATTTCCGACTTTTAAAAATATTCATACAGGCTCAGATCGGTCCGCGTGGGCGCACGTCCGGCCAAAACACGTGGGCGCCTTCATGGGCACGAAACGCGACTGACAGGGCGGACAGAGTTCTACGTCATGACTTTACCATGACGTAATTGATGTTTTACAGTCACAGTCTGTAAAACTAACTTTTGCTCGGATTCACGATCTTCTAGAAACGGATATTCTAGAAACACTGAAGATGGGATCACCCAGCAGCCAAACGTTGTTCTTATTTCTCTTGTCTTTCTGATCCATCACTCACCCTACCTTCTGATCCTCACACACTGGAACACGCAAACACGATCAACACACGGCGCTTCGCGCCAGTTGTATGTCCTGCAGGCTGGCGGTAGCGGCAGCTATTCTGAAGAAGAAGAATAGCGAAAGCTGCGACATTACGTCACTATTAGCTTCACGTCATAGGATCACCAGTCTCAGTCACGACTCCGTGTACGCAGTGACGAAATCGATGTATCACGTCACTCATCGTAGTTCTAAAGTTTTACGAATGAGAAAATCAAACTTTTAAATTTATTGTCCAACTGATTTGCATAGTTAGAACTCTTAGGTCACAATCTGACCTAACCATACCCGAAAGCGGGACTAACTTGTCACAGTCTGATGCCTGCCCGCCAGTGACGCCAGGTGCATGCTATGGAACGCGCTCCACCACGACTGTGACCCATTTCAAAGTCTAACGTAGGAAAAAAAAAAAAAAAAAAAAAAAAAAAGGTGGAGATTCTAAGTCTACGCAGTAAACGCTGAAATTCTGTCAACACAAAGAGAACACTGTTTCTCCACTGCAAAGATTTGGAACCACTGAAAGCACTGACTCCCCACTCGTTGCGCAAAACATGAGGTCACCTGTTTTGCGCAATGACTGGCCTGAAGACTGGCTCGACCTCGATCAGCTGATCGATGCCATAGTGTCCAATTTAAGCCTTTAGCAGATTTTGTCTCATTATGAACTGAGTGCCATTCCGCCTGATGCAGGGGCGGATCTGGGGCGGAGGAGAGACCCGGACCCGTCCTCCCACTCCCAAAATTCTTTCAGATGCTATATCTAAGTCCCTGTTTTGATGAGATTCTCACGCAGGCTTGGGAACACCCCTCCCTCCTCCCCTGCGCAAAAGGCCATCGGGCCGCCATCGGCCCGAAGACCTTGAGCAATGGGATGTGTGTTTCTTGCAGTTGGATCTAGTTAACCTTTTGTCTCTACACCGTTCAAAAGCATCCATTTGCGAATTTCTTCTTAGTGGAATATCACTCACTAGTAATTACAATAGTAACTACATAACAGCTGGTTAAGTAAGCCTATCCGTGATTTATAATTATTTCAAGTACTTCGTCAATTTCATAGTCTGGGGCCGTGTGCGTGTGGGCCGACTCACAGTCTGATTTGCCAAGGCGAAAGCGGGCGGGGAGTGGGAGCAAATGGGTCAGTGATGCGGAAATGGCAGATGTCGGCTGCTTAGAGGGGGTAGGGGTGGGACATTTTTATTTTAACGATAGATGGTGTTAGATTTAGGGTAGTGACATTTAGTTTGCTTGATATTCACATTGCCTCACTGGAGGCATTAGTCTTTTTTTTTTTGTTGTTGTTGCAGATTTCAAGGGCAGTCAGGAATAACAAGCAAGTGATCCAGGCAGACCAAGGGACTTGCCAGACCATACAAGGGACTCTGCACGGACCAAGGGACACATGCTAGGACTTCACATCTCGCAGACATCTTGTGCGGTCTTTTGTTTCCATGCTTAAGCCGTGATAGGGTCACCCCCAGATGCGCATAGGGACCCTTGACATCTGGCATTTTTTTTATTCTAATGATAGATGGTGTAAGATTTAGAGTAGTGACATATTTAGTTTGCTTGATACTCACATTGCCTCCCTGGACGCATTAGTCTTCTTTCTGTTGCAGATTGCAAGGGCAGTCAGAAGCACAAAAATGAAATCCGGGCAGACCAAGGGACTTTGCCAGGACCATACAAAGGACTCTGGACAGACCAAAGGACACATGCTAGGACTTCACATCTCACAAACATCAGGTGCGGTGTTTTTGTTTCCATTAAGCCAGTATAGGGTGATCCCAAGATGTGCATAGGGACCTCTGACATCTGGCATTTGTGTTCTAATGATAGATGTTAAAGCTTTAAGCTGGTACCGTTAAAAGTAATTGTAATCAAGTAGTGCTTTTTCATATCATTTTCGTAGTGTCCCTGTGGAGACTAGCAATATTTTTTAGTCTGCTTGATACTCACATTGCCTCCCTGGACGCATTAGTCTTCTTTATGTTGCAGGTTTCCGGGGGAGCCAGGACCACCAGCAAGGCATCCTTCAGGACAAAGGGACACAGCTAGGACTTTACATATTAACATCAGACCAAGGGATTTTGTATTTTTTTCTGGGCACTTAATTTTGTTTGGTACTCTGTTCTACGCACCAGCTAATCAACATGGTGGTTATTTTTCTCCTTTTCTCAGCATAATGGGGACCCAAAGATCAGGTGAGGGTTTGATTGTTTTTGTCTCTTTATTGTTATGCCTTCATCTCATGTGTCTCTAGCTGCCCGTTGGAAGTTTCAGTGCCACCATGGGATGACTCCAGAACCACCAACTTGAGATAACACCTGATGACTCTCCACATCACACCTGCATCTTTGAGGAAGTGTCTTTTGGCGCCACACCCACTTGCAGCTCATTGCAAATCTTCACCACACAGTGCACAACAGATTCCACACACTTACTTAACCATGAACTAAGTCGATGGTCGTCCATTTTGTTGATCTCATGCTGTTGCTTTCATCCAGCATAGGACAGACCTAAGCTGCATGACAGCCACAGTTATAAAGTGTCACTTCTTCATCTGGCTTTGTGCTATATACTCATGCACAAGGGGGTTAATAAATCAGCTACCGGTTGCGTGCACTAATAAAATCATATATCTAAATTATCCACAACAACATGACATTATGAACAATGCTAGCATAATAGATAATCATACATTCATAATCATGAACACCAGCATTAAAATTATACATATATATCACCAACACTGGCACTGTCATGAGTTAAAGATCATTCGTGTAGGTAATATTATTACCTTATAATATTGTTATCCTTAAACCCAAACTCACAATGGACGTGTGCTAATATCAACACAATTATTGGCGTTAGCACCAAATGACACTTTTCTGAAAAACTATGACTGTCATGCAGCATAGGAACATTGTATGTGGGATGAAGGCGATAGTGCAAGAGACACTTCATATCATCCGGGCTCAGGATTGGTAATGGCAGTGTTCTTTTCAACCTCTCACTTAACCCTTTCACGCATGCAGCCATCAGAGCTATTTACAACTGTGGCTGGCATGCAGCATAGGAACATCCTATGCTGGATAAAGGTGACAGTTCATGAGACTTCATCTCAGTACCGGCAATGTCGGAGTTTTTTTCAAACTCCCACTTAACCCTTGAATTGGGCATTCTCAGCAAGTGATCAACCGTCTTCAAGAGTTTTGTGTGGAGGCTTGCCCCCTCTTGCCAGATTTGCTGATGCTGCGCTTGGAGGAGTGGGCAGTGCTGGAAGATGTGAGCTGTGTCTGATCTACATCATCAGAAGTGTTGCTTGAATTATCATCTTCATCCTATATCCATCATTGGATGTTCCTGTGCTGCATGACAGTCACAATTTCAAGTACATAACCCCATGTGCATGCAAACACCAGTGATGTAAATAGCACTGATGGCTGCATGTGCAAAAGGGTTAAGTGGGAGTTTGAAAAAAATGAAATATGGTCAAGTGCATGTGTTTATTTTCATGCATACATACACGTGTAATTAACTCTTTCACCACCACATTTAGATAGGTGCATCATTTGCCAAATATTTCTTTTACTGTTCGAACTGCTGGACAGTTGGTCTCATAATTGCTTGTATCTCAGAACTTATTCCAGATATTTACTTCAGATTCTGTTTTTAATGGGGGCTGATGTTAATTTCAAAGTTTATATTATTATTGTAACTTTGACTGATTTATTACACAGACAACCTTTACAAGGTTTATAATACAAATAGAGTGGACATGACGTGCACATTGTCAGTGTAACAGCAAAACACACTCTCTACAATCTGAGGACTATTGTTGGAATTTTCTTGCTGTCATTAGCATAAGTATCAAGGTCATCGCCAGAATAATTTTCAGGCCCTTCACTGTAAGGTCAAAAACTTCTCATGCATTGAAGCACAATTTTGAACTCACGGCCAGTTTGGTACACTCGATTCGCTGTAAAGTTTGGTCAATTCGTTAATTTCAGTTTAATGTCTCCGGACACCGAGATGGTCGGGGAATTATGAAGGGAAAACCCCACTGCTTTCGAGCTGCACATTTGGTTGTACCACTCTAGAATGGGTCGCGTGGTGTGGGGGTGTGGGGGTGGGTGGGTGAAGAGTAAGATGTGTCAATGACGTCAGTCAGTTATGCAGGTAGAAACACTGTGATCCCTTTGAGATGCCCCCTCTATGTCAGATAAAGTCCCCCATGGCAGCCTACATGTAAGTCTACTAAAGTCGACCATGATACTACATTACTGACTACCATCTATTTCATAAATAAATTTAATCAAACCTTGATTGAGGTTGCAAAATCTACGATATGCATTAGTATAATCTTGGTTAAGTTATTATGTCTTCCTTGTGTGTTTTATGTTTCTGTGAGCAACATTGTAATAATATTTTGTGATCTGGTTCAGAATTGCTTTCCTGTTTTTCAAATTTTCATAAATTAAAGGATGGTGGGCATCTTAGTCTTTGGTTGTCTTAAACCTCTTCTGCCATCTAAGTACAGCAGAACCTGTTTTGAATGACCATCCTTATAAGGCCAAAGAACACAGTGGCGTTTCCGTACTGTCCAGTCTCTTAGCCTTAGTCAGTCCCAGGCATCCCCTAATTTTTCAATCCCCTAAAAAAAAAAACACTACCGCCTACCAGCTGCACATTTGCCATGCAGAAAAAAAAAAAAAAAAAAAACCCACCAGCACATTGACAGTCTCATTTCTTGGCTATGAACCTGATTCCTTACCAACCCCACACCCAAGCACAGCTGAAATCAGCCTGCCGTTCAAATAGCATGGCAGCGTCAACTCAACATAGGCCCACAGTTGTCCACTGGATAAGCTCAGGATGGTATGAATCAAAGCACCAAACATGTCTCCTCTTATCTAACCAGAAATTTCCAGCAAATTCCAACATTCAGCCCTACTACAAATTTTCAAGCAATGCAAAAAGTTATTTGTAAAAACACCGGTCCTCTTACTGCCTCATCTACCTCATTTGAATATGTAACATGACCATAACATACCACCTGCCATCTAAGACCACCATTTAGGTGACTGTATCCTTCTTAATGATGGTCTTTAATGACAGGAAAAATTGTTTGCTCTTCAAGACTTCACTTGAGAGAACACCTTGCCAAGTTATGCAAGTAAATCGCAATTCCACTGACAATGATTTATTGCATGTGTAATACAATATGCACAATTAATGAACACAAACAATTTCTTGCAAAGAATACATTCTTAGTATGCAAAAATAGCCAGATGTTCACAGGGTTTTGAAAGCCATGTGTATCTTGTACATACAATGCTCGGGTATTGTTGCTTGTCAAAATCAATCCTGGTTCAGCTGGCTTTGAGCAGTCAAAATCTCAAATATTCATTTTGCTACATTCAAAATATCAGCACATCGGCATTATTATTTTTGTAAACCGGAAATTCTGCAATAATGGTCATATACTTGTGATCAGACGACTAACTCAGCCATCGTTTTCTGTCCTCATTCATGTTCACACACACACACAAAACAAACAAACAAACAAACAAACAAACAAAAAACAACAACAACAACAAAAAAATACCCTAACACACACATTTGTTTTCAGTAAACAATTGGATTTTATAATTCTGCCTGAAAAAAAACACAAACTATTTAATAATTTTTATCCATTTTATTCTGGAAAATGCTACGTTTGCCTTAAAGAGGGAAGTCAAGGCTAGGGGTATTTTACATTGGACAGGTTAAGTCCAATATCACTTTAATCAGTATTTCTGTTAGCCATTCGTACATGGAATTTCTCTCAAATGAGCAATATAAGTACCAATGCAATATGTAATATGTAATTTCATGAAGTTCAAAGTTCTCCAAATCATACAAGAACATGGAAAAACTTAATGAACATCCTCAAAAGGTACATTTTTGAGCTAAGACTACATTACCTGTAAGAGTTGTCGCGTATCGGCTAGCTGCTAATTATATACTGTAAAAAAAAAAAAGAAAAAAAAAGAAGGGACATCTGTATTCAGGTCATCTGCTTTCCTAACAGCCATTATGAAGTTGACTATTGACGCCCATGTAAAAAGAAACTACTTCCGGTACATTCGGTTCCTGGGAAATAATCTGTCAATGCTAAAATAGTACCAATAGAAAGCTTGGAAATAATCATTTGAAATAGACAAAACAGTTTGGCATATCACTGAAGGCGACCGAAAAATTTAGCTGACACACATTAGTCAATACTTAACAAAGTGGTTTAAAAAAAACTGCAACACTGACACGCACACACACACACACACACACACACACACACACACACACACACACACACACACACACACACACACACACACACACACACACAAACACACACACAACACTGAACACACACACACAAATCAAACACAACATAATGACCTGCAAATAATATATGCAGAAACCTGGGAAGTAGAAGCTGTCTTAAACCATTTAGCATCTTTACCTGACCCAACTCCGATGAAGTTTCTCTTAAGGACCTTACGCTCAGAGCATTGACATTTATGTCTATGTTACCTGGAAATTCCCCTGATGACGCCCTCGCTGAGATATATATATGTTCATACGGCACTATCCACTACTTAGACTCTCTAAAATCTCGGTGTCTATTTATCTCAGTGCCTGATTTGCTGGTGTGCGGAGAAAATACTAAGAGTGGCAAACGCGGCTGTGACTAAGTGTGAGAATGGCTGGAGACAAGAATAATGTGTGAGGAAACACGTTTGCGGGGTGAAAGGGTGCGGCAGACATACAGTCGGGGAGGGTGTAAACCCATTAACAAGTTCACGTAGGTATCTGTTACTTTTCTTGTAACCCGCACAGAGCTCGGCAAACTATTTTTCGAAGGCCGATGATTTAGGATATGTTCTAGAGAGTGGTGGCGAAGCAAGCCGACGTAACCTCAGTTAACCCTTATCATTCGGAATACACCAGTGTGTGAAATAGGTTTGACTAAAATAGTTCAAGGCCGGGTAGTGCCAGAATAGCTTGGCGCCTCTAGGCGGCAAGCTATTCTGGCACCACTCTTGAACTAAAGCCATTGGTCTATATCGTTATCTGTAAGTACTATAATGTAGCTTGCATATGGCAGTATACAAGTTTGAAGCTTTTAGCCTCAGTATGATATGGGTTAATCGCGTCAGCGATGTACAAGTATACTGACGAGCAAAAGAAATATGACAACTCTGGATAACAAAAGTGTCGCATTTCTTTCGCTCTTCAGTATATGTCACAGTTTCACCCGTAATTAACGCAGCCTAAAGCGGCGACGACCACCCTTTCAAAATAGGTCATGTAGATTTAGTGTGTATACAACCAACCAGCCAGCTAGCCATCCAGCCAACAAACCAATCAACCAACAAACCAACCACACACACACACACACACACACACACACACACACACACACACACACACACACACACACACACACACACACACACAACACACACACACACAACCAACCTACCGACGGATCGATCGACCAACCGACCAGCCAACGAACCAACCAGCCAAAACACAAAGTAAGCCATGAAAACGACGCTTGTTGTAGGGGAATTACTGTAAACACGCTGACTTGACCTCCCACGGTTGGTTAGTTCGGGTTTAACGTCCACAGCACCGAGGTGATCATGGACGGCCCTGACGGGCGGGTTATGGGGGACAGGGAAATCTATTGCCTATGGAGTACGACCTGAACACTGATCAACTCAGGCGCACTCCAACTGTGCCACTTTGATTTACCAGGACCTTTCAACGGACATGCTATTGAACAAATCCGTTTTTTCCCCTGGATTGTGAGTCGAGCTACCGGGGCCGGGACGGGATTCGAACCCACGACCCGGCGATTCCCTTCGCTCTCCTGCTCCGACGTTTAACCGCCTGAGCTATTTCGGACTCGGTTGGTTTGGTTAGTTCAGGTTTAACGTCCACAGCACCGAGGTGATCATGGACGGCCCTGACGGGCGGGTTATGGGGGACAGGGAAATCTATTGCCTATGGAGTACGACCTGAACACTGATCAACTCAGGCGCACTCCAACTGTGACACTTTGATTTACCAGGACCTTTCCACGGACATGCTATTGAACAAATCCGTTTTTCCCCCTGGATTGTGAGTCGAGCTACCGGGGCCGGGACGGGATTCGAACCCACGACCCGGCGATTCCCTTCGCTCTCCTGCTCCGACGTTTAACCGTCTGAGCTATTTCGGACTTTCATCCTCCCACGAATTTATGAGTTGCTCTTCAAGTAACCAGTTCAGTATGTGTACTGATCTGCTGATCATTGTGATGTATTAACGGCCGCTTCGAGCCCCGAGGCAACTTGAACTATCATGGCATAGCTATCAGCGGTCATGTAAATGCGTGGTGTCAGCTATCAGACAAACAGACAGAAGAACATACAGATAACGATGGAGTTTGCATCACGAGGTCCTAATCCATCTGCATCTTTAGCGTGTGGACGACGAGTGTCAGTGAATACCTCAAGGCTCTTGGCAACTATCGCAACATGCAAACCTCACCTGGCACCATCCATCTGCAAGAGACATAGATTCCCATGAGCCCCTGCATTTGCAGGGGCTCATGAGAGTCCATGCCTCGTGCTGTCAGACATCAGGGTCCAGTTTACTGTGCTTGTCAGAGTAACGGGAATCACCCATATCTAGGTTTACGGTTGAATTGTCAACTACGATGCATACAACATACTGCTGATTCAGTCTTAGACTCCATGCCACATTTTAGGTCAGAAGTCATGCTCAGCCTGATGATGTAAATACGTAACAACAAGAGGCTTAGACTCTGATGAACTCCTGCATCTACAGGGGCTGATGGTAATCTATGCTTCATGCAGACGGATACAGTAAAGTATTGTAAAAAGAGACAGAGTGATATACAACTAGACGATTTAATATATATAGTATAATGGTGACCTAGGGCTGAGAAAGAAACGAGCCGAGAGAGCCTCAAGCAATGGGTCACACATCTGCAAATTGCGTAAATCCTCAAAAGCCCTCATGCGGATGAGGATCTCTGCTTGTTACTTTCTACTATGTTGTCACACAGGCTAAGAGTATCGTTATTAAACGAAAAGTGAGGGTCCATAAATGTGACGGAGAAATTCAAGACAGAACTTCACTGTGTTTATTTAGTTACTTCACCTGCGAAACACTGGCCGCATAAAATGTGACCAGGAGGATGCATAGATCCTCATGAGTCCCCGCAACTGCGGGGACTCATGTGGATCTATGCGTCTTGCGTGTTGCTCATGAAGATCAATGTTGCTCACGAGGATCTCAGCTTTTTGCAGGTGGCTTAATGTCACTGAAGGTGTGGGTGGTAGCACAGAGCCGGAGGGTCAATTCAGGACGTCAAAGATGGAAAGTTACTGTCCCGCCATATACCTGCAAACACGACCTCACCCCAGGGGCCATCCCTGGGGGGTCCGGCAATGAGACACTAACCCACGCGTAAGAGGTTGTAAAACAACGTTTCTGCACTACTGAACTGAGATGGTATCGTGAAGTCACAGTAGAGCCGCACGTACACTCACAGACGCAGATATTCAGCTCAAATGATGCGATTATGGGGTCTGTGTCAGTAAGATATATGTCTGTGTTGTTTCTGCACAGTAAATAGTTACATATCAGTGGGTGCTGGTCTTTAATTTTGGACCTTACGGTTTCGAGCCGAAACTGAGAGCGAAAATCACAGACCACAACAGATTTTTGAGAGTCTTATTTTATTATCATTTCTTGCATGCTGCTGCTAATTATATATATTCAGAGAGTAATTTAAATGGAACATCTTTAACAATATCCTTTGTCAAAATGACGTCAGACATAAGCTTTTCGCATCCACGCAGGCGACTGCGAAGTATGAGGCATCTTGAACATGTTTACCTGGGTGCATATGCGACACGACGTAAAATAATTTTCATATGAGCCTTATGTCGACCTTCGGTATGGCGCTCACCACTGAGTGTCACGCACACCAGACCGACCTTTCAGTCATAGTTGTAAGCGCGTCACTTGACGCTCTGTTGCACAAGAAAGCAGTCACACACACGCCGCAGGGATCTGCTCAGTTGAGCCACTGACGCTAACATTGAAACCTACCAAACAATATTCGTCTAAACCCAAATCACTCCCTCGATCATTAGAAATAAACAAGTATCGATCACTTCTAGCAAGAGGCACAGATTCTCATGAGTCCCTGCGACAGCAGGGGCCTAGGAAAATCTATGCCTCTTGCAGATGGGAATACTGGAGCACGTGACTTCTAAACAAAACTTTTACAACCCTGTAAATGGGATCTTTATTGTCAGGCCTGCATTCGTGCGAGCACCGCCTTGGGAAGCCAGGACTAGAGCGCTGGCCTGGAAATTGTAAACTGTGGCATAAGGCCAGAAATTATATTTTTTTCACCGCCTGCGAGAGGCATAGATCCTCATGAGCCCCCGCATGCATTGCGGGGGCTAATGAGGATCTATGCCTCATGCTGAATGAAATGAATGAAGTTGTGTGAAAATATATATATATATATATATATATATATATATATATATGAATATATATGTGAATATATATATATATATATATATATATATATATATATATATATATATATATATATATATATATATATATATATATATATATATATATAATATATATATATATATATATATATATATATATATATATATATATATATATATATATATATATATATATATATATATATGTGTGTGTGTGTTCATTCGACGCTGGAGTACCTTGGTTTAGTTTGCGGCTGGAAATAAATGTTGGGTTTTCAGTCTGAAGCGGCATAGATCTTTGTGTTACCCGGGCCAAAAGCTGCCTAGAAAATAGGACACGTCTGATGTTGGTCCAAATTTACGACTGTGTCCCTCAAGATCTGGAAGACACCTGGGATTCATCTCTAAGACAAGGGGTGACTTACTAAGTTTCATTGGGAAGTCACACCAATACCACACACGAGTTTTGAATTTCTTCAACAATGTGAAGTTGTTCTCTGTTATTTTACGCGTTTTGTATTGCTGTTATTGAAAAATGTGAGAAATCAACTGTTTTCCTATTTCTGCCAATAACATCGATAGCACTGGTGGAAAAGTCGTAAAAATAAATCGATCGCAGTATTCTTGTTACTTCAGTGACATTAACCCTTTCACTGCAAATCACACAACAACCATCACCTATCTACAAGAAGCATATACCCTCATTGCCTCCAAAGTCGCGGGGGCACACGAGAGTCTATGCCTCTAGCTGACTCTGTGTGCTTCTACGTTTCTCATGCAGAACAGTTATCGGACTTTTAGACTACAATGTTCTACGATAGAAAATGTCATTCATGGTCACAGGCTGTGAAAGGGTTAAATTATTTCCGCATGAGTGGTTCTCAGAAGGGGTCAATTCCAGGGTCATAAATAAGCGGAAACTCAGTGACAAGGAATGAATGTGTCTACTCAGTGACAAGGAATGAATGTGTCTACTCAGTGACAAGGAATGAATGTGTCTACTCAGTGACAAGGAATGAATGTGTCTACTCAGTGACAAGGAGCGAATGTGTCTACTCAGTGACAAGGAATGAATGTGTCTACTCAGTGACAAGGAATGAATGTGTCTACTCAGTGACAAGGAATGAATGTGTCTACTCAGTGACAAGGAATGAATGTGTCTACTCAGTGACAAGGAATGAATGTGTTTACTCAGTGACAAGGAATGAATGTGTCTACTCAGTGACAAGGAATGAATGTGTCTACTCAGTGACAAGGAATGAATGTGTCTACTCAGCGACAAGGAATGAATGTGTCTACTCAGTGACAAGGAATGAATGTGTCTACTCAGTGACAAGGAATGAATGTGTCTACTCAGTGACAAGGAATGAATGTGTCTACTCAGTGACAAGGAATGAATGTGTCTACTCAGTGACAAGGAATGAATGTGTCTACTCAGTGACAAGGAGTGAATGTGTCTACTCAGTGACAAGGAGTGAATGTGTCTACTCAGTGACAAGGAATGAATGTGTCTACTCAGTGACAAGGAATGAATGTGTCTACTCAGTGACAAGGAATGAATGTGTCTACTCAGTGACAAGGAATGAATGTGTCTACTCAGTGACAAAGAGTGAATGTGTCTACTCAGTGACAAGGAATGAATGTGTCTACTCAGTGACAAGGAATGAATGTGTCTACTCAGTGACAAGGAATGAATGTGTCTACTCAGTGACAAGGAATGAATGTGTCTTGCAAAGTGTGAACGTGTTCGTTGCAGCGCTTTGTAATTCTGAATGATAAAATTCCATAATATCGTATTTTGGGCACGATAACACCACATAAAAATACTGAACAAGCATGAAGTGCAGCTAAGGTTATATTTTGGCTGGTGCGGTTCACACACTAAAAATGGTTGATGCGATATTACGTAGATTTTGGTAGTGTAAAAGGAACATAAATCTAAAAAATGTCCCTCTGCCCTCACACTGTCTAGTCTTTTATTCAGAAAGTGCAATAAACTGATTTCGATTTTTGATGGCCAAAATACGCTTATACAACGGGTTATCAATGCTGTCATGCCTAAACTAAGACTGCACTACCCTGCTTTTTCTATTGACCCTTCTTTTACCGCTTGGAGTAGGTCGCAGGAGATAGATCGACCATGATAATATGGCTCCACCCTTGTATTATCATGGTTGATCCATCTACTGCAGTTGGTACATAGTCGTTAGTTGACACCTCCAAACTTTGGGAAATGCGGCCTTGGGGTTCAATGGCTTAAACTTTAAACATATGCAGAAAAAGAAATCTCTTTGTGTTGACCGGTCATGTCGGACCTTACGGCTGTAGGTCGTAAGGTTCAAAGTCACAGGCCAACACACAGTTACACGCACAAGTATTTATTCCATTATATTATCGTTACAGCACAGATTATAGACTTGGCGTCGGACAGGAACTGTTGGTTATCATTTAGAAGGGGACCGATAATGAACAATTATAATAATGGCTGGATAGAAAGCATTTTTTCATAGATTTAATGGAAGTTAAATCCCAAAAGTATACACACAAAACCCCGTTACACAAACGTTAAATGTCTGCATCGGACATCACACACGCATATTTGACACTTTCTCTCACAGCAAACATCACCCAACTGCAAGAGGCATAGACCCTCATGCGCCCCCGCTTTAGCGGGGGCACATGAGGGTCTATGCCTCTTGCTTGTGTATAATTATGTAAATCAAGTTCCTAATAAAGGATGTTATATGTATCTGGTCGTCAGTCCGCGATGGTTTCAAGAGATTGCATCCATGCCTACTGACAGTGAGAGGGTTAAGCCCGTATTGAGCAGTCCGTCGATAATAACAGCAACTACACATTCAGCGATAGGCCGCGCTGTAATTTTCTGTAGCGACGGAGGAGCCCACTGCACTCCGGACCCTGTTATTGTAGGATTTTCTGACCCAATGGCAAAGGATTGGTCATCAACAAAGATATCGCGCAGCCATTACAAACTTAATCCCCCCTACTTTTCACTGAATGCCTCTGCCCGTGTCACCGCGTCACGGTATCAGCAGACATTGCGTCATATCAAGGACAAATGACGTTCGAATGGGACGTTTCACGCCGCAGGAATATTTTCGCTGGGTTATGCTTATGCTCGCGACAGCTTGCGCTCGGCAATGAAGTCGACGGATTTGTGGAAAACATTTCACGTCTGCAAGAGGCATAGATTCTCATGAGAATCTATAACCCTTGTGGTAAGGATATATAGGCAGGTTCATTTCACGTACGTTTAGTAAATCATCGAGGTTTTAACCTGAGACTGTCGTAATATGTCGTCAATAGATAGACCCGTGCGCAAACTATGACGGAGCTTGGGGATTAGTACACAGGTGAAGTATATTTCACTGACTTGGGTCCCGTCTGGTCAACACTGAAATGGGGTCTTGGGCAGGCCGCCATCTGGATTGTTCTGAACATTTTGCTGTCGATAGCGTGTTTGGTAAAAGTGAATCAACTAAACAGGCTACCGACACCCAAAGGGTTAACTCTGCGCTGGTTTGTAATTAGGGATCGGACAGCTATAGGCCGACCATCACACAACTCAGTTTTGCATGACTGCACCGCCGCCGGTTTGAATGCCCTATGCTCACGTCTCTCCATCGTAAAAACATGGAGGCCCTCGGGTGGAAATTTTCACAGTTGAAAGGTGACCTCTATGCAGTACTTACATGCACGATACTATTAAATCGAACGCTATTATTTGATTCTCTCTAAGCCGCACGACGTTTATCCCGAGTTTCCGCTTTCCAGTCAAGCGGCCTTTTGAAATTGCTTGGTGAGCATAACGTGTTTTGTTGTTATTGTTGTTGTTGTTTTATTTAATTTTAAAATAACATTTTAAATCGCAAATTAATTTTGATGTCTACGCGTGCTGTGCACACATCCGTAGACTCGCGAACAGGCACCGTGAAATCTCAGCCTTTTTCAGCTTAAGTGGACAAGGTTTCAGCCTCTAACTGGTCGTGTTTCATGTTGCACTTGCTGTGTTTTCAGCTCCACACGCGCTAACTGCCGCACGCGCGAACGCCCTTTCGTCCAGACCCTCCCATCTGTAAGAGGAATAGATTCTCATAAGCCCCTGCAATGCATGAAAATGCATGCCTATTTCTTGTATAAATCGAACCTTTCTGTCTTTATATCTGACGGAGTTTGTGATCATTGCTTGCGAATGATGCGAGCATGAAGCGAAGCTAATGGGTAATTTCTATGGCTACAGCGCGTGACTCGAAATGATAAGCTCTCACGGAAAGTTTTAGACGTAAAATCCTTTGAACTGCCTCAATGTAAGGACGTAAAAGACGGTCTCATTTAGCAAGAGGCACACATTTGCATGAGTCCCCTGCTTCCACAGGGGGCTCATGAAAATCTATGCCTCTTGCCACATTGAGTGAAGCGATGTTTGCCTGATGGCGCGACTGCGGACACAGATTTCGGGTCAGCTCATCATTAACAAGCTTTTTTTCCCAACTCTAAATGGAAGTGGCTTAGATTCTCATGGACTCTTGCGGTAGTAGGGTCTCATGAGAATTTTAGCCTCTTGCTGGTGTAGCTTGGACTCATTTACTTTTTTAGGTTGAGGTCGTTATTGGGGGTTACTGAAGTGTAAGGCTATGGTGTCTGGTTTATTAGCGAGCCAGTTATTAACACGCGAGGGTAATATTTCTGCTAATTTTCTTACCGGGGAAAACAAAAGACGACACAGGCTATTACTGAGAATTCCTTAAAGATTTTATTTGTAATACAGTATTTTTTTCTGGACTAGTTGTGAGATTTTGTTGTGTTGTCTTGTTTTGTTGTTGTTGCACGTAATTTTGCTGCAGTGGTTTCACGAATACTTTGCTTTATCCGTGCGCGGGCCAGTTAAGGCCGACCGTGTGCCCGAGGGTCTGTTGTAAACTAAACGCTCTTTCTTCAGAATTCCATGTTAACTTCAGCACTGCGATAACGCAATCGCGCATAACATCTTTAGGTTGACTCTGGCTCCCGGGCACCGCGATATATTAAGGCTGACCAGTGTTTTCTTTTAACCCTTTGGCTGTCGGTAGCGGTTTTGTGTCGCGCTGATTCCTGCAGGAATCATCGCGACAAAAAACCGCTACGAACAATTAAAGGGATAGGCACTGCATGCAGTACCAGATACAGAACGCAGCACGTGGCTTGCGTGACTTGAAATTGCTCTAGGGATGTTAGGCCAAATTGTATCACCACACAGGAAATTCGCTTTCAGTTTAGAAGCTCAAACTCAATTCTCTGCCTTTCAATATTGCACTCGTCAACTTTATGTGGAAAGTGGCATTTGATTTGAAATTTAAACACAATTTGTGGCTTTTTACACCGAAACCGCAATTTCCTTTGATTCTTGGGAGGCGGCAGCCAAGCTAGTCTAGCGGCACTGCCCTTTAACTTGTCACGGCCAAACCTCCCGGAGTTGGGAAAGTCACTACAGAAAACAAGGTGCTTCAGGACTCAAACTTTGTTGTTGTTCTATCCGAAGTGTGTCAGTTATAGCAAAGGTAATAAAACGATACCCACAAGCAGTATTGTTTTCATCCGCCCTACGTCATACGACCAATCCCCTTAGCGCGAATCGTACCATGTGACTGCGCTACAAAAACCCATGTAGCGACTAATGGCGGACTTTTTGTATCCCTCTTTCTTACACGTCTTCGATGCCAGTTGTGTTCTCTAAAAGATCACCAAAACGTTATAAAATACAAAGTTGCTTAGTGTTGTTCAAAACAACAGGCACACTACTGAAGACGGCAACGTCATGAAAGATTTTAAAATACGTCATAAGACTAGTATGTATAACTGTATATTCCTTTGACGTCAGTCGAGTCTGGCGTGATCAAGGTCGGACGATTTCTTCTGATTTCTTTTACGGAAATAGTTAAGGAATGAAAACAAATACGATATTGGTAGCAGGAGTTTGCTACACGGACCCTTGTAGACCTGAGGGAAGTCAAAGGAACCACTGTACCCCGAACGCCGAAGGCCTGAGGGGTACAATGGTTAGTTTGACCTCCCGAAGGCTTACAAAGGTCCGTGCAGCAAGCCCCGCTACCAATTTTTGGGACCTATCAAAACGCATGGTATAACAGATGTTCGACCCTTGCATGACAACCGTGCATGTATTTCTTCACCTCGCATGCTTTTTCCCGACTGTCTGTTACAAGGTTGTCTCAATTTACATGTGTTGATACGGGTTGTGCGGTCTCCGCCGTACTTTCGACTGTTTCGTTTTAATGCCACATAACTATCAGCTACCGAGGCCCACCGTGGCACAGGAAAACCTCTCAGAGATAAAAGAGAGAAGTATTTAAAGGTTAAATCCCTTTTAAAAAGTCGTCGCGTAAATAAGGCCTGACCTACTGTTACGCAAAATAAATCACTCGTGCACAGCTAGACCGACAAGGCATTATTTAATCTATGTATACTTTATTTGAGACGCGCCTTATACGCGGCGTGAAGCCGCGTATCTGTATGCGGTACGTATCAAATGAATTATGTGTGAATGAACTAAATTATCGTCAACTTTGCTGATCGTTGCGATGAACAGAAGAACATAATAAAATATGGTAGAAATAGCGGTCACGGTACGGCGCTCTCTCCCTCACAGCAAAAACTATTACATATGAATACACTAAATTATCGTCACCTCAAGCGGCTGACCTTTCCGATGAACAGAAGAATGTACATAGTACAAATAGCAGTCAAGGTACTGTGCTCCCTCTCAGCAAAAACAATTACAATGTTAATACTTTTGTATTTACCATACACCATCTTTGAGTTTAGTTCGCTTATGGTGTTTGTATATTCAATGGACCTATTTTTCTGTTTAGCTCATACGTATTTCTTTGAAAGAAAATGCTAATTTGTCCGCTTTCGCCGTTCGGGGCTGTTTCGTACACAATCCTCTTACCGCGAAACAAATCAAATAAAGGGAGATCTTGTGTTTCTATTGTTTGGTGCAAAACTCCACTCTTGTACGGTGCAACAATGTAGGCTCTCGTCCACCGTCGCTCTTCTCTGTGCAAGAAACATGGATTCACATGAGTCCCTGCAGCCTCTTGCTGGCCAAGAGCTGCGCCAGCTGCACCTCTCAGTGAGGTGCTGTTTTGGGTTATGCGTTAAAAAAATAAAAGATTTTGGTTCGTTTCTTTTGTTTACACGCGGTGATAAGAAAACTTCATTAAAAGGATACATATGTGAAAACTTCTGTAAACCTTGTTTTGTTTGAAGCGATATTGCTATCAATATGTGTTACGTACACCAGTGCAGTAAATATGATCCCGTCTGCAAGAGACATAGATCGTCATGAATCCTCGCTTGCTGCGGCGACTCATGAGGATCGATGTCTCTTGCTGACCTTATTTTCATCTATTTTCTTCACGCAGAGATTGTCGTATGGTGATTTTTCAGAAGATTTTTCTCCCTCGATGGAAAATGGCGATGTTGCTGACTGATCCCGATTTTCATTTTTCACCGCACCACTGACACCTGAATCTTTCGAATTAAATTTATAGAGTCACACTTTATTTTTCAGAGTTATGTCTGCCGCTATTGCAATACCCATGGTCTGAATGTATATTCATGTTGAATTGGGGGTGAATGTAACAAGTGCTTTTTGTCAATTTATTGGCAAGAGAAATATGCTTAGACGTTCAAGGTTGAAATGTAGCCTACGTAATGCAACCAAGTCCTGCTCGATGTGTACAAGTCAGAAAAAATGATATGTTCTTATCAGCTTGTCTACGTAGCATTCAATTTGTTCATTTATTCAATCGTTCGTTTCTTTCTTTTCTTCTTCCTTCCTTCAATCGCTCGCTGGTGAGTTTGTTTGTTCAGTCAATCTGGATAGTTCGTTTGTTTGTTGACTCGTTTATTCATGCGCCTGCCTGCCTTTTTGTGTGTGTCTCTGTCGGTTTGACCGTTCGTTTGTCTGTTTCTTTCTCTCTGTGTTCATTTGCGTTGTCCATCCACTTTCGGCTGGTCTCTCTCTCTCTCTCTCTCTCTCTCTCTCTCTCTCTCTCTCTCTCTCTCTCTCTCTCTCTCTCTCTCTCTCTCTCTCTCTCTCTCTCTCTCTCTCGAACTGGATGACACCGTCTCTACGTTGACCACTCAAGTCACGCAGCTATCAGCAACGGCCGGCAACCAGCGTCAGGTTATCCAGGACGTGAGGAAGCAGGTGAGAAAACTGACCTCGTACCCGCCGACCCCTCCGCTCGCTATAACGTCAGGTGACGTAACACCGCCACACGCCGCCAGTGAGCCATCTGCTGCTGTCAGTGGTGATGTGGGCCAAGCTAGCGGTGCCCGCATTCCTGTGCTGATTAGCGCTGACCATGCCCCGCAGAAGATCGAAGCCGGTTCCGACTACGTCATCATCCCAACGCGCTCTCACCATTTAGATAGGCTGCCGCCTGATCAGCTTATCTTTCAACAGACAATACAGGCTGACACCACTACGCTCGTCCTTGGTGACTCTACGGTCAAGCACCTGAAGGGCAACAAGATGGCTACCTACGAGGGAGACACAGTGCAAGTGTTATCAGTTTCAGGCCTGACCACGACTCACCTGACACACTGGCTTAAGTCGCTGCCAGTGTTCTCCCACATCAGCTGTGTCACCCTACATGTAGGTATTAACGACTGTAAATCCAGCGAGGTGACCAGCCAGATGTGGGAGAACCTTATTCATAACTGCAAACGAGTGTTCCCCGAGGCGCGATTCATGCAGGCTTCGTCCATTCTGCCTGCCAGGCGTGGTCCCAGACATGCCATGAACATCGCAATTGGACAGTCCAATGCCAATCTATGCCATGTTTGTCGCAAGTTTGGGGCCACGTTCCTAGACAACACGCAGTCCTTCACGTCTACAAAAGGGCTATCTAGGAAGGCACTTTATAGCGACACAATCCACCCCAGTGGCCAGGGAATTGTTCGACTGGCCTACAAAATAAAGTGGGGTGGGCACACTGCCGACGACAACCACTCCGAGACTGCAGTGAAAGAGGCCCACTCGCAGACTGAAATAAAACAGACATACTCTAGTGTGGTCAAACACCAGCCGCATGCGCACAGCCAGTCCCACAGCGAACCATCATACTCTGCAGCGAGTACGGATGTACTGTCACAGACAAATATAGAGGTCGACCAACAAAACAGACCACCTAACCATCAGCAACAACAGCAGCATGACCAGTCCTTTCTGCAACCACAGTGGTACCCGACACCCTGGCTTCACCAGATCCCGAACCCCTACGGTCTCTACAATTTGTCGCCTACACGCCAGTATCCCTGGGCCCCGTCCCATGGCTTTCAGTACAGTACTTTATCGATGTACCCTCCGTTCAACCAGACCTTGCAGCCTGTCTAAGCGTTCATAGCTGATTCTATTAACTCTTTTGTGCTTCCCTTTGCCATAGACTTTACGACTGTGAAACCGGACTTTTGACTTTCAGGTGTTAGACTGCGAAACTGCGTGGACACTGATCCAGTTTCAACTCGATTTTCTTGTCATTGTTTTTAAATTACACGATAGTGCTTTACTCTGACAAACATTTGGCGTTACTGCCAGTCCTTATGATCCTTATTAGGTTTATTGCCTGTGCAGCTCCGTGTGTATTACCTGTTTCTGAACTGTTTTGTTCACAGTATTTTTCATTTCAACATGTCAGACTCCTCTAATATTCATATAGGTCATCTCAATATCTATCATCTATGTAACAAGACTCCCGATGTGTGTGTTCTTTTGAGTCAACCCAACCCTTTCCACTTGTTTGGTTTCACGGAAACCCGTCTTAACTCCAATATCAGCGATGACGTCATTTCTATACCTGATTTTTCCCTTATGCGCCGCGACCCACAAAGCCCCACACATACCGGCATTGCGGTGTATATTCATGATTCTATAAAAGACATCACCCGTAGAAGACCGGACCTTGAATCAGACACAGTGGAAAGTGTTTGGGTTGAAATAAGAAACAAGTCAAGTCCTGTATTAGTTGGTTTTATTTACAGGAACCCCTCTGCACCAAATATATGGCTTGATGATTTCACTGACATGCTAGATCAAGTTAAAAACTGTACATCAGATGTGCTTTTGTTAGGGGACTTTAACATTAACATGTTTTCCGCTAACCCTACATGGGAGTCCACTATTACTCTTTTTGGGCTCAAACAGCTGATAACATCTCTAACTCGTGTTACGTCTACGTCCTCTACACTCATTGATCATATATATACAACGAACAAGAGCCGAGTGTTGGAGACGGAAGTACTACAAGTTGGAATCAGCGACCATTAATTACCCTGTGTGCTGTAACTGGACCGTGAAAGCAGATAAACCTATCCGTAAACACCAGCACACTACCATCAAGTATAGATCGCTTAAACATTTTAACAAAGAGGCTTTTTTGTTTGACCTTAGTTCCGTTTCTTTTGATACTGTTTATCACCATTGTGAGCCTGATGGTGCGTTGTCTGAGTGGTACAGATTGTTCCTCAGTGTTCTTGATAGGCACGCCCCGATTAGGGAAAAACGAGTAAAAAACCCGCAACTGCCGCCTTGGCTAAACAAAGGTTTGGTCGATGCCATGCAACTGAGAGATGAATTAAAACAGAAAAAAGATTCCCCTGCTTACCGTAAGCAACGCAACCGCGTTAAAAAATTAGTTCTTGATGCCAAAAAGTCACTCTTTGAACGAATAATGAATGACAAAAAAGTACAGTCTCTGTTTGGAGAGCGCTTAACGCCCTTACAAAATCTAACTATAGCCCTACACATACATCTATTTCTGCAGAAACTTTTAATAATCATTTTCTTTCTGCCGCCCAGTCGTTGCTGCAAAACACTATGTCTAAGGCACCGTTTGTATCCCCAATCCTTGTCAAATATTGTGATGGCAAACTTTCTTCTCGTTCATCTTTCCACATACCTTGCATGACAGTGCACGATGTCGGTAAAGCGATTGAATGTCTCAAAAGTAAGCGCACTTCAGGACATGATGAAATTAGTACTGCTGTGTTAAAACTATCACTACCTTTCATAGTAGAATCTTTAACGTACATCTACAACCGTTGTATCGAGCGTGGCGAATTCCCCTCTGATTTGAAAAAAGCCAAAGTTATTCCGCTTCCTAAGAACAAAGATATTACAGATCCCAATAAATTCAGGCCAATTTCTATCTTGTCTTCACTTTCAAAACCCACAGAAAAGCACATACACAAACACTTACAGCACTTTCTTGACACACACGACCTTATTCATCCCTTACAGTCAGGATTTCGCCCGCGGCACTCTTGTCAAACAGCTCTCTCACATTTAACGGATCGTTGGCTCACATCAATAAATAAAGCACTGTTGACTGGAGTGGTCTTTTTAGACTTTACCAAAGCCTTCGACTTAGTTAACCATACCCTCCTTACCGAAAAACTCTCAGTCTACCGCGTAAGTGACCGAGCTGTATCCTTTTTAAATCCTACCTTGAAGGCCGACGACAGTAAGTCAGCGTAAATGGCAAATCATCCTCTGAGGGGCTGATTATGCATGGCGTGCCCCAGGGATCTATTCTCGGGCCTCTATTGTTCACACTTTACATAAATGACTTACCTTTACATATCTCACAGCCCGACGTTACCTGTAGCTTATTTGCAGATGATGCAACTTTGGATGTGTCTGCGCCAGACGTGCCCACAATCACTAGTTCACTCCAGCAAACAATAAATGAAGTCTTTGATTGGTGCCAGACTAATTCCATGATTCCAAATCCATCAAAGACGGATGGTATGCTTGTGACAACAAGGCAAAAGCATCAGCTGAGCCTGCCGCCACTCAAACTTTACCTTGAAAAGCAACCAATAGCGCAAGTTAGAGAACATCGTTTGCTTGGTGTCACTGTAGACGACCAGCTCAGTTGGCACTCGCATACTAATTCTATTTGTAAGGTTTTGTCAAAAAATCTGTATTTGTTATCTAGACTAGTTCTATTCACCGACGTTTCAACCAGGCAGTTGTTTTATAATGCACACATAAAATCCCATCTAGATTACGCATCGACAGTATGGGATGGATGCAGCGATATTTCTTTAAAAAGAATAAATTCACTCCATAGACGTGCGGCAAAGCTTATCCTAAAAGATTCCCACACCCCTTTGACTACCGACGATAAACTAACAAAATTAAATATGTTGCCCCTTCGTAAGCACTTTTTCTTCAATAAATGTGTATTTATGCGTAAGATCACACTTTCAAAATCACCTGGATATCTCGCTGCTCTCTTTAAGGCTCCTCACACTCCGTACCCGACACTGAGGAACGACCTGGTAGTGCCTAGGCCCCGCCTTGACATTTTTAAATCGGCCTTGTCATATTCAGCAGCCAAAGAATGGAATTTACTTCCAAAAAGAAATAAAATCTATCACGACCATGAATGCTTTCAAGACACGGCTTCATCAGCATTTGCTACAAATGCAATCGTAAACTGCTTTTGTTTTAGAATGACGTGGTATTTTGAATTTGTCTATCTGATTGTTTTCTTTTTTTAATCTTATGGTACACTTGTTAGATGGTAGCGCATGTATATCTCATTATGTGTATTAAATGTGTTTATGATGTTTTGTATATGATCGCCATATGTACACACTGGCTGTATCCCTGCTGTCACCTTCGAGCGGCAGCTGATCGAGGGGGGCAGCCAGTATGACTCGCCTTGTTGGGCGCTTATGGTATGTCAGTGCGTGCGGCCCCGTGAGTGGGTGTGTAAGTAGTTTAGCAAGGACAAGATGGAAGAAAGGTCTTCAGACCTAAATCTTTTTATCCTTGGAAAATAAAGATTCATTGTCATTGTCATTGTCATTGTCTCTCTCTCTCTCTCTCTCTCTCTCTCTCTCTCTCTCTCTCTCTCTCTCTCTCTCTCTCTCTCTCTCTCTCTCTCTCTCTCTCTCTCTCTCTCTCTCTCTATCCAGAAGACCGTTACTCGCTGGTTTCCTGTTTCACGAGAACACTCTAGAACCTCTTCGACGTCCTTTGTCTGACAAGCGTAGAGGTACATGTGTCCAGCAAGAGGCGCAGGTTCTCATAAGCCCATGCAGCCTTCAGGGCCGGCTTATGAGGACCTATGCCTCTTGCAAATGGCAGGAGGTAACTTTGTAAATTGCTTGGACAACCTCGCAGGTCTGTAAAACACCGACGTAACAATTTTCCAGCAAAAGGGTCAAGGGTCCACTCTTAGATAAAGATAAAGGTATAGGTCAGGGTTTTCAATCGTAAAGAAGCAAGAGTGTTCATGTCCTCAAGAAATCCCAAGCGTCTTGAAGATGGAAGGTGGTTTACCATACAGTCCTATCGTTTCACAAGACAACATGTAGAAAACCTCGAAGACCTGTTCCCTTAGAAAAAAAAAAAAAAACACAGACAGAAACAAATCTGCAGCAAGAGACAGATTTTCATGAGCCCCTGCTGAAAGCTGAAAGCAGGGGGTCATGAAAATCTGTCTCTTGCAGAAGGCCCATGGGTTAGGTTTTTGAGTGGGGGTCGAGGGATGGGGGACTGAGGATTCGGCTTGTTGTTTTGCCTGGCGACACACTTTGAGGCCTGGAGGTGTGAAATTCGCACCTGTGTGTCCGTGACGTGTGCTAGTGGCTGACCAAAAGAACGGGCAAAGCCGAAAGCTGCTTCGCAAGCCCTGTCTGGTGGTTTTTTTTTGGTGACCGTCCTTTGCGACCGTGCAATCACGCACGCCTCCGTCTGTGCGCCGTCCACTTATGCAGCAGAAGGCACTTGCTCACGATTCGCTATTGACATACCGCGGAGTGTTCGTTCATTCATAGGTGCAGAATATTTATGTCTGCTAGCTTATTCTTTGTTTTCTGTGTTTATGGTTGATGCAAACTCTATTTGTAAAGTAAAAAAAACAAAACAACAACAACCCAAAACACACCCAAAAAACAAAGGTTCATGTGCTGGTCTGTGATTTTGGACCTTACGGCTGGCAGCCGTGAGGTCCAAAATCACAGGCCAGCACACTCATTTGCTGACGGAGTGCCTATCCGATGACAATTCAAACTGCCCTCCCCCCCCCTCTCTCTCTCTCTCTCAGTCTCTCTCTCTGTACCCCTCTCTCTGTCTCTGTCTCTGTCTCTGTCTCTGTCTCTCTCTCTCTCTCTCTCTCTCTCTCTCTCTCTCTCTCTCTCTCTCTCTCTCTCTCTCTCTCTCTCTCTCTCTCTCTGCTTCACTCTCTCTTCATTGTTCCAAGAGGAGCATAGACTGATGTTACGCAAATTGAATTTGAACACGTTCAGCTGTTAGAAACAAGGGTCAATAGCTGTCTCTGCATGAGTGAGCTGAGTCTTGCGCCTGCCACTAACCAAGATGCGTGATAGCTCACGCATGCAAATGGCCATAGGCTCTTATAAAATAATGCTTACATGCGGATGATTTGTCGACCTATGCCCTTCAACTAAGTTAAAACAGTATTTTAGTCCCAGGACACTCAAGTGCCTGGAGACTTAAAGCTGGAGTTCAAAGACCTACGTCCAGTAAAAATCAATGAATCCATGAGGCCGTTTTTCAGTCCTCACAGTTCGAATGCGCAACCACCCTGCATTGATTGATTGATTGATTGATTGATTGATTGACTGACTGACTGACTGACATGCTGGCTGATTGATTGATTGATTGATTGACTGATTGATTGATTGATTGATTGATTGATTGATTGATTGATTGATTTGTCCGGTCTTAACGTTCACGGCACCAGAGTGATAATGGCGACCCTAACGAGCGGGTTATGAGGAACAGGGACAGCTGTTGCCTGTGGAGTACGACCTGAACGCTCATCAGTTTAGACGCGCAGGAACGGTGCCACCTTTGTTAACCAGGACCTTTCAAACGCACATGCTATGGAACAAGCCCGTCTTTTCCTCCGTGGAATTATCCAGTGTGGGAGTAAAACATGTTAATTATACCCATCCCTAAGAATCACGTGACTCATAATATACCACGCTAACATACCTCAGATAACTACTGACATAATCGTTATGATAATTTGAACTCCTTGTGCCTGAGGTACGAAATACCCACATATTGGAGTTATCCTCTGAGGACTGCATTACAATTCAGGAGACAGATCGACCATGATAGTTCAAGGGTGGTGGCAGAATAGCTTGGCGCCTAGCGCCAAGCTATTCTGCCACCACCCTTGAACTATCATGGTCGAGCCATATCTTGCTGTGGTGTGTCGCGGGCAGAATGAGTTAACTTACGCGCCATGCTATTAAGTCGCTACGGTAACCCCTTGATTGCCAGTGGCGCTACCGCTCGGCGGAAAAGACGCGTAACTACGTCACTATCTAACTACGTAACTACGTCACTATCTAACTACGTAACCACGCGTCTTTTCCGCCGAGCGGTACCGTCAGTAGCAGTCAAGGGGTTAATTAAAACCCGACGATTTCATGTTTGATGTGCAATTACAGAAGGAAATGAGGACCGATCGAGTGCTGCAAGAGACACAGATCCTCATGAGCCCCTGCGGTGCTATGCCTCTATTGTCAAAGGGAGGGACCAGTCTGCGCCGAGGGCTCACTAGACACTAAAATTTCCGGGTACTTCAGATCACAGAGGACCGTCCAGGAAGAAAGACGCGCTTGCTCTATATATAACATCCGTTGAAAGGTCCTGGTGAATCGAAGTATCACAGTTGCAGTGCGCCTAAACTGATCAGCGTTCAGGTTGTACTCCATAGGCTGTCTCTGTCCTCCATAACCCGCCCCGTCCATTATCACTCCGGTGCCGTGGACGTCAAAACCCCGAACTAAAGAACCAGATCACAGAAAGAGCTGGCTGGGTGATGACAGATGCAAGCTAGGGCTGGGTGGTTTGGGGGGAAGGGTCTGTTGCACGAATGAGCTTTGTCCTGCGCAAGCCATTAAGCAAGCTGCTCCGCTACAGCGGAGCACCTTGCTTAGTGGCTTGCGCAGGACTAAACTCACTCGTGCAACTGACACCAGGACACTACCATTAGTTCTTATCGAGCCAGTGTCAAGCCGCGTTGGCTTTAGTGTAGTTTAAAGATGGCCAGATGGTTGAACAAGATTACGGATACATCCAGCTAACTTCACAGTCGTGTATTACATAGGTTCCGAAGTCGCGCCGCTCTTGTGTGCAACGGAGCGGATCGAGTGAAGTCTCGCATGAGCGATTTTTATGTACCGTCAGTCCTTCAGTCCACCCATCCCTTCTTCTATTTGCTAGAGGTACATTTTAAAATAATTTTTAGCTTGGGGACATGTACATTCCCAAACGTTTGCAGTCTGTTATCTGCAAGTGGCATGGGCTTTCATAATAAACCCACGCAGCTCTCGAAATAGCAAGATGCATATATTTTCTTGAGCCCCTGCAGTTGCAGGGCCTCAAGAGAATATATGCCTCTGCTATGAATTTACTTTTCAGCTATTTTAAGCCTAATGCTCTGCAGTTGGAGGAAACTGTGCGGTTTAAGCCTAAGACTAAAACCAAAACAAAAAACACATGCTTTGGCTGTGATCACTGAAAATGCATACAAGGTAATGCGCTCAGATTCAAAGTGGGTGCGCTCGCTGATCTTATCTTTTTCATGACCTTCATTATGATTCGAGTTCTAATGGATGTGGCCCCCACACAAAGTGATCCTGTGTGTGTGTGTGGTGTGTGTGTGTGTGTGTGTGTGTGTGTGTGTGTGTGTGTGTGTGTGTGTACATAGTCTGTCTGACTGTATTTTGATTCTAAAGGCCTGAATCCACGACAATGAGTTGACAAAATCAGTGGATTGAGCTACCCCCCCCCCCCCCAATCCCCTCCCCCTAAAAAAAACCCCCAAACAAACAAAGAAACAAAAAAAGCAACAAAACAAAACACAAAAAACCCACACACATAAAAATACCACCAGAAAACACATTATAGGTGATAGTGTGTCCATAACAAGATGTTCAGATTTTCCTGAGAATGGGGGATCACCAAGATCTAAGCCTTTTGCAAGATTAACTGATATAATTTATTTTCAGAAGGCTGCAAACAGGTCTGAGTCACACAGGATGTACACATACGATTTATGCCATGACAAGAAGTGTTCATTTTTGTAACTGCACAAAGCCGTAGACACCATGCTTTTATGTGAGCGGACAAATTTAAATCTCTGTCGGCAAGTGAAACGGATTATCATGCGCCCCTGCCGCAGCCCCAGCAAGAGGCATGGATTCTCATGAGGCCTTCGCTGCTGCAGGGGCACATGATAATCTATGCCTCATGCTTACGGCACGTCATTGAGTACATACTTATATTATATAGATTTTAAAACCAGGGTAACTTTATCAGATCTAAATATCCCAATGTCTGTCAGCAAGAGGAGTAGATTCCCATGAGCCCCTGTCCCTGCAGGTGCTCATGAGAATCTACGTCTCTTGCAGATATCATGCAGTGGCTGGCTGAGGGACTCACTCTTTTTAGGGCGTGTTTTTTTTTTCTTTCTTCTTTCTAATCGGGGTTCCCTAGAGCGCGCCTATTTGCGTTTGTTTGTTAAATAAATTCTGCTACAAGTCCTGAGGGCTAGCGATTATTACCTGTCCCAGTGAGCGAAATCAACGGGCCGGCGTCGGCCACAGTTGGCCCGCGCACAGCCGCCGTGCCCGGGCCAACTACGGCCGACGCCGGCCCGAAGACGTTTTACTTACTGGGGTGTTTGTCATCCAATAGTCAAAAGAAGAGTGATTCAGACTCAGAATGATGGTCGGAATAGATTGTAAAACGGGGGATGTTCACAGGCGGATAGAGAAACTATGCTGGATAGGAGGCTGTGGAGGGGGGGGGGAGGGGGTCTTCATGCTGAAACCTCTTTGAATATATGCTAATTTCACGGTTTGGGATCTTTTGACCTTAAAATTTGCACTTGACTTTCAATAAACACAATATGTGTCCAGTGGTAGTGAAGTGGTTAATTCTTCGATGAAACAGATTGGCGAATCCCACTTACAGGATATCGCCGGAAATGTATACTTGTAAAAATCAAACTTGCTACCACTGCGAGTGTGTGTATGCGTGCGTACGTGCGTGCGTGTGTGTGTGTGTGTGTGTGTGTGTGTGTGTGTGTGTGTGTGTGAGGAGGGAGGGGGGCCGACTACCCCCCCCCTCTTGATCCGCCTGCGGCATCTGTAACAAAGATTTTAACTCATTGAGCCCGACGCACGTATTTCCTAAATTTGGGAGGTGTCGTCTAACGACAATGCACCTTTTACAGGAGATGGATCGACCATGATAATTCAAGGGTAGTGCAGATTAGCTTGGCGCCTACAGGCGCCAAGCTAATCTGGCACTACCCTTGAATTATCATGGTCGACCCATCTCCTGCTGTAGTGTGTCAGGGCTGAATGGGTTAAGCAACTCCGCGGACTACACAGAGGAGAAGAACCGCGAGTAAACTCGACCGGTTTGTACCAAGCAGCAGTATTTTTTTTTTTATTAGCCCCTGCAAATACAAGGAGCTCATGAGGATCTATGCCTCCTGGAGAAAGAAAAACCGTAGGATGGCGGAATACCGCGTTCGGACGTTTTGAAAATAAAAGAAGAATTTAAACTCTGTCACGAGTAATCATGTGCGTACACAGTACAGACTATCTTTCTCAGCCTGAGGGTTTGGGTCACCGGGTTTTTATCTGGACTGACAAAGCTGGGGCACAAAAGCATACAGATAGACCCAATGCGCAAAAGGCCATCGGGCCGACGGCGGCCGCCGTAGTACGTATGAACACCGTGACGGACTGGCAACAGTACACTGAAAAGTATTCTATTTTTTTTATGTCTCGTGGGATGACATTTCCAGATTTAATTACCTCCCCCCCCCCCCACCTCCGCCCCCCCACATACACACACTTCATTGCCCGATTAAAATAACAAGCTTCTGACTTCAGACTAATAAAATAACAGGAAAATCATGTTTTTCTTTTTAAATGTTATTCCCTTGAATGTATGGATAAGTGTGTGCTACCCTCGTGCCGCAATGTCCCAAAGTCACAAATCAGCACACGTTTGTTGCCTCCCCTCCCCCCTTCACCTCTCCCCCCTCCTGATTACCCCTCCCCCCCCCCCCCACCCAATCATGCTGACGAATCTTGTACCCTAAATTTAGAACATTTTCGTCCGCATGAACCCCTTTACTGCCGAGAGAAAATTGAACGCCACCGAACTGCAAGCGGTGTATATCCCCAACTGTCCAATGAGCAAAAGGCCATCGGACCGACGTCGCCCGATGGCCTTTTGCGCATTGGGTATGGATCTCTGACGTCGAACTTAGAATTATTTTTTTTTAAGTCACACACTGCGCCCACTGGCTGTGAAAAATAGTTAACCCAACGCAACACAGCAGGAGATGGATCGACCATGACAATTCAAGGTAGTGCCAGATTAGCTTGGTGCCGACAGGCGCCAAGCTGATCTGGCACTACCCTGAATTGTCATGGTCGACCCATCTCCTGCAACAGGTGCAGAGTCGTTAGGTGACGCCTCCAAAATTTGGGAAATGCGTGCGTGGGGCTGAATGAGTTGAAGGCCCACTACCGCCGAAACTGTTCAAAGATGCACTTTTGTAACATATGGTTACGAAACGCTACACACAGGTCTAGTTAAGGTTCATTTAAACACAGGACAATCCAGTTCAGCACACGTCGTCTTTACATCAAGTAACCTGACAAGGACTCCACTCCGTTCTATAAATACAAAGCTTTCAGTACGAGAAAAAGCTAAAAATAGCCTGACACGCTAACGGCTGTGCAGAATAAATAAGTGCGATTGCACTTGAGCTTTTGCTGCGTGTCCAAAATGCTGTTTAAAGTGCATTAGGTGTGTCGACAAGGCATAACAAACACAAGTGATGCTGAAATGTGTCTTCAGATTTATGCGTAATGGTGCTTTAATGGGAACGGACTCCTATTCATGTATTATCAACATCAACATCAACCCTTCCTGTAAGTCCCCTGCACCTTATGTCCTATAAAGTGCGTGGTAACCCAGGTCCCTGTTTGAACAGAATGTACTAGATAATTTTTGAAAACAAACACAGAAGCATGTACAAAAACGCCAATGAAAGCAAAGAATCACAAAATCAACAAACTTCTTTCAGAACTAACAAACAAAAACAAATCGTATCGGACGTTTCGCTTCCTTGTTTTTATCTTTCGAGTACGCAAGGCTGACTTTCAGATCTCACGTAGTAACCTCAATCAATCAATCAATCAATCAATCAATCAATCAATCAATCAATCAATCAATCAATCAATCAATCAATCAATCAATCAATCAATCAATCAATCAATCATCGATCAATCAATCAATCAATCAATCAATCAATCAAGCAAGCAAGCAAGCAAGCAGACGCAGTTTTAACTTGTGAATGCGTCTTTTATCATTCTTCAACATTAATTTACATTCAGATAAATTATTAATTACTGTATCAGTAAAAATTAAACATAAACGTCCAAAGGCAGCGTTATATAAATCTGAAGCCACCTGAAAAGCACGGAGCTAATCTGGCATTATCTTTGAACATAACATGTTAACCCCTTCACTGTAAGTTGATGCAGTTAGGCTTTGCAGTCACTGTCAATTAAACCTCAAGGATCCCCAGCCGTTAACACCATTCTGCTCCAGGACCGAAATCCGCAAATTTTTTAAGTTGCCCCCTGAGGACTGTATTACACTTCTAGAAACAGATCGAGCGTGATAGTTCAAGGGTTGTGCCAGAATAGCTTGGCGCCCTATGGGCGCCAAGCTATTCTGGCACAACCCTAAAACTATCACGCTCGATCCATGTCTTGCCGTGGCGTGTTGGAGTTGAATGAGTTAAAAGCTTATAGACGCAAAGTGGTTTCAGCAAGAGGTATGGATCCTCCAGAGCCCCAGCAATTGCATGGGCTTAGGAGGATCCTTCTTGAAGCTGGGCGTTATTATTAATTTTTTTTTCTAGACAGTGAAGGGGTAAATCTGACACTCTTGCTTAATCGGCAACTGTACGTAGAAAACACTACACGTAACCTTGTAATTATCATGGTTGAACACTACCCGACTGCAAGAGACATAGGTCCTCATGACCCCCCGCAGCCGCGGGGGATCATGAGGATCTATCTCTTGCTGAGACCAATTTATATTACTATTCCTTGGAGGGATGTGGCTTTGGGTCGTTGAAAGGACAAAGATTTCACAAACAAATTGGACATACAGTGGAGGAAAATTTGACAAAACTCGACTGAAAAAGACATAGATCGTCATGAACCCCTGCAGCCGCGGGAGCTCATGACGATCTATATCTCGTGCTGAGACCATTTTGTATCCATATTCCCTGGAGTTTTGCGGCTTTGGGTCGTTGAAAGGACAAAGATTTCAGAAACAAAATGGACGCACATAACAGCAGGAAAGGGTTTAAAGTGCATGTCCCAACGCGCAAAAGGCCATCGGTCCGAAGTCGGCCGCCGTTGACCCGCGCACGGCGGTGCGCGGGCCAACAGCGGCCAACATCGGCCCGATGGTCTTTTGCGCATTGTCTTCCTTCTGTGTGGGTTATTTCTTGCTATTATCGAATACTCTACATATTTCTAGCCATTATCGAATACTCCACAGTGTTTCACGGCGGAACAGGTTATCCAACCAGATGCTCGTTGCTGAGATCATCGACATTGATTATAAGTACTGAGGTGGCGTTTCGGGGAGGATGCCCTTTGTCTGTGGCAACAATACTTAGCTGGAACGCAGTCTTCCCCGCATGCTGCAAAAACTTTCTGAGCGTGACAGCGCCACTTTTCTCATCTATGGCGAAGTAGCCCTCTGGATCCGAGCGGCTGTCGATGGAGTAACTGACATAGCCGTTCTCCCCGGCGTCTGCATCAACAGCCATCACGAAGACCAGCATTGCTCCAACTGCTATTGTGTCTGGTACGAAAACGCTGAGAGAGCTTGCTGTGAAGACTGGTGGGTAGTCGTTAGAAGCGAGGAAGGCAAAGCGGACGGACATTGACGATGACAACCCGCCTCCGTCTGTGCAGGAGATCACGAGAGCGTTCAGGGTGTTCTTCTGGATGATCCGCGCACCCTCGTGGTCACCTGCACACGTTCCTATACAAAACGATTGCTCCACCTGCAGTTCCAGGCTAACGCTGAAATCCGAAAGACGCTTTTGCTGCAGAGAAAACAAACCCGCGTCGTTTCCAAACTCGATGTCATATCTTGCAATAGAGTTCGGGCCCATATCTAGGTCCGAAGCGACACCAAGTGGCCTCTTAGCTCCGTAAGGCTGAAACTGTTCCAGGGTGAGCGTCTTGACCGATGGGGTAAACACCGGGTAGTTGTCGTTGATATCCTGAATGTCCACATGCACCACAACCTGCTTACTTGAGGTCTGAATGACCAGCTCGTACCCCAGCGGCGCTGTTTCCCGATCTAACGGAGCTGCCATGGCGATGCGTCCTGTCGAGCGGTCCAGGTGAAAAACGACATTAGCATACGAAGAGCTGGATTTCAGGATAAATGGAGGACCCACTCCAGCAGACGAATTCCCCACAGTTCCTATGATTAATCCCACGGTATCTAGTTCTGAGATGGTGAAGTTCTGCCAACACTGGTCGGGGCCGCACTCCAATCCAGCAGAGCCTTGTGTTGCCGCTTGAGAAACGTAGAGCAAGAGAAAAGCTAGCGTCAGAACGACTGGGCGTGAAGCAAGGATCGCGAGGAATTCGTCAACCTGAAGGGCAAAATCAAAAGCAACCCATTCATGCCTTGTACACTACAAATCCATGGAAATGGATCCATTGTGATTGTTTAATGGTGAAATAAGCAATAAATTGTGTTGTACCCGTCTTTTCTAAGCGTGTTTCTTTCTCCGTTGGGTACTTCTTTGTTTAATGGTGGTGGCAGAATAGCTTGGCGCCTCTAGAAGATGACAGTTTATCTAGGCGCCTAGCTATTCTGCCACCTCCCTTGAATTGTCATCGTCCATCACTCTTGGGCAACTCTCAGATGTGAGAATTGGTGACATGCAGTCTCAGTGTATTTGAACTACTAAAGCTCACCATTGTTGCGTGTATTCCACATTACCTCATACGTATCCGTACGCGGTACTTGTCGAGTAATTTTAAAAAAATGACTGACTCATAATCAAAATAATTAAAACGACGCACATACCCTTTGGTTCTGTCGTCAATTTGGTAGCAATAACCGAAAAACCTTGACGTTGCTCGTCTGAGGGGCGGGCGAAAAATAATAACCGGTAGAGGTCAACACAGCACGAACTTTTAAGACACACTCTTACCACTTTGGTCTACAACGGCGTGCTGGTCTATGATTTTGCACCTTACGGCTCACGCCGTAAGGGCCAAAATCACAGACTAGCACACAATGGTGTCGACCTGTGGTTTGGATCATACGGAATGCAGCCTTTAGATTAAAAATCACAGAACAACATACACAAAGCCTTGAAAATCGTGAAGAGTGGATCGTGAATTGAGAGTGAATATGAGATAATTCCTTCAAATGAGAAACACAGATATAAATTGAGCAGAGAAGAGTCGTGTAGACCCATTATGAGCCCTTGAAGTGTGTGAAGGCTCGTGAGGATCTTCAGGTCAAGCAAATGGGCGACGTTCTTTGCATTACTGAGTACTCTATATAGAATTGTGAATTTTCATCCGATATATTTTGCGAGCTTATCAGTTTTGAGTGAGAGGTCAAAAACCATACTTATATGTCCGAAACAGTATCAGCAGGCACATTTTCTTTTAGGTTCATGTGACGTATCCCAATTTAACCCCCTCACTGGTGGAAAACAATGAACACGATCCAACTGCAAGAGGCATAGATCCTCATGAGCCCCCGCGACTGCGGGGGCTCATGAGGATTTATGCCTCTTGCTGAGACCAATTTGTATCCATGTTTCTTGGACGGTTTTGGCTTTTGGTCGTTGAATGAACACAGATTTCAGAAACAAAATTGTACGTACAGTGGCAGGGAAAGGGTTTAAATATGTCCCTTATCACAATTTTTTAAAAAGTGAATCCCTTGTACTACTGCTTTACCGTCTGTTGATGTTGGAAGTTAAAAGGAGGAATAACCCCTTCACTGCAAGTGGGTGCCAAGTATGTCTTTGAAAACGGAATGATGTCAGCAGTCCAAGGAACAAGGATACGAATATGGCCAGCAAGAAAAACGTTTAGGGCTTAAAGTCTTCTGACCACCACGAAGGTGATTTCAAAGGCGGGGCACCGAAATAGGATCTGACCCCAGCTGGATTCGAACCCGGGAAATGTCGGTCGAGAGTCGAACGCTCTACCGCCGAGCCACCCAGCTCCCCTGGTCAGCAAGAGGCAAAGAACCCCATGAACCCCCGCCGATGTGGGGACTCGTGAGGTTTTTTGCCTCTTGCAGTTGGGTTCTGTTCGCATTTTTTCCCCCCCCCCGGACAGTGAAGGGTTTTAAATAATGGACATAGGATATGAGGTCAGGATATGACCCGTACGCACCTCCTCGGTACGCAGTATGACCAGGGTATATATGGGCATAGAAGAACCCAACGGAGAAAAGACAGTTTCAACACAATTTATTACATATTGGCAGCATCGTCTTATTTATTTATTTATGTCACTGTGGGCCATACTTCTGCGTTCCCCTTCCCTATATTAACCCATTCAGCCCTGACGCACTACAGCAGGAGATGGGTCGACCATGACAATTCAAGGGTAGAGCCAGATTAGCTTGGCGCCTGTCGGCGCCAAGCTAATCTGGCACTGCCCTTGAATTATCATGGTCGATCCATATCCTGCAACTGTGCATAGTCATTAGATGACGCCTCCAAAATTTGGGAAATACGGCCGTCGGGCTGAATGAGTTAAAGTACACCTGGGCCACTTCTCCTAGATAAAAGCAGTAATTGTAACCCTTTCATGAACAGAACAATTGAACACGCCCTACTGCAAGAGATACAGATCCTCATGGGCCCCCCGCAGTTGCGGGGGCGCATGAGGATCTATGCCTCTTGCTAAAACCACATTGATCCATGTTCCATTGACGGCTGAGGATCTTCGACGTTGAAATTACAACGATTTCAGTCAAAAACACAATCTGCGTGGAAGGGTTAAGTTTGGACGGCAGAGTAGCAGCCTTTAGGGGCTGGTTGAGGGGGCCCTACCTTCTTTTACAAATATTTAGCACGGCGCAGCTCCCAACCCCATCTCCAAGCCACCCACTCACCCCCACCTTGGCGTCGTCGCAAAACTGTATTTCTTGTTTTAACCCATTCAGCCCTGACGCACTACAGCAGGAGATGGGTCGACCAAGATAATTCAAGTGTAGTACCAGGTTAGCTTGGCGCCTGTCGGCGCCAAGCTAATCTGGCACTGCCCTTGAATTATCATAGTCGATCCATCTCCTGCAACTGGTGCATAGTCATTAGATGACGCCACCAAAATTTGGGAAATACGGCCGTAAGGCTGAATGGGTTAAGACAGCCATCTCGAACGAAACATAATTTCAATGTATAATTTCAAAGTATTTTGTACCGCACAAATGTATACCGTCTTTTTTTTTTGTTTTTTTTTTTTTGTCTGGGGGATTAAAATATTTTCACCTTAATTTAACTGTAGCGAAGTAAATGGTATAACAAAATAAAACATGCATTTTTTCCCTGAGTATTGTCGCATTGCAAGTTTATGGGTGGTTTCAAAAAAGAAAATAACGAATGATTCTAAAAGTGATAGAAACTTGCAAAGAATAGCGGAATTCAATTCAATTTAATTCAAAAAGACTTTATTTATCCCTTAAAGGGCAATTACAGTTTGTGTAAGCCAGCCTCCAGGTCCCCTGTGTTTATGGACCCCCGAAAAACATATTTTTGCAGAAAATGCTTCCGTGGTGAGAGGACAATATTGTATGCCCTGGGGCCCTCGAGAAAGTCGAACGCTTGGCCCCCAAATATACACATTATAGTTATTTGATTTATCACATAGAGATAGGCTACCCAAAGTGCAATAAGCTTGCAACTATTCTCTGCAAGCTTAGTACAATGGGCAGTTGCATGAACAGAAAATCCCAACTAAGAAAGAAGCTAGATTAGAAAGGACAATCACAACACAATTTGTCCTGTAACTGAGCTTTCTATGCGTGTTTCTTTCAATGATGGTTGGTCGGAATTGCATGATAGATTTACACATGCGAGTGCCTTTTCCCCATACACGCATGTGAGGCCTAGCGCAAAAAAAAAAAAGAGAAAAGAATAAACAGTTTTGAATATTGAATAGTCAACCTTGAGCTTCAGCGAAGCGGCCACCTCAACCCTGAGCCAAGGGGTTGTCAAGTCAACAAAAGAGATTCGGCCCTCCAGTCCCTCATCCCAGTCACTTCTCACCGCAAGAGGCATAGATTCTCATGAGAATCTATGCCTCTTGCTGAGCGCATTGACTCTTAGCTTTACCTCTGACTGGGGACCCAGTTTGGGGGCCAAGCGTTCAACTTTCTCGAGGGCCCTAGGGCAAACAATATTGTCCTCTCACCACGGAGGCATTTTCTGCAAAGATATGTTTTTCGGGGGTCCATAAACACAGGGGACCTGGAGGCTGGCGCTTACACAAACCGGACGGCGTGCGACTGAAAACCGCTGGTGTCACTGAGTTAACTGGTTATCCGTCCAGTTAGGGTGAGCTAAATCTCGGCACCTCCGCGCTCTAACTGCATACAGTCCATGGGCGGATAACCAGTTAATTAGGCCACAAACAGCTCGGAACTTCCCCGCTATAACTGCAAATCTTCCATGGACAGATGACCAGTTAGCTTGGTCAAAAACGCTTTTGCAGAGACACGGAACCATGTATAATCACTGGACACTGCGACTAACCTTCATCTGCTGAAATGTTTTCTTTTTACCCCAGTGTTGTATCAGGTGAATTAAGTCCAGATCAGCCCTCGTCTGGCATTGTTGCCTACAAAGGCATTTAACCTTAGTGTACTAAGAATTCTCAGATTTGTGAGTTGCAAAGAAAATCCAAACAACGAACCGTACACCCTGGACTGCAGAGAAAAACAGAACCGCAAGAGGGAAATTTGAAAACACATTTCAGCACCATTTGTGTTTGTTATGCCTTGTCGACACACCTAATGAACTTTAACAGCATTTGGGACACGCAGCAAAAGCATTCGCCTAATCGCACTTATTTATTCTGCACAGGCGATAGCGTGTCTATCTATTTTTAGCTATTTCTCGTACTGATGGTGTTGTATGTCTAGAACGGAGTGGAGTCATTGTCAGGTTACTTGATATAAAGACGACGTATGCTGAACTGGATTGCCCTGTGTCTAAATGAACCATACCTAGACCTGTACTGTGTAGCGTTTCGTACCCATCTGTTCAGTACAGAAGTGTATCTTTGAACAGTTACGGCGGTATTGGACCTTTAACCCTTATCATTCGGAATACACCAGTGTGTGAAATAAGTTTGACTAAAATAGTTCAAGGGTAGTGCCAGAATAGCTTGGCGCCTCAGTCTAGGCGTCAAGCTATTCTGGCACTACCCTTGAACTAAAGCCATTGGTCTAAATCCTTATCTGTAAGTACTATAATGTAGCTTGCATATGGCAGTGTACAAATTTGAAGCTTTTAGCCTCAGTATGATAAGGGTTAAGGGACACACACGTAAATGAGGTCCGCAAGAGGCAAAGAACACCACGAGCCCCCTCTTCTGCGGGGGCATATGATGTTCTTTGCCTCTTTCTGCTGGTTCACGCTCGCATTTTCCTGGCAGCGAAAGCGTTTTAACTCATTCAGCCCGACGCACGTATTTCCCAAAGTTTGGAGGCGTCATCTAACGACTATGCACCTGTTGCATGAGATGGATCGACCATGATAATTCAAGGGTAGTACCAGATTAGCTTGGCGCCGAAAGGCGCCAAGTTAATCTGGCACTACTCTTGAATTATTATGATCGACCCATCTCCTGCTGTAGTGCGTCAGGACTGAATGGGTTAAGAAGAAACCTCATAGTTTTATCATCCTGAACGTAAGCACGCCAGAAACAGGAAGACATAGACAAAGAATAACTTGACCTGCAAAAGGTATTAATCAGCGCACGGGCTCACGATAATCTCTGTTTCTTGCTGGTAAGGACGAGGTACATTTGCATCTATGTTCCTCAGGCAGGAGGATGTCATCGAGGTTCAGCTCGGGACTAGACAGCAAGGATTGTTGTGTGCGTAAGCGGGGCTTGTCCGCAAAAAGTGCCCTTGAGATGGCCATCAGCATTTTGCTGGTCTGTGATTTCGGACAGTACGACCACAGAGCCACCGGTCCAAAAATCATATATCAGTACACATACAGTGAACCCCCGACAACCTCCTTCATCTGGTGAACACACTGATATACTCAAAAGGGAGTTACAGACCAAAAGGGTGACTGCCTGACGTGTGAAATGAACAGGAATCGCCGACAAAAAAAAAAAAGAAAAGAAACACGCTTAGAAAGGAGAAGTACAACACAATGATGTACTTGTCCTGTCGGACAAGTACAGCATAATTGTGTTGTACTTGTCTTTCTAAGCGTGTTTCTTTTTTTATTGGGACATTCTCTAATATAAACGAGAGCTGGAGAAACCTGGCACATGAAGATGTTTTGCCGTTTGTGGATTCAGGGCGTTACGCTGATCCGGGGAGTACGCTGCTCTTAGTGTTTTGATACGCAGTCATAAACTGAGCGTCCGTTGACCTACTCCGTATGAGGGAAGCATTTGCGTGCTGGTCTGTGAGTTTGGGCCTTACAGTTCTAAGCCGTAAGGTCCAAATGACAGATCAGCGCACATTATTATTGACAAAGCGCGGAAAAGGATGTATCATTGAGATTGAGGGGGATTTTTTATGATCAAGCTTTTTGCTCTTCCATTGTACACATAGGGAGCAGATGCAGATTTCAAAAGAAACACAGGTGAGAGAGAGAGAGAGAGAGAGAGAGAGAGAGAGAGAGAGAGAGAGAGAGAGAGAGAGAGAGAGAGAGAGAGAGAGAGAGACAGACAGACAGACAGACAGACAGACAGACAGACAGATAGACATACAGACAGACAGACAGACAGACAGAGAAGAAACTTTGAATTCCTGTAAAACATTTTTTCACCTCGGGTCTAGCCTGTAAAACATGTCCAAACTGGTGAAAGTTTAGAAGTACCCAACGGAGAAAGAAACACACTTAGAAAAGACGGGTACAACACAATTTATTAATATTTCGGGTAAATACCCTTTGTCAAAATAGACAAACAAACAAACAGAGAGATTAGCCGCTACTTATCTTCATTGGCAGAAAGAATGTGGCAACTGTTGTACCCGAAATATTAATAAATTGTGTTGTACCCGTCTTTTCTAAGCGTGTTTCTTTCTCCGTTGGGTACTTCTTTGCATATTACACGCTTGGCAGTCACCTTTTTGGTCTGGATTGGTGAAAGTTTGCATTGCCCATATTAAAAAAAAAAATATTTGTCAGGGGTGGGGGGATGCTTAACCCCTTCACTGCCAGAGGACGCAGACTATGTGTCTGAAAGCTTTGTTAACTCATTCTACCCCAACACCGAAAAATCCCGAAATTTCGATGTTGTCCTTTGAAGACATCATTGCAGTGCAGGACACAGATCGACCATGATAGTTCAAGGGGGATGCCAGAATAGCTTGGCGCCCATAGGCGCCAAGCTATTCTGGCATCACCCTTGAACTATCATGGTCTATCCTTATCTTGCTGTGGTGTGTCTGGGGTAGAATGAGTTAACTGAGAGAGAGCCCCAGCCATCCAAGGAACGTGGCTACCAAATGGTTTCAGCAAGAGACATAGATCCGCATGAGCAACCGCAACTGCGGGTGCTCATGAGGATCTATGTCTCTTGCAAATGGATTGTGTTCACCTTTTCTCGGCAGTGAAGGGTTAAACAACAGCAGCAAGGCAAACAGCAACAGCAGCAGCGACAAAGCAACATCCATCATTTGTTCCCCAAAATCAGTCTTTGTACTGCTACGTTTTGAGTATAGCGATCACAATCACGGTAGCTTTTTCATTTACCTGTTTAAACTGTGTTAGTTTATACGTTTTCCTTCCGGCAACAACAGAAACAACAGCAACAGCAACAGCAACAGCACAGCAACAACAACAACAACAACAACAACAACAACAACAAAAACAACAGCAGCACTAAATGAGTAGCAGCAACAATTACAACAACTCAGTCCCTTTTTGTTAAAGTGCCACTGTGGTTTGAAAAACTGACATCACCATTTCAGTTGTGCAGAAGCCCCTTTTCAAACCTGCCCCAAACAACCGACTGCTTGCATGGTCTTACTCAGTCTTTTCAACAACAACGACAACACCACAACAACAACAACGGCAGCAGCAGCAACTATCGATAAAAAAATCTAGCCTTTTTGGATGTCATTGTGGTTTGGAGAATTCAGATGACCATTTTCTAGGGCAGAAGCCACCTTGATTTACCCAACCTGACCAAACTGCGCGCGTGGTTTGTTCAGGCCAGTTTCCG
The DNA here is from genome assembly GCA_036245525.1 of Semisulcospira habei. NCBI lineage: Eukaryota > Metazoa > Mollusca > Gastropoda > Semisulcospiridae > Semisulcospira > Semisulcospira habei. The sequence goes on from BTPG01000005.1 coordinate 80,234,845, forward strand.
CACAAAGAAGGATGTTGGTTCGCCCCTGCCGAATATTTGAAAACAACGTTTATTTCACCAATCGAGCCTCTGCCGTCAACGCAAGGGGATAAAGTGAAAGGGAAGGGGGGAGGCGGGGGGGGGGGGGGGGGCAGTCGTGTGGTGCGAGGCGGAGGTCGAAGATTGGGGGGGGGGGGAGGGAAGGGGGGAGGGGGAGGGGGCGGGATCGGCTATCTAGTATCTATAGACATCTCTCTGCACTCTCTTCAGAAATGTAGTCGTGCACATAATCCAAATGAGTGCCTCAGTCTGAGGTAGAGTAAAACAATGGGGTTCTGTCCACATCAACAAGATATAATGGGTTCTCATGAGCCCTGCAGATACAGGGGTCATGTGAATCTATGCCTCTTGCGGTTGGTCTGGTTGAAGTGCTGGATAGGAAGTAGATGCAGCATCAAAGTAGCTTTAGAAGTTTTGTGCCTCCGTAACTGTTCAAAGAAACACTTAGAACTGAAACAGATGGTTTCAAAACGCAAGATACATGTCTAGCTATGCCTACGGTTCATCTAGCCCTTTGGCTGCCCGCAGCGATTTTTGTTGAGGTGATTCCTACAGGAATCACCTCAACAAAAATCGCTGCGGACAGCCAAAGGGTTTGACACATGTGAATCCACATTGTGTTTCCGAAGTCATTGTCACTCAACGTCAAAGGTCCTTAGCCGTCCAAATAACATGGATACAAAGTGGTTTAACCAAGAGGCATTGATCCTCATGTGCCCCCGCAGTTGCACAAAATAAACAAGTTCGATTACACGTAGTGTGTGTTTGCTGCGTGCCCAAACTTCCTTAGAAGCTATTTAAGTGTGTCGAAAAAGGCATAACAAACACAAAAGGTGAAAAATGTCTTCAGATCTACGCGTACTTTTAAATATCAGTCAGTGAATATTAGTGTTGCTATACACGATATCTAGGCCAGTCAGCTGCGCTGCGTACTTGTCGCCAAGACAATCTACAGGAGTGGGGTCAACTCTAGACATGTTCCTAAAGACCTAGACTTTGATGTCGGTCGCTAATTTGCTAATCCACCCATACATTGTCCATCCATCCGTCCCATTAAAGCCTACATAACTACCTAACCACATGCACATCTGTCAAGTGTGTGTGTGTGTGTGTGTGTGTGTGTGTGTGTGCGTGTGTGTGTGTGTGTGTGTGTGTGTTGTGTGTGTGTATGCGTGTTGTGTGTGTGTGCGTGTGTGTGTCCGCGTGTGTGTGTGTGTGTGAGTGTGTGTGTGTGTGTGTGTGTGTGTGTGTGTGTGTGTGTGTGTGTCAGTGTGTGTGTGTTTAAAGTTTCACACATTTTATATTGGAATCGATTAGAAAAATTTTGACATGTTTGTTTTAAAATACAGTTTAATCCTTTGCGGAGTTTAGTTTACTCATTTAGCCCTATGGCCACATGTCCCAAATTTTGGAGGTGTTACATAGCTCATGTGCCAGCTGCAGGAGATGAATTGACCATAATAATTCAAGGATAGTGCCAGATTGGCTTGGCGCCTTCAGTCAATCTGGCACTACCCTTGAATTATCATAGTCAGTCATTCTCCTGCTATTGGACGTTGGGGCTAAATGGTTAAAAGTCGGAAAAGAATTTCTTCTCACCCCGTTTCCTCCTTACATCGCGTTTGTTTTGTTTGTTTGTTTACTTGTATGCAGCGCGCAGTGTAGATGTTGGGCGCACTTGTCTAATGTTTGATTACTCCGCATTTAAGTTTAAAGATAATCCAGGGAAAAAGGACGGGCTTGTTCCATAGCATGTCCGTTGAAAGGTCCTGGTAAATCAAAGTGCCACAGTTGCAGTGCACCTGAATTGATCAGTGTTCAAGTTGTACTCCAGAGAAAATAGATTTCCCTGTCCCCCCAAAATCGTCCATCATATTACTTTCGGTGCCGTGGACGTTAAACCCCGAACTAACCAACCAACCAAGTTTAAAGATGCAGTCAATCAGGCTTAGGGTCCGAGTGGGGCTAGTTTGTTGGGTCAAGAATAACCCCATTCTCTTTGTGGGCCGAGAAATGCCTGAGACTCTTGAATCTCTCTCCCCTCCTCCCCCCCCCCCCACCTCTCTTGCCCCTCCTCTACTGCACCTCTCCTGCACCCCCCACCCCCCCTTCCCTGTATATCCCGGCCCAAGTCCCAACTTCCCTCCTTCAACAAATGACCAGCTTCCCGAAGGGGGTGTCCTCAGACAAACTCCCAGTGAGCAAAAGGTCTTGGAGCCGACGTCAGCCGCAGTGGGCCCGCGCACGGACGTGCGCGGGCCCACTGCGGCCGGCGTCGACCTAGAAACCTTTTGCTCACAGGCGGGCTATGCACCTTCCATTTGCAAATGGTCGCTTGTTTGGCGAGTCACATGCTTTCCGTTTTTTCGTCAGGTGCTTCGGGCCTGTCTTTGGAATTCGGGAATGTCTTAATTGTTTTAGACAGTCCACGCGAGGGAGGCTGATGGGGTCACACACTTTCAGCGTCTCGAAGGCCACCCATCTGCAAGAGACATAGATCCTCATGAGCCCCCGCAATTGCGGGGGCTCATGACTATGTCTCTTGTTCTCGAAGACGTGATGAAGACCTCTTGTTTTGAAGATCTATAATATTTGAAAACTTCTTGATTTAATGACCTAATTAAGGGGCTCATATTTTGAAACCTTGAAGACCTCTGGAAAATCTGGCTGAACAAAATAAAATGTATGTCTGAAGTTCAACAGGCGGAGTAGGTGCACAGGCGTTCGCAGACATTTGACACGACATGAGTTTCCTGTTGGAGCCCGACCGTTGTTTCAACAGTTTGAATTCTTGTGGGTCGTGGTCATCTGCAAACTATTTGTGGTCACTTGAACACTGTTGTTGTAGTCACTAAAACTGGGAACCTCGTTTAAGCTTGCACACAGAATGTGTTTAGACACAACACACACAGTAATCGTAATGCGTTGAATTTCTCTTACGGCAACGACTTCGGTTATTACAAAACTTAGTGGTATGTACTTTAAATCATTCGCGGCCAGCCGCATCCGGATGCGCGACATAAGCCGCGCATACGGATGCGGCTGGCCGCGAATGAGTTAAGTCTTTTTAGTATCAGAGATCCCGCGCACACTTTAAAAAATGAGTCATGAGTTAGACTTCTGTCGTGTGTTTCCATTTATTTAGCGACACAATAACTTATGTTGACATCAGACTTCAAGGCATTTGATGACTCACTCAGTCACATACGGTTCCTTTCATTTTCCCATTTGATCAGTACAACTTGAGCATGATACCGCAATCACTGACAACGATACGCCTGAGGATCGTCCAGAACTAAAACTTTTCTAAAATGCATGTCATGTATGCGAGTCTGTGATCTTGGACCTTACGGCGTAGAGCCCTAAGCTCCAAAATCACAGACCCGCACATATACCGTAATTCTGCTTTGACGGACCGGCTATTGAATGTGTTTACAGTAACTATTATAATTACGTAATCTATTACATAAAATCGTTTTAGGTCATTTTGATTACTTAGCGCATGCATAAAAGCTATTCATTTCAGTGTAGTTCGGCCAAGATGGAATCTCTGCGCTGGGAAAGGCCAATAAGCCCACTACCCAACCCATCAGAAGTCCTCCCAGAGTTCAACCGTGCTGGCAATATTAATCTGGTTTACTACGGATCATAGAAGCTATATTAATCAAAATAACTACGCAAAAGGTTTGTTACCTTGAAAATTAACCTCAGCTCTCTTCGGATATTACCACCAGCGAAACATTTTTACTGCCAGTGCCCGGGACGCAGATTGTGTTTCTGAACTGAATCTGTAGTCAACCGTCGTAGATCCAAGTCATTAGTCGTCAAAGAAACATGGATACAAAGTGGTGTCAGCAAGAGGCATAGATCCTCGTGAGCCTCCGGCCGCAACTGCGGTGGCTGATGAGAATCTATGCCTTTTGCAGTTGGGTGGTATTAATTTTTTTCGGTCTTGGTAGTGATCGGGATAATAGCTAAGGCGGACAACTCAAATCCTTTACAGACACCGGAGCGTCCAATGGGAAACAGTATCCCGCGTCCATCACTGCGCATGCGCGGCTTGAGATCACGTGAGACAGGTAGCGTATGGTAGCACGGGGCTAGAGTATCAGACGGGATGGAACGGGATAGCCGTGAAAGTAAATCAAGAGAGAGAGAGAGAGAGAGAGAGAGAGAGGTGGGTTCGCCTGAGTTTAAATCCTCTCCGGTCTAACAATATTTCAGTCAGTCTTCCCCATTCAGTTAAGTTAGTAACTCAGTCATTCAGCCCCGACACACTACAGCAAGATATGGATTGACCATAACTTGATAGTTCAAGGCTATAGGCGCCAAGCTATTCTGGCACTACCCTTGAACTATCATGGTCAAGAGAGAGAGAGAGAGAGAGAGAGAGAGAGAGAGAGAGAGAGAGAGAGAGAGAGAGAGAGAGAGAGAGAGAGAGAGCAAAACTGTGTCCATGCTGGCGGCTTGAGTGATTTTGAACCTCCTGGCTTGGTCTGCTGCGCCATTCCTGGCATCCGCTGGTAATTTGTCCTTTAAGCAACGAATTTACAATGTGTCTATTGTTCTAAAAACAGGTGATATGGAGTAGGTTTCTACAAGTCGCGACAATGGGGCTCCGTTCTTTTCTCTCTCTCTTTCGTACGCCTGTCATCACAGTCTTCAGATCGCAAAAGGAGCATTTAAACCAAAGGTGTAACCACTCTGCTGCCAGAGAATTTACGAGGTTACATGCGAGGCCAACTGAAAACTGATGATATCACTAGAAGTGTTTCAAGCAAGTACATGCACATGAAATATACAGCAATATATACAGCAAGCTCTATAGGTCTAAGTATAATAAAACAGCAACACCAGAAGAACTGGTCGTAAAGTTTGTCCACTGCGAAACAAGAGAACACGCTAAAATATGCACTCCTTGTTCTTTATTGTATTACCACTCATACACATAAATCAAGTTCACCTCCTTCGTCGATGTCTAGGCGACAACAGACACATTGCCTCATAATCAGAAGATTCAACAGTCCTGGGCAGATTTTATTGCAAAAAGGAAAGAGGTATATTCATATAAAATTATTTTCACTCAAGCCGCAAAAAGGCATAGAGTTTCAGTAAGAAACAAATTAGAGGGGTTTATTAATTTTAAGGAAGGCAAGAGACAGATTCTCATGACCCCTGCAGTCGCAGGAGCTCATGAGAATCTATGCCTCTTGTAGATGAACCCGGGCTTTGGCTGTGGGGTTTAAATGACGTTGGCTTGCTTTGCTTTTAGGGGACTAGATTTTATCAGAGCTTTTGTCAAGCCACGTAGAGACGGGCTCGGCGCGAGATGCGTGCGCCGATAGCATTCTTTCTACCTGGACCGATTGCCTTCGGGGCACAGGTAGGGAGTCAGCGGAGCGGAACGGAGTTGGAGGGGCGCAGTGGTAGTAGCCGTGGTTGTTGTTAAATGTGTTTGCGGTTGTAGTCAGTGGTTTGGTATTGGTCCTGGTCCTGGTCAGTTGTCGATGTGGATGTGGTGTGTGTGTGTGTGTGTGTGTGTGTGTGTGTGTGTGTGTGTGTGTGTGTGTGTGTGTGTGTGTGTGTGTGTGTGTGTGTGTGTGTGTGTGTTAATTGGAATTCAAGAAGAATTTGTGTTATCAGTCACGAAAATTAAAAACTCAACTGTCAAAAATTGATGACAAAATTATTCAGGTGTCGTGACCAGTCATGAGTCACTAGAATCGAAAATACAGCAATCGTGTGTCACCATCTTTATTAGCGCCTCCCAACGCCCCTCCCCCCTCCCCAACCCCTCCTTTTGCGTATTCTGCTTTAAAAAAAAAACAAAAAAAAAACCAACAACAAACAAGCTGAATCCAAGTCAGCACTACTTATCACGAGCACTACACGTTGACAAAACTACGGTACGTTAGAACTACGTATCGATAGCACAAGTTTTGCCGATAGCACAATGTTCGATATTACTACGGTCGTTATATCTATGTGCTAATCAATGACACTAGTACTGCCGATAGCACAACGTTCAATATTACTAAGGCTATCTATGGGCTATCGACACAGTGATCGCGGCACGTAGTGCTAGCGATCGTAGCACACTTTCGACACTTAGTGCTGGCGATCGTAGCGATATCGACACGTAGTTCTGGCGATCGTAGTGCTATCGACACGTAGTTCTCGTGATACATAGTGTTAGCGATACACAACAATAAAAAAAAAAACACCAAACAACAATAACAACAACAAAACAATTCACACTTGACGGTCGTCTGCTTAGTACCAAACGTGTAACTCAAGGGAGATGGATCGACCTTAATCGGCCAAGGGTAAGGTCTGATTAGCTTGGCGCCTGGGCGCCAAGCTAATCAGACCGTATCCTTGACCGATCAAAGTCGGTCTACCTCATGCACACAGCCGGATAGAAGCGGATATGAACATTTTATGCTATGCGCAAAACGTGCAAAACAGATGTGGCTGCGCATACAAAGGAAACAATTATGCTAAGTAGTAAAAAATAACAAAGACATTTAACTCAACATTTATTAAGGCGCACAGACTGTGAGCTAATTTTAATCAGTGAGATGTGGCGATGGCATTCCGGCTCCCCATTCTAAATTTATGAAAGGTACACAAAGGTAAAGGGTGCATTATTTGGGGGAGTTTTATGTGTGTGTGTGTGTGTGTGTGTGTGTGTGTGTGTGTGTGTGTGTGTGTGTGTGTGTGTGTGTGTGTGTGTGAGAGAGAGAGAGAGAGAGAGAGTGTGTGTGTGTGTGTGTGTGTGTGTGTGTGTGTGTGTGTGTGTGTGTGTGTGTGTGTGTGTGTGTGTGTGTGTGTGTGTGTGTGTGTGTGTGTGTGTGTAAAGTATCATACACTTTTATATTGGAATCGATTAGAAAAAGTTAGATCTATTTTTGAAAAAAAAAATACAGTTTAATCCTTTGCGGACTGTAGCTTACTCATTTCCCCCCACGGCCACATGTCCCAAATTTGGGCAGTGTTACCTAACGCCTATGCACCAGTTGCAGGATATGGATTGACCACGATAATTCGAAGGTAGTGCCAGATTGGCTTGGCGCCTGAGATGGACTGACCATGATAATTCAAGGGTAGTGCCAGATTGGCTTGGCGCCTTCAGGCGCCAAGCCAATCTGGCACTACCCTTGAATTATCATGGTCAATCCATCTCCTGCTGTAGGACTTTGGTGAAGATGGGTGCGAGGGGGGGGGGGGGTAGGGGATATTGATGTTAAGTTTAAATTATTAATAGAATTCTCTTTGGAAATCGAAACAGTAAAGACAGTGTAACCAGACTGTTTCCTGTACGTGGAATTATTGTAAATTCAACGTCAAAGATCCCCAGCCGCCAAAGGTTCATGGACACAATGTGGTCTCAGCAAGAGGCATAGAACCCCATGACAATGGCTGCACATGAGCGTGCTGGTCTTGGATTTGGGACCTTACGGCTCAACGTCGAAAGATCCAAAATCACAGTTGAAAACACCGCCGTGAGATGGCCTTAGTCGCCTGCTAGGTGTTAAACCCAAATAACTAACTAACAGTTGAAAACACACATTTCAAAAGTGTTGGCCTACTATTTGAAAAAAAAAAAAAAAAAAAAAATGGTCAGGACGAAATGTTATGTTTCCTAGTACGCAAAGGCCATCGGGTGGAAATCGGCCGCAGTGCGGGAGTGGGCCCGCGTACGACTGTGCGCGGGCCTACTGCGGCCGTCTTCGGCCCAGTAGCCTTTTTGCGTCCTGTGTTGTGTGTGCGCGGTTAGTACCGCCTCTATTTTCCAACATATAGATGTGGAGAAAAAAAAAGTGTGTTATCCATGGTTTGTCTGATTGCTTTCACACTTTTACTGTGGCAGAATGGCGCCGTTTAGGTTGTGTTACATTCCCTCGGAGCCTCAGAAGAAAAGAAATCGCTCCGCAGCTATTGTCTGCAATCACAGCTCATAAATTTACTTTGTATATATCAATAGATACAGTAACATTCAAACTCCAAACATTCTCAAATTGAACGCCTCTAAGTGTAAGGGACGCCTGAGGAGCAAAACGTCTTCGGGGCTACGGCTGCCGTCGAGGGCCAGAGGACCTTTGCTTACTAGGCAGGGACCTTTATAAATCCCACACCCCCCGCAGCGGACTCATACAAGAATCATACGAACTTCGACTCTTGATCTCCGAGTAATGAATGTCTTCTTCAGACGTAGATATTCATGCGCCAAAATACATTAAGTCTCAACGGAATGGACTGACATAACTCTACCCTAGAAATGCGAAAGTGAATGAATAAAACAGGAGACAAAGACTCTCATGAGTTCCCGCTAGCTGCTTGGGCTCATGAGGATATGTGCCTTGTGCAAAACGGGGTTTGTTTCAGCGGAAGTGTGCAGCAAGTCTGCATGTCTCCGCCGAGTGTCGGGTGACTCAGACCTGAACGTTTGGCTAACCAGACGCCAAGCGAGAAGACGAGAGAAGCTGAGCAATGCGACATTGGCACGAGACGAGAACTGAAAATTCAGTAAAAAAGACGCTTGTACGCAGCCAGTTAGCAATGGTCTATTTCAAGATAACGCGAACTATATAGTACGTGAATTTAATTTCTGACAACTTCTTGTTACATACAGGTTGAGACTGCAAAGCTGGAACAACGATATGTTAGTGCAGCGTTTTGCAGGCTCAGATCCCAAACGCTAACTCATTCGAGACGTGCCGCCTACGGATACATGGCGATTCGCCGCGTATCCGTTGGTGGCACATCTCGAATGAGTTAAAACTGTCAGAAAAATACTGATGTTTGTGGCTGGGACAATCTGTGAAACAGAACTATTTATTTAATATTTCAACTGTAAATGTGTTACAAAGAAAAAATACAGTCAAGGCGATCAGATTGTAAAGAGCAACAATAAAAATTTAACAAAAAGAGGGGACGTAATTTCCGTCAAACCGAAAAAATATGAATAAATAAGAATAATAAAGAATAATTTGAAATAAAGACAAATCCTAAAAGAAGAGAGAACAATGAACAATAAACTTCTATTAGAGAGAGAGAGAGAGAGAGAGAGAGAGAGAGAGAGAGAGAGAGAGAGAGAGAGAGAGAGGGAGAGAGAGAGACAGACAGACAGACAGACAGACAGACAGACAGACAGACAGACAGACAGAGAGTGTTTGAAAAAAATGTAAAGAAAAGAACGAGGCTTCGAAGCTTTACTGACTCTGTGACAATGTGACCTCCCGAGTAATACTTTGTAGATGCTTTGGCAATAATACTTCAAACCAGTTAAGCCTGTTTCGGTCACGATGGGGTGCCGGCGCTCGGAAAGACCTGTACGCGCTCGACTCTACCCCACAGTTCTTTCCGATGTCGCGCCATCATTTGGACTGGTTCACTATGGATCTCTCGTGGCCTTCAACTCCTTGTGCCCGAGGTACGAATTACCCACATTTTGGAGATCCCTTTGAGGACTGCATTACAATTCAGGAGACAGATCGACCATGATAGTTTAAGGGTGGTGGCAGAATAGCTTGGCGCCTATAGGCGCCAAGCTATTCTGCCACCACCCTTGAACTATCATGGTCGAGCCATATCTTGATGTGGTGTGTCGCGGGCAGACTGAGTTAAATTATGCCCTGCGTCCGCTGCCGTTCTCCACATCTCTGTTGCGGAGGTGATGGACTGTGTGGTGCCCTCGGTAATGATAATAACAAAACTTTCTCTCATGATGTCACACACACACGCGCGCGCGCGATTTCGATATAAGACACAGTCTTCTTCGTTTAAATCATTATTTGCTCACAAGCACACGACCTCGTGTGTGTAAATCACTGTAATTTTGTCTCCCCGACTTCCAGCAAATCAGGAAGATTCGCCTTGCGACGGGTAACCCGATATTTCTGCGCTGGGTCTGAATGCACAATAATGAGGACTGAGATGCGTCCCTCAGCTGTCCCCGAAAAGTCCTGCCCTCTGCAAGAGGCATAGATTCTCATGAGCCCCTGAGAAGCAGGGGCTCATGAAAATCTACGTCTCTTGCTGGCACCGATGTGCCTCATTTCAAGTATTGCAAGGAAAAAGGCGTCCGAGTTTATTTCGTCGACTGTTATGGGACACATGCAAATTTGCTAACAGCGTCTAAATTGTATCTGAAGAACACAGATGTAAATGTGTCAAGAGAGCCCTGCAAGCAATGAGAAAGACTGCCATGAACCTCAGAGGTTCGAAGGGGCTCATGCTGCTCTATGACGCTTGCGTGTTGAAGTGGTAACCTTGTTTATGGGGCACATGCAAATTGCGGTAGGTGACCTCTCTTGATGCTGCTTTCGACACTCTGCGTGCTCTCTTTTGAGGCATGGAAAAGGAATAGGTTAAAGTCACAGTCCCTAGCTTTCGGCATACAAACACAACCACAAAAAAAGGTTTATAACAACTGATTTTAGTTATGTTTTTGTGTGTGAGTCTCTTGCAAGCTATTTTAGATCTGTGTAAAGGAAACAAGCTCAAGACAAACGCACGCACGCTTGAAGATCTTCGGCCAGTGTGTTGTTGTTGATATACAGCTCGAATGCTTTTCCCGACCACGCGTTATAAGGCTGTCTCAATTCACATGTGCTGGTAAACGGGTTGTGCGGTCTCCGCTGTACTTTTGACTATTTGTCCTATTCTACATAACGATCAGCTGCCAAGGCGGGGTAAAGTAAGAGCGACTTAACTGTGGCACCGCGTCATTTCAAAGAGAAATGAATATGTCAACTCTGAGGTTAAATCCCTTTCAAAAAGCCGCTGTGTAAATAAATTATTAAGCCTGACCTCCTGTTACAAATAAATAAATAAAGTTTAAAAAAAATCTCTTATGGTTTTGTCGAGGTGATTGCTGCAGGAATCATCGCGACAACAGCACTGCCGATAGCCAAAAGGTTCCACCATTCACAGATATCCAACATAAGAGAGACAAAGAACCACATAAACCTCCGATTCTGTGGCGGCTCACAATGCTCTTTGTCTAATGCTCGTCCCAGTTATATCCGTGTTCCTTCGAAGGACGGGGTTATTGGTCGTTAAACTCGCCACTGTTTCAAATACATTATTTATGTCTGCTGGTAATGTAAAAGCTGAACGCAAATTACACATACAATGATTTTTGTACAAAGACTAAACTTTAACATTTGAACATGAAATTTGAAATACGATACAAAACGAGACATTTTCTTGGACACAAATTAACAGTACAAGTGGGTCTTTTTAACCCTTTGGCTCTGGGTAGAGGTTTTTGTCGCAATGATTCCTGCGGGTAGAAATCATCGCGACAAAAAAATCCTCTACCGACAGCGCCCGTGATTTCCTAATGAGAAAAAGAAGAACAACATCAAGGTGCCTACGGCCATTTGAGCGACGAATTTTCAAGATCGATCCCTTGACAGCAACAGTCAAGAGGTTAAATCTTCTGTTAAAAAAAACAACAACCGAGCTTCAGTAAAATGACTGCTTCTGCAATCTCGAACTTTGGCAAACGAGTGTTATTGCAATACTGATTACAACAACAACATCAAAACATCAACAATTAGAAAGAAAAAAGAACCTATAAATAAATAAATAAATAAGCGCACTATGCATGTAAAAAAAACTGTTCCGGTTTGGTTTTTTTTTGTCTACTGTATTAAAATAATACGGTAGACTTTGAAATGGGGCTAGTCGGAGGGCATTCCGGAGCATGCACATGACGTTTTTGGCGTGCGGGGCAGAAATTCTGGCAAAGAAGTAACAAGACAAAATTGACGTCACGTCTAGCTACGCAAACCTTGCTAGAGAACGTCTTTTTGGTGCAAAGGGCCGCGCGCGCGCGCGCGCGCGTGTGTGTGTGTGTGTGTGTGTGTGTGTGTGTGTGTGTGTGTGTGTGTGTGTGTGTGTGTGTGTGTGTGTGTGTGTGTGTGTGTGTGTGTGACAGCGACTAGAACCCGCGTTTGAGGACGGACAAGCTTGAAGTTTTAGGACTTTTGTCCCTTAAATTTTTCAACTTTTTTATTAAGATGCTCATTGGCGAGAAAATGGCCGTTTCACAAAAACCGGTTGACCCACACTGGACTCCGTAATTTTTCTTATTTTTACTAGATATTTTACGTATAGCTAGATAAAAGGGAGATATTGAATGAGTTCGTTAACCAGCATTGTACCTCTAGAACCGTTTGAGTGATAATTAAATATTTTTAAAATATATATTATATTCACGTTTTTCGGATTAATTTCAAGAATTATTTGGGTTAATCTTAAAACAATTGAATCTTTTTTTACCAAAAACAAATCTTCTCATTAATAATCGCATGATTTTTTGAATATGGTATTTACATAAGCCTACAGTTTGTCTAGGCTGTTGGGTACGATTAGGTCAGTTGTGACCTGTATGCCCTAGGTGTGAAAATCAGACAATTTTCTGCACCAATTTTTCGGAGTCATTTGTAAATCAGCTAACATAACTTTAATTTTGCTTTTACGAAAAAAGCTATCTTCTCATTAATACCCGCATGATTTTTCATAAACAATATTTGCTTAAACCTGCCGTTTGTCCCGGCCCTGGGGTAGGATTAGATCAAATTGTGACCTGTAAGCCTTAGGCGTGAAAATCAGCAAGAAAACTGCAAAGGTGATTCTCTGATACGTCAAAAGAATGTTAGTACTGCGATGAGTGACGTATAACATCGAGTCCGTCGTCACTATGAACACGGCGTCGTGGGACTAATGATGCCATGACGTGAAGCTTGAAGTGACGTCATTTCGCTGCTCGTGCTATTATTCTTCTTCAGAATAGCTATAATAATAATAATAATAATGAATGGTTCTTGTATAGCGCAAAATCTTTTTGTGGCAAAAGCTCATTGCGCTAACACACGCAGTCAAACATGACATAGACGATATAAAACATTACAAATAAATACAACAGGACCACGGATCTACGACAGAGGAAAAGCAAGCTGGAGGCCACGGAACACAGTGACGTTTCCGTACTGTACAGCGGCGAGCCTCTTAGCCATAGTCAGTCCCAGGCATCCCCTAATATTTCAATCCCCTAAAAATCACTACTGCCCACCAGCTGCACATTTGCCATGCACAAAATAACAATAAAAACAGCACATTGACAGTCTCATTTCTTGGCTATGAACCCGATTCCTTACCAACCCCACACCCAAGCACAGCTGAAATCAGCGTGCCCCTCAAATCACTACGTCAAAGGCAACTCAACATAGGCCCACAATTGTCCACTGGATAAGCTCAGGATGGTATGAATCAAAGCACCAAACATGTCTCCTCTCATCTAACCAGAAATTTCCAGCAAATTCTAACATTCAGCCTTACTACACATTTTCAAACAAGGCAAAAATTATTTTTAAAAACACCGGTCCTCTTACTGCCTCAACTGGACAAATTTGACTATGTAATGTGACCTGAAGAGGAACTTACTGCCTGAACACCATTCAATCTGCCATCAGTGCAACCCTTAGACACTAGCTAAGTCAAACCCAAAGTGACACCATTGAATGTTGCTGCATCTTTAAGTTATGGCCCATTATGTGAAGTGCCTTGTTGTGGCGTTCAATATGCTGTTGATGTTTTGGATCATGCATATCTGATGCCATGAAAAACAGACTAGATACGGTCAGAATGCCTCCAAAATTGGCATGTACATCAAGTAATATATCTGATCTTCAGAAATGTTGCATTTGAGACACAGGCACATGAACGTTGTTTTTTTCATATTTTTCCACTACCCACCCCCCTACTTTTTCTGTTTTTCCATGTTTACAAACACATGCAATACAGTCAAACTGACTTCTGGTGGGCTGGACAACTAAAACAGCTTACCATGACACTGACATTGATGAAAAATGAGCTTTCAGACCCAAGGCCATTTCCTTGTGTATCTCAGGGCAGCCAAAAAGACAATGCCCCGGCATCCTCATTGCCCTGTTGTCTGGTGCCAACAAGCAGGAAGAGACCTGTAACCAGCTGCCATGCCCTATATGCTGCTGGCAATCGTTTCCACAGGCAAAAGGGGTCATGAAACACCTGTGCAATTTAAACATTAAGTCTACTGAACTAACCCACAGACAAAAGACTATACAAAACAGCCAAAACTATGCTACGCGGGACACACCGCATACGCAAACAAGTGTCTGGAGTGCTGATTTAGGAGATAGAGGGAAAATGGTTATGTACAGTTCATTTTTATATAAAACACACCTGTCAGAGTCTCAAAAGACCTAAACTCATGTTGCAAATGCAGCAGGCATGTGTGTGCCAAACCTGTGAACACTCCTGTAAAAGCCTGTACTGGTGGCCGCAGCTGCTGGTCCCATAACAATGCACTCAAATGAGCTTTACGCAGAGTAAAAGTGCTTGTGTTTGGCTCAGAATAGACACCAGAGACATCCTTAATGATAATTACAGCAGAATGACACCTCAGACGCAGCCAGTGTAGCTGGATCATGCAAAATAACTCTTCTGCATGTCACACTATTTTGGCGGCTGATTTCACTCTGAGGTCAGCTGTCTAATGAAATGAACATGCTGACACTGTTTCATTGTAGTTTTGATATTAACTTTTGACCTTAAGCCCCCCCCCCTCCCCCACCTCTAACCCCTCCCCCCCCACCCACCCCACCCCACGCCCCACCCACCTCACCCCACAACTTCAATAACTGAAAAGTGCCTCTTTTTTTTTACGCATTTATCAAAGTAAACGCCCTAAACCCCACCCCTTTCAAGGTCAAGGTCACAGCTCAAGGTAGAAGGTCAGACTCATGACTACTTGTAAGAACAAAAAAAATGAACAAACACACTAATCATAGCTCACAGTGCAGGTAAACAGGATGTTGCAACGCAAAATATGCAAAAACGCCTATAAAACTGCAATCGCAGCGATTTTTTGGCAAAATTTGAAATTTTTCATGATTTTCTCAGTTTTCCAAATGCAAAAGTCCAAACTCAATGATATGGTTACATTAAATCAGTTTCTGATCTATCACATATGGCATGTGGGGCCCTGACAGGCCACGGAACACAGTGACGTTTCCGTACTGTACAGCCTCTTAGACATAGTCAGTCCCAGGCAACCCCTAATATTTCAATCCCCTAAAAAACACTACTGCCTACCAACTGCACATTTGCCATGCACAAAATAACAATAAAAACAGCACATTGACAGTCTCATTTCTTGGCTATGAACCCGATTCCTTACCAACCCCACACCCAAGCACAGCTGAAATCAGCGTGCCCCTCAAATCACTACGTCAACGGCAACTCAACATAGGCCCACAATTGTCCACTGGATAAGCTCAGGATGGTATGAATCAAAGCACCAAACATGTCTCCTCTCATCTAACCAGAAATTTCCAGGAAATTCTAACATTCAGCCCTACTACACATTTTCAAACAAGGCAAAAATTATTTTTAAAAACACCGGTCCTTGCACTGCCTCAACTGGACAAATTTGACTATGTAATGTGACCTGGAAGAAGTGAGTTTTCAACTGAGCCTTAAACTGAGCTATGCTACGCCAGACCACAGAGCTTACGAATGGCGGGAATCGCCGTGTGTCCGTCTTTATTTCTGTGTGCCAGTGTGTGTAGATCAGAGGGTGGGTTAGAGTAGGAGATGGCTTCCTGTCGCTACAGCGTACTAACAGCGGGAAGCGCCGTGTGTCAGTCTTTATTTGTGTGCGCCGACGTGTGTGTTGATCAGAGGTTGGCTTAGAGAGGACAGTAAGCCTAAAAATATGAACAACTCTGAATGTTCCTTAAAGATAAACGCATCTGAGCATAATAAGCCTAAAAATATGAATAACTCTGAATGTTCCTAAAAGATAAACGCATCTGAGCTCCAAACAATACGGTAGACTTTGGGATGAAATCCTAATCTTGTTGACTTTACGATTCAGAGTGAAACACACGATTTACATGCATACACGTATAAGTATATTCGGTTGTACACTGAGAAACTGAAATCATACACTTGCATTGCAACCAGGAAGTAACTTCCTTCAAATTAATTGCCTTATTAATTAAAGATGGATTTTCCTGGGAGAGGCTACAAGCTAATCATATACTTCTGCCGAAGCTTCTTCAAGACACAGTCTGTCACAAAAAGGCAAAATAATGATTATTTTTTAAATAAAGAGGTGCACATAGGAATCTCATTTGTAAACAAAACAATTTGTTAACTTGTTGATTGTCGCTAGCGCTTTTTGTCGAGGTGATTTCTGCAGGAATCACCTCGACAAAAGCGCTACCGACAACCGAACCTGTGCTCAGGCGTCTGCACGGCCAACTGTGCCTGTACGAGCGGGTAAATATCACGCTGACAAGAAATAGTACCGCAACGAGTGGGTTCAAGGTAAAGAATGGGTTAACTAGAACTGAACGCTAGTGATCAATTTTCAATTTCCTGAGTCGGGCTTTTTGGAAAACAGGGTTTCGGGTTCGACACCCTGCTGTGACGTTCAAAAACCATGACTATACCCTTATACCTGCATTAGAGAAAGATTCACATGCGTCACACCCTTCCATCTACAAGAGTCATAGATTCTCATGAACCACTGCTGTCGCAGGGGCTCATGAGAACCTGTGCCTCTTGCTGGTCGGTTCGGTCTCCATTTACTTCACTACTTCTCAGATGGAGGAAGCTAGGGGGTTTAAGGCTCAGACTACCATAGAATCCGAGGCGGCACACTTCCCGCTGTGGAAACGATAAGTTCATTGTTGAACAAAAACCGCCGCTCGACTGAAGCGTATTAATTTCGTCGGCAAGAGGCATAGATCCTCATGGGTTTCTGCACAATTACATTGCAGGTGTCATGAAGATCTATGTCTCCTCTCTCTCTGACATGTTTATAATCAGTTTATTATACGCCAATCTCCGGTAAAAGAAAATGAAGTTTCAATCTTCGTCTGAAAAACTTGCAATAATGAAACGCCTATTTCGTATTTGTCGACAGGTGTAAAAACTATTAGACATCATACCTTAATACATTGAGGTATTCCCTGGAAATCCCCCAAAGTCATCAGAAGGCCATGTTACAGTTCAGAAGACAGGTTGGCCATGATTGCTGAAGGGTGGTGCCAGGTATAAACTGTGAAGACGCATAGACCACTGAGTAGTCAAGTTGTGTACAGTGCCTAGCAAAAGATGATAAAATATGGCCCACTTGGCTGTAGAAATTAAAGAGAGGTACACATGGTCATAGTTAAGCACCATACCACAAGCATAAGTCGGGAAACGGATATCTGTGACATCTGTAAAATTTGCACTGATTTCTTCTTCTCACATTTTGATTAACACATTCAGCCCTGACGCACCACCGGAGGAGATGGGTCGACCATGATAAATCAAGGGTAGTGCCAGATTAGCTTGGCGCCTGTCGGCTAATCTGGCACTGCCCTTGAATTATCATGGGCGATCCATCTCTCCTGCAACTGGCGCTCATCTGACCTCACCGTTCACAGACAGATCTTCCAAACAACCAGATCCAAAGTCTGCAAAATGATCTCCGAATCTAAACGCAAACACCTTCAAAACCAAATCCTGGAATCCACCTCTTCCAAAACCCTCTACGCCACCATGAACACACTCCTAGGCACTTCTAAAGACTCTCCTCTCCCCAACACACACAGCAAAGAAGAACTCCCGTCTGCTTTCTCTACCTATTTTTCGGACAAAATCCAAAATCTGCGCGACACACTCGACACCCTGCCTCCTCCGCCTTGCCCTCCCGACCCCACCTTTTCCGGCACTCCCCTCTCGTCCTTCCGCACCGTCTCTCAGGATGAAGTCCTCAAGACCATAAAGTCCATGCCCTTCAAAACCTGCGAAATTGACCCCCTCCCAGCTTCTCTCTACCGTGACGGCCTTCCAAAACTTCTACCGTTCATTACCGACATCATCAACGCATCTCTAGAAAACGGCTCCGTCCCCGATATCTTCAAGTCCGCCATCGTCCGTCCTCTCCTCAAAAAACACAACCTCGACCCAAACGAACTCAAGAACTATCGCCCAGTCTCCAATCTCTCTTTCCTGTCCAAGCTTCTTGAGAAGGTTGTTCTCAACCAGCTCAACCTCCATCTCACCGACAACAACCTCCTCAGTCCATTCCAGTCTGCCTATCGCAAACATCACAGCACTGAAACAGCCCTTCTACATATCTTAAACGAGCTGCTTCTCTCCACTGACTCTGGCAACATCTCCCTTCTTACACTACTCGATCTCTCTGCCGCCTTTGACACTATAGACCACTCTATCCTCCTCCACCGACTCCACCACTCCTTCGGCATCACTGACTCTGCTCACTCCTAGTTTCTCTCCTACCTCTCTGACAGACAGCAGTCCGTCACCATCAACGGCGTCTCTCCCAACCCGGTAACGCTCTCCTGCGGAGTTCCACAGGGATCCGTCCTGGGCCCGGTCCTTTTCACACTCTACACCTCTCCTCTGTCCAACATCATCCAGTCTCACCGCATACACCACCACCTCTACGCTGACGACTCACAACTGCAAGACAAAGACAAACTCGACAACACTCAGTCACTACTGACTCGCACGGCTGACTGCTACAAAGACGTGAAAAACTGGATGACAGCAAACAAGCTGAAACTGAACGACGACAAAACGGAAGCCATGCTGGTAGGCACTCGCCAAAAACTCTCCCAGCTCCCTCCCTCTCTCCACCTTCAACTCGATAGCACCCCCATCTCCCTCTCTGACTCGGCCAAGAACCTCGGCGTCATCCTCGATTCCTCTCTGTCCATGACCAACTTTGTCTCCGCCACGACCCAGGCATGCTATTTCCACCTTCGCCGCATCAGTCAGATCAGAAAATACCTCACTACCGAAGCTGCCACCAAACTTGCTGTCTCTCTCATCTTATCTCGCATCGACTATTGCAACTCTCTACTTTCCGGTCTCCCTCACTCCGCCATCTTCACTCTCCAACGCGTTCAGAACAATGCTGCCCGCCTCGTCCTCAGAAAGAAAAAATCCGACCACATCACACCCCTGCTCAAACTCCTTCACTGGCTCCCCATCCCCCAACGCATCCAATACAAAGTTCTGTCTCTCTGCTACAAATCCCTGAACAACTGCGCTCCTGCCTATCTTTCCAACTTACTTCACCCTTACACACCTTCCCGCTCCCTCCGCTCTGCCTCCGACCCTCTCCGCCTCCACATCCCTCGCACCAAACTTAACACTTTCGGTCCCCGCTCCTTCTCCGTCTACGGTCCATCCATCTGGAACACTCTCCCACTCTCTCTCCGTCAGAAACACTCTCTCTCCTCCTTCCAGTCCGCCCTCAAAACTCACATCTTTCAACAGTTTTAGCACTATATCACCGCACTCCCCACCCCAAGCTGACCGTCGTAATGTATTTCACTGTTTGTGGTACGTGAGTCATTGTCTAAAGCGTGCGCATGCGTGCGCGAGTTGTGAGTGTGCGCTTAGAGTTATAATTATTATAAGATAAGCGCATTATAAATACCGTAATTATTATTATTATTATTATAACTGGTGCATAGTCATTAGATGACGTCTCCAAAATTTGGGAAATACGGCGGTCGGGCTGAACGAGTTAAACAGAAGAGCTCAATAGGCATACTGTACAATATAGACACAATACAAATGCATTTTTCGACCATTACATGAAAACTAATGTGAAATTGCATGCTAAGGACTACACAGGTTACCTCTCGAGATCTGCAACGCACGCGAGAACGCACACTGGTTACCTCTCTCGATCCGCTACGCACGCTAGTGCGTAGCGGATCGAAGGAGACAACCAGTGTTGGGTTTATGCACTGCCATGCAAACTGCACATACACTTCAACACAAACTGTATAACACGGCAAAGAAAAAAGAAAAATCTGAATAGGGAAGCTCGCATTTCTTATTCGTGTTTTTAATTGGGGATTATTGAAACACAAAGGGCAACGCTGGAATACATTTAGAACGATGACAGACATGACGATTATGAAGTCTAATCCCGAGCAATATGGCGGATTAGGAACTAGATCAAGCACTAAATTGCTAGCTTTATTAACAAGATTTACCAAGACATGACACGAGCGAGGGAGAGTGTCAAATGTCCCGGTAAACACGAAATGATTTAATAGGCGACAAAAGTGACTCAGACCATTTCACTTACTACCACTTAGACGTTGCAAGAAGATCTGAATCGAACCGGACAGTCTAAGGGTAGTGCCAAAATAGCCTAGTCACCAAATTAGCTTTGCATCGGTCTAGGCGCCAAGATGTTTTGGCGCTCAGTATCCTCGAACTATCGCGACTCCGACAATCATATTATTCATTCCTGGCTGTGACATTTACATCGAGATCGAACGACCATGATAGATCAAGGATAGTGCCGGAATAGTTTGGCGCTGAAGCGCCAAGCTAATCCGGCACTACGCCTTGAATTATCATGGTAGCGCCAAGCTAATCCGGCACTACCCTTGAACTATCGTGGTCGATCTGTCTCCCACAGCTGCAATAATTATATACTTATCAAGCCAACGACACCTGCAACGTTCAGGAAGGTCGACCGGAGGGCCAAACGAATTTGTCGTGTCTGTAATTCTATAGTCGAAGATGTGTTTCAGTTTAAGACTGAAAAAGGAAATGAATTCGGGGAGTGTTCATTAATATCTCGAAGCAAGGCAAGATTACTCCAGATTATGTTGCAGGTGTGATCGGAAATGTTGAGAAGAACAGCATAAAGAGAAAACAAAGGTCAGAAGTTAAGTTGTTGACGTGTGCCTTGTCATAAAATGTTCATGGTTTGCTCGCACGGTCTGAACCAACCAAGCACCCAGCCAACCAAGTAGCCAACCAACCGACTAAACAACAACAACAACAACAACAGCAACAACAACGACAACAAAACAAACATACAAAAGGGTTTAAATTTTGACATCTTGACTGTGTGCTTTCGACAATACCGCTTGCCGGAAAAGATGCGTTTTTTCCACCGAAACGGTAAACGTCAGTAGCAGCCAAAGGATTAAACGTGTTGTGCATCACCCCTTTACTGCCGGCATCTAGAAATGATGTCTCTGACACCATTGCAGTTTCAATGGCGGATAACCTCGACTGCCTGAGGCAGTCGCGGTTATCCGCCAGTGAAATTGTGATGGTGTCAGAGAGGCAGACGAGGTTATCCACCATTAAAATTACGATGGTGTCTGAGAGGCAGACGAGGTTATCCGCCAGTGAAACTGCGATGATGTCAGAAAGGCAGACGAAGTTATCCGCCAGTGAAACTGCGGTTATGTCATAGAGGCAGACGAGGTTATCCGCCAGTGAAACTGCAGTGGTGTCATAGAGGCAGACGAGGCTTTCTGCCAGTGAAACTGCGATGATGTCAGAGAGGCAGACGAAATTATCCGCCAGTGAAACTGCAGGCAGACGAGGCTATCTGAGAGTGAAACTGCGATGGTATCAGAGAGACAAGTCCAGGTTTTCCACGTTCGAAACTTCGATCGTGTCTGCCTGAGGCATTCACTTGCATTTGCGAGTATATCTCGTTGTGGTCCGATTCTTCATCTCTGAATTCGATCATTGCTTTGATCATCAGCATCTTATATGTATCAGTCCCGCAGCTCGGTGTAAATTCAAACTGAACAAAAAAATACACATGGGCGGATCTGAGAACAGGGGAGACGGGGGGGGGGGGGGGTGTATATAATGATAAGAGTCTTAACACGTACGCGCCTTCTCGGGGAGTCCTTTTGTATCAGGATGAAGGTCCCAAACAAAAAGTCCCCTCCCCCCTCCACCCCGAGAGGTAACTGATCCGCCCCTGATACGTATACATTTCGCTTACAGCTGATTTGAATGAGTATAATATTTTTCACTTGATCTATAAATAATCAACGAAAAAACAAACAAACAAACAAACAAACGTTAGACACTGGATGTACATTACCCTGCTCGTGTCCTAACCTCCTGTATTCTCGCTTTTGTCAAATATTAGCGTCGTTAATATCTCGGCTGATGTCCATGCAGCCGCGCTCCAAACTCCGTGAATAACTGATTTATTTGATTTTTACAATTCCACAGGACAGTAATGGCTACTCAGCTTCACGCAGAATCGCCCTCTGAAAGCCATTGTGTGTCTCGTTGCAGAAAATCGTCTTTCTGTGACTCTTCAGTCTCTCGTTCCACTCTTTCAATCTGCAAGAGACATAGATTCTCATGCGACCCTGCAGTAGCAGGGGCTCATGAGAATCTATATCTCTTGCATTTGTTTCTTGCATTTGCCTTCCTCAAACTGAGGAAGTTAAGGGTTCGAATCTCTGCGGTGTCTGAAATGTCAGTGCGAAGAGGAAGACAAATGTTCATGACTGAGACTCCCCTGTAGCAAACTGTCCCTTGTGCAAAGGGTATAAATCCTCATAAGCTTGCGCAGTCTAAGTATCCTCTTTGAATGCTAAAAAAAAATGTCCCTCCTGTGAAGAGCAAAACAGTATTCATACCAGGCACTTTCCAAAGAAAACCACCCACCCTGCAAGGACTCATGTGTCTCTACAAAGAAAGTACAAGAAGTTTATTCTTAGAAAATCCTTCTACAGAAATCACCGACAACTACAAGAGGCATAGATGAGCAACTGCGGGGGGCTCATGAGGATATATGCATCTTGCTGATTTCACTTTAATCCGTGTCTCTACGACGAAGAAAGCTATGGGCGATCAGTCTGAGACAGAACCTAGTTTTCACGGCCGTCACTCGCTCAGAAAATGCCCTTCGTTTGATGGGAGAAAAATGACTGGTTGTATTGATGGGAAGCATGGCTGTGCCACGGAGTTGCAGATTAGGAGTAGAAACGTTACTGGGGTGGTGGAGGCGTGTGGGCGCAGGTGGTGGTGGTGAGTGGGTGGAGGGATAGAGCAATAGTTGAGAGATCGGTGGGGTATTCATGTGAAGTTGATCCAGTAGCACCTGAAATAATTAATCTAAAGCTATCCAGACCAAACACGTGACTGCAAAGCAAGTAAAATGCAAAGAAAATCTCAATAAGATAGAAAGATAGGTTTTGTTATGTGTGTTTCAGTTATGTGTGTGTGCGTAGATTAATTTTTTTTTAAAATGTAGTGAGATTCTGCATACATACATTTTTTTGTAACGCGCTTAGAGCCCACTGATCCTGGAGATTCAGCGCGATATAAATGGTCTTTATTATTATTATTATTATTATTATTATTATTATTATTATTATTATTATTATTATTATTATTATTATTATTATTATTATTATTATTAACACGTTTAGAAAGGACAATTACGACACAACTTATTTTCCCAAATGGGCATACCCACTAGAATACAAATGCACTGCATATCTCTCTAAGGATAATTACATATTCTTCTTCTTCGTCCTTTTTTTAATAAAAAAAAAATAAATAAAAAGCCTGAGTTTATTGTGTTAACTGTGTTGCTGATACAAAAATGCTGCTTGCTGGATGTTACAGACAGGTATCTAATATAAATGCCGCGATATTTACATTCATCAAATGTGTGTATGGTTTTATTTCTGTTACTGCCGTTGGGCTGTTAAATATTGCATGCAACAAACGTATACTGACTAGCAAATAAATGCGACATCACTCGACATCACTCCAGTGATGTCTCATTTATTTTGCTCATTAGTATTAGTATAGCATCTTTTTTAAAATAGAGAAACACTTTGAAAGGTAGGAATTGCTTTGAAAAAGACATTGAAAGATGTCAAGAATTTTTAATTACTTTTTGAAACATGACTAGTTTTTTATGCAAAGAATGACACAAGCTTAAACAGGCTCACAAACACAAACATCGTAATTTACGGGTTGCCAGTACCCCAAAATGTAAGGCCAATGGGTTAATAACACGTCTACGTAATTTACGAGTAGCCAATGCATGAAAATGGAAGATGAAAGGTTAACGGCATGTGTACATTATTTACGATCATCGCCCGTCAGCGGCCATTTTTCTTGCTTGTCACTGCGCCTCTAACTATAAAAACGATTCTTACAACCATTCACAGGAACTGTAACTCTTTTTTAAATCTGGACTGAATTCTTTAACCCATTCATTGCCGAGAAAAGGTGAACCAGATCTAAATGCAAAAGACATAGATCCGCATGGGTCCCCGAAATTGCCGGTGCTCATGAGGATCTATGCCTCTCGCTAGGCTTACTTTGTATTCATTTTCCTTAGACCGAATTAATGTCGTTGTTTGGCGTTCAGTTAACGCAGATTTTAGAAACACATTAGCAACAGATAGGAAGGAAAGTCATGACACGATACCGGACAGGATGTGCATCGAATATGATAGTTCAAGGGTGGTGTCAGAACAGCTTGGCGCCTCTAGGCGCCAAGCTAATCCGACACCACCCTTGAAATGGCATGGGCGATCTGTCTCCAGAACTGTGACCTGGACCTCCGAGGACATCTCCAAAATTTGACAATTTCGTCCTTAGGGCTTAATGGGTTTAAATTAGAAGGTGTTCTCCGACAAACACAAACACTGTTGCGCGGGAATTGACTAGACATAGACCTCGACAGTTCAAGAGTAGCGCCAGATTAGCTTGACAATTCTCCTTCAGCTATCAAGGTCCATGTGTCAAAGCTGTCGGACACAACCAAAGAGATATCGTGGTCGATCCCAACAAAGATGAAAACTATACGGACTGATCGTATCCTTCGATAACCGCTGGGACGTACGTGACACGGAATCTCAGGCAGGTGACGTGAGAACACGAAATAAGTCATCGTCGGTTGTCAGGTCATCTGAACTCTCGGCTAATGACGTGTGCTGTGGTTGAAATCCAGACCAGATAGGTGACTGCCGAGCGTGTAAAACACAGAGAAGAACCCAACGAAGAAAGAAACGCGCTTTGCCCCTTGGAAGTCGGTAGCGGTTTTAGTCGCGATGATTCCTGCAGGAATCATCGCGACAAAAACCGCAATCGACACCCAGAGGGGTAGAAAAAGACAGTTACAATACAACTTAACAACAATATGATGGGAGTATATCACAGAAACAGTCTTTATGTCTTCATTGCTTCATGAAGTACATATTGCTTTTCTTTTGGTATTGATCTGTGTGTTTGACATTGTCGTCACAGTCCGATTACGATTTCACAGCTACCTAATTTTTACCGTTTGCGTGTCGGTAGAGGTTTTAGCCGCGATTATTCCTACAATACTCATCGCGACTAAAACCACTACCGACACGCAAATGGTGAACCCAATCGACCTTTATCTTATCGTTAAAATACTGCTACCACGTCTAAATTTCTTGCTGCGGACTCTGACAACATATGAACACAAGCGACCTCACTAACCCTGTATTCTGTACTTTGCTAACTTCAGTTGAACAGATTGTCGTTTGATCAAATTAATAAACCACATACGGAAAATCAATTTCAGTCAAACGGCAATCGCATAGTCGCACTATCCGTTTATCACAGTGACCGGGCCCCGACTTCAAAGGGAGGTTATTGAAAACAAGGGGAAGTAATAAACACTGCCCAGAAAGCTTGTAACGTGGTTGTTTCCGCCACATTTCATCCGGGTTATTAAATAGAATGAGCAGCAGACGAGATTCTTTTAAGGGGCGGTTACCCCGGACGCAGGGAACCTCTGAAACACGGATGACTCAGGGTGTAAATGAGGTCCTCACTTGACGCCAAGAGTCACACTGAGATTCTCATGAGCCCCTGCGGCTGCATGGGCTCATGAAAACGTATGTCTCGTGCATACGGGTGTAGGGACTCACACAAACTATGCAAATAACAACCTATGCGTGTAGCAGAAGGACTAATTCACCAAACCCTGTGACTATGAGAACCTATCAATCTTTGCAGACGACAGAAAGTGGAGGTCGCCCTGACTGTCGATACACAAAGGCCAGAGAGGACTGATCCGCTCTTGGACAAAGGTTAACGACTATTGCGGACTATTTACGACATCGGCTTGTCTCGATGTCTCTTCACAAGTCAACGGAAAGGACCTAGGATGGACGTGAGGTTAATGACTATTGCAGGCGATTTACGATCATTCAGTCAGGAGCAGTTCATGTCCTTGACTTCCTCTGTACACGTGTGTGCTGGTCTGTGATTTTGGACCTTGCGGCGAAACGCCGCAAGGTCCACAATCAAAGACTAGCACACTTTTTTTATGGCACCATTCGCAGTAAGCACTGAAGGAAACTCAATGTCAAACATTCTTATAAGTTCTCAGATATTATCACAAGGTTTAGAACAGAACAGGCTGATCAAAATTAATTTAATGATCTCTGTATTAAACAAGTGCAATGAAAATTTGCCTTAATTTAATCAATAGCTGCGAAAGTGTCGAATAGCGTTGCCGTCGGCTGTTTAGAAAGGACTGCTTCTTAAAACATTTCACACATTTTGAATTTGATCAGAAACGTATCTGATCATCTTTTCAACAGACTCAGAAGAAACCACCCACAACACCTGCTGGACGCAATAAAAGGGTAAAATTCGTAATATCTCCATTATTAATGTTCATAGTATGTCTCACAATAATACTTCACAAAACGGGTAACTTATGAAGTTTGAATGGCGTGAAATGAAAGAATTTGTTTGTTCTTTTTTTCCTTTGTGAGACTATGAAAGTTTTTTTCCGACTCCAGCCAGGAGTAGTAAAAGAACTTTCTTTTACTTGTTTTTACTCACACGGATTGTAAAAAGAAGGGTAGAACAGTTTTCGATAAGGCAAGAATGCATTGAGAACCCGTTACCTTGGCAAATTTTAGCAATCATAGCCCGCCCTGGATCCGTTCGCTTTAACCCTTTGCGGGCTGTCGGCAAAGCTTTTTGTCGCGCTGGTTCTTAAAATGCGCTACTGACATCAACAGGGTTAACAATTTACTGGTAGTCATGAAACGTAAGGTCACCCAATGAATCACAGGACCAGACACCTAAAGCAAGTTAAGTCTCTTGACTCTTTCATACTATATCAGACACGAGTCGCTTTCAGATGAGGTCAGAAACTCGGTATGGTTTCTTGGTCCTATAGGGCGGCTGCCTTACAAAAACATTTGCATGTGGTGCCCCGATGTCTGTCGCTAGCAGATCGTTGCAAACGAAATATAAAGCGAATCAGGCGAGCTAGAGACGCGAAACACTGGCCCCAAAGATCAACACCCGCTACACACGACGAGTCAACGCGGCGAATGTGATTTAGGTTTTCGCCCCATCAACCTTCACCCGGCATGGTTCAGCCCATTCCTGGTTATGGCCATAGTAAAATTCATTCCAACTCCAAGAGTCACAGATTCTCATGAGCCCCTGCTGTCGCAGGGGCTCATGAGAATCTATGCCTCTTGCTAGCTTAGGGTTGGTACCCATTTATTTTCATCTCTGACCCATGAGATCTCACAGGGATTTATGTTTTAACCGATTAGGTTCGTCGATGAAGCGTCAACTCTCTTCGGTGATCGAGACCTTTGTTGGCATGTCATTTTAAGTGATCAATGAGGTAATTATCCTCTAGCTAGCAGTAGCCTTTGCCCCGTAAAACTCCAAGCTTCAACCACATTCCGCATGCCGTTTAATATTTCACACACACATACATAATTATATATATCAGTATCGCTGTCCGATTTTTGGACAAGAGAAAGATCAGCATTAAAAAGGCCAGTAAATTCATGATTTTTCTATATCTTCTTAATTTTCTAAGTCGGACTGTTATTTTTTTGCGGGGATTTGAGTGGGGGATGGGGTGATGTGTGTATGACTGTGTATGTGTACTTCAGTGCTTAGAGTGTGGTCACAAAATTTAAAACAAAAGATCATGGTGTTTCATTCGATTTTCTTGATTATTCAAGAAGCAATGTGCATGAGCGACTGTTGTCATGTTTTTGTTTAGTCAGTGACTGACAAATCACAATAATAAGAAAATTTTGATCAATCACGATTCTCGAACATTTTCTTTTCACGAAACACGGATGGGGGCCGTTTTTTCTTTCTCTTACCGCGAGTGGCAAAAAACAAGAAGTACGAAATATTTCACACCTTCATACAAAGCTCTTACTGAGACCCTTACACAATATAAAATTGCTCGGCAAGACCCTATCTTTTTCTCAAAAGGCATAGATTCTCATGAGCCCCTGTACATGCAGGGGCTCATGAGAATCTATGCATTTTGCTGATAAAGATCGGTAAATCACATCCTGAGATTAATGAGTTGTCTGGGTTTAAGTGAGTGACTGATACGATCCGGCTTCAAGTGACGAGTGAAAAGTGCAGAATGCAATGGGAGATCGTGCACCCATTCTGTGACGATGAAAGAAGGGGGCTTAAGCAGTCCCTTTGTAACAAAATCTATGGATCTCA